>JAYKKT010000066.1:4480000-4860000 GCA_036023115.1 Brasenia schreberi
CTCAATCTTACAAGTTTGGGTAGAATCAAGTCCACACAGCGACCCGAAGCCAAACCAAGCTAGTAGGCTGCTAGCCTCATTCTATGTTCGGAGATGTTGACCTTGATTGCTAACTTAACCTTGCATTTAGAGGTGGTTGTTTGGATCCGGCATGACGAGTCGAATCAAACCTGAACCGCTTCGAAACCGGCCAAAACTGGTCCGACGAAACTGGAGTGCATGACCTTTGCAGTTAAGTTTCGGTTCCATCTATCGTGAAACCAAATGGAACCCACGATTCAGAACCGGCAGTTTCAAATTGTTGATCCTTTCTGGTTCTAAAACCCTACCATGGATTTTGTCCAATGAAATCAGAACCGAAACCATCGTGGAACTGGACACGGAACCGAATTCGTTCCAAGGCACCGAAGGAAGGGATACATTCGTAATTTCGTGCACTGTTGCATTCCTCGTTCCCTTGGGATCACTGCTTGTACTTGCAGGACAGAAGTATAAAATGTCAGATTCAGGCCGCGAGTTGCGACCATTGCTGACGCGCAGGAGGAAGAAGCAAGGAAGAGAGAGAGAGAAGAAGGAGGAGGGAAAGGAAAATGGGGGAGACGAGGGCGGTTCACTCCCCCCTCGTTGCTTATGCTTCCATGCTCTCACTGCTCACTCTCTGCCCTCCTTTCGTCATCTTCATGTCAGTCTTTCTCTCACTCTCTGTCTGTCTCTGTCTCTCTCACGCGCACAAACACATGTACATACTCCTATTTGACGAATTTCTTAAGAAAAAAGGAATACATATATTTTCCAGTGGCAAAGTTTTGTCCTTTTTGTCTTGATGAAGCGATATATCTGCAAATTGAGTCAAGCATGTACCAGAGTTTGCTGTTTCTAATTAGACCTGTCAGAACGCCGTCTATGATAGAAGGGGATTCCGTTTTCTAAAGTTATTGTGTAAATGATTTCGTCGAGAACGTCTTATTAATTTCATACATGTAGAGAACGAGTTTCTTGTTCGGAGAAAAGAAATCTGGGAGTTGTCCGCGAAATTTAGTGCCTTGATTCCTGTGAGATTGTTGTTCTTAGTGCGTGGATCTGTTATTTTCGTTCTTGAGTCAATCAAAGCGCAAAATCTCGATTGCTAGAGAGGGGATCTGGGTTTTTGTGATTCCTAATTCGTGGGAAGAGCATCTCTTGTTGAAACCTAGAGAGAATCTTTCCTAGCTTCCTTCTTTTGTTATGGTTGATTTATTTTATTTCTGAATTGAAAACCTTCTGTAGCTTAGGTTGCCTATGACTAATTTTTTAAGAATTAAGTCGTTATTCGTTTATTTATTTTATGTAAGCTCATGAAACTTTGTGCTCGTTTTTTTCTTGATCTCTATACGTGCACTTCTGAAGAATTAAATTCTGAGAAATACTGTGCAGTATTGAAGGTTACGGATATTAAGCTAGTTTTGTTTCTTTCACTTGTAAGTTGCTTTCTTGATGTCAATTCCTTCATTTTTAAATTGTACTTCCAACTTTTGCAAAATTGGACCTAGTTAGCCAAGTGAAGTCAGGCAGTTTTGAGCTTAGATTTGCAGTGGGAGGTATCAATTTGAGCAAAAATTTGGTTTTCTGTTTGGATGTTGTTTTAGTTGAACCTGTTCCCATTTTCTACCCTTTCTTTTATTCTTTTCTTTTAAAATCTGACTTGCATATTTTTTATGTGGTCGATTTATTGGGAAATAACTTTTGTTTTGTGGATTAAGCATAAGCAGCCTTGTTAATCTCATGCACGTACAAATGCACAAAAATCTGAACTATTGGTTCACTGCAATAGAAATGATACCCCATGAGGGTGATTTCCTGGAGAAAACAATTTTCATCTCAAACTTCTAATTTCTTGTTTTCACTCTTCAACAAACGTGACATCTTCTGTATTAGCCCTTGCCTTGTGTGTCTGACATTGATATTGAGCCATCATCTACTGATTTAGCTTTTAATTGTTGACAGATTTACAGAATTCAGTTTTAAACTTTTCTATGGGTGCATTGCGTATATGCACATCAAATGACAACCATTATTCTTTTCTTTTTGTGTACAACTAATTTATTGTTGATGGTCAGCAAATCAAAAGAAATAAAAATGTCTTTCGAGTTTCTTTCTGTGTTAGTGCTCCTATATGTGTGCTGCCTGTACCTTCTCCCCGATCTTCCAAGGCTGTAAATCTTATAACTATTTGCTGAAGTTTCATTCTCTGTTTTCCTCTTTTGTCTTTGATTCTGCAGATGGTACACTATGGTTAATGCTGATGGATCTGTCTCAGTAGCATTCAATTACTTTAAGAAGAATGGGCTACAGGGACTCGTGACCATATGGCCAAAACCAACTGTCATTGCATGGAAAATTATTGCCGCTTTTGCCTTCTTTGAAGCAGTTCTTCAGTTGGCTCTACCTGGTGAGAGAGTTGAAGGTCCTATCTCTCCTGCTGGGAATCGACCAGTCTACAAGGTTAGTGTTTCCAGTTCTTCAGTTGGCTCTACCTGGTGAGAGAATTGAAGGTCCTATCTCTCCTGCTGGGAATCGACCAGTCTACAAGGTTAGTGTTTCCAGTTCTTCAGTTGGCTCTTATTGCATTTAGTGTGCCAATTTATTGTAGGATATGGAAGCATATATAGCCACAACCACTTTTTCATGACTTGAATGAGATTCTCCTGCTACAACTTCCCGGTAATGTTCAATTCTCCTAAATAGACAAATGAAGAAAAAAGAAAATATTTTATATGCTCATTAGAGTGTACAAAAACCAAGATAAGTTGGAAAAGAGCGAGTACTTTTTTTTTTCTTAATGTAACTTGCAGCTTGCAGCAAATGAGAGCTAAACGATACATTAACCAAATCTTTTCCCAGACTAGGTGGGATCGGTTAGAGACAGTGCACCATGAGGGCTTCAAGAGAGCTCTCTTGTCTCAGTTATACTCTCAGGGAGACATGCTCAACTTAGGAATTTTGAGGGGATCCGATGCTTCATGATAGAAAGATAGCACCCATCTTCAAGATTCAACAGTTTTTTGCACTAGCTATTGGCTAACTAATCAACCCTCTGTCTGAGCTTGGGAACCTAGTCAAAAGAGAGATGAAAAGTGTCGGAGTATTTTGTAAAACCTTGAGAATGCGCGCTCTTTATCTTTGAGAGGAGAGGGTTCCTCCACTCTCAAAATTTGCAAGCGTACAGTGGTGGAAATGAAAATCGGGTGATCTTAATGTATGAAAGCATGAAGTCCTTGTGTGGATTTTTTGAGATATTCATGTAATGATACGATAGTGGCTACAAGAAAACAATCAAAATTGTGTTGACCTCATTGAATTGGACAGCCTGCTTCAATTTCACATGTATTTTTGGAATTTTCAGCAAAGTGAGTGTGGTAAGTTTTTGAATGATATTCATACCGATTAAAGCCACACAGAGAATTTATTTTATGATATTTTCTGAACATTCAGGGTACCACAATTTCATTATTTTGTTTTTATAATGTCTTGTCTGAAAGATAATTCTTCATATCTGAATCATATCTTGTAGGCAAATGGGCTGTTAGCATATACAGTTACAATCATAACATATCTAACTATATGGAGGTAAGAAATTTTGGTTTCTCTGACTCAATAACCATACCTGTCATGTTGGTCATCACCTATATTGTGTGTTTCACGTTTCCATTATCTGATTGCAGTACCTTTGTCTTAAAATTGATGAATGAACCAACCACTCCGAATTGACTTGTGTCTTATCATCATCTTTCTGATAACAACCGATATGCTTTTCCATGACTATGTTTGTGAATTCCCTTTGCTCCTTCTTTTGTTGAGGATCATCTTAATTATCTTTAACTTGGTCAAATCATGCATAGTTGGTTCCAATGTATCCATGCCACTAGAGCAAATCATTCTGTCTTGAATCTGGATGAATGTTCTGATTCACTTCGCTTGCTTAAATAAAAAAGATGGTCTTTGTTTCTTACTGTTGGTATCTGTTGATTGCACGGACAGTTATGGCATTCTTTATGACATGACCTATGAAACATCAAATATTACCACCAGCAAGGTCTATTGTTCTGTATGGGATAAAATTCCCTGGGTACATGCCAAAGGAATAAACAAGGCTTACCTTTGGTTTATTAAGAACCAAGAGTAGGCCTGAATGTTTGTGCAAAGTGAATTTATTTTAGGCGAGTTCTTTCAATTCATTTCATATTCTGAATAGGTAACATTAACTGGTAGATAGCAGGTCTTTGTCCCTAAAGATATATGGTACATGCAGATGCTAGTTTTATGTGTATGAAAACATTCAGTTAGTTGCAGTACGGAATCCATTCTCCAGGCCAACTTTCATCATCATAGGGAGCAAAATCAGGATCCCAAGCTGCATAAATGATTAAAAGGAAAGAACTATATGAAGTGGCTTGTTATTCTGAACAGCTGCTTCTTTATACCATTAATTTCACCTCCAGTGAGAACCAAATGTTGACATATCGGAAGATATGTGGAAATGTCCTAGTCCTAGTAGTAAAGTTTAAATTAAATCAAATAGTAAGTTGGAAACTATTCAATCATGAACTTTAACACGAGGTGGCTTCTGTTTCTAACTATAATAACCTAACAAACACTGTTTCTGGTAGCACTTTGCTGAAAGAATATGTGAATTTATGTTTCTTTCCCATTGCATATGGTACGGGATGCAAAGTTTAGATTGATCTGTACTAATGAAGTCTGTTCTATCTGTTAGGTTGGGTATATTTAACCCATCTATCGTATATGATCATTTGGGAGAGATCTTCTCTGCACTGATAGTTGGAAGCTTCATCTTTTGCATTCTATTATACATAAAAGTAAGTAAATTAATTGGATTATGATGCTGAACTATGAGTTTGCCTTCGTTATGTCTAATGTGAATATTGTTGCTTGAAAAGGGACACTTGGTGCCATCTTCAACTGATTCTGGTTCATCAGGCAACATAATAATTGATTTCTATTGGGTGAGATACTGGTCCTTTTGATGAGGCTAACTTCATTTTGTGGTTGAAATCATTCATTGTTGCCAACCAGTCTGTAGTAGTTGGCACAATGGCTTCTGATGGGAATTTAGAACTTAATGAATCTTTATGGACAATAACAACTGGTTTTCATTAAATAAAAAATGGAAGTTTTCACATAAAAATATAGAAGAATGATGTTTAAGGAGCACATTAGAGAATTATTTTGGTTATATTTCAAATGTCTTATCTCAGTCTTTTCTCTCCTTTTTTGATTTTACCAGAAAAACCTGCGCTCTGCGCTCAGATTTAAAAAACTGCTAAGATCACCATTTTGTCACCAAGGGGTTAAGCTTCTCATAATTTCTGCGTAGAGAGTTTTTTTTCTTCTTTCAGCTTAACCAGTATGTACTTTTTCTGTAGCCTTCGATGGGTATATTTAGTTAAATGAAACGATATATCGCAAACAAGCTGCATTTGGTAGATGATTATGACATTTTATGCATACTAATAATACACTTTGGGCTTCTTATTTTTGTAAACTAGATGACTTTCCAGTTGGTATCATGGTATATAACTTTGACTTTACAATGCTTCTGATTATATGCTCATAAATTTGACCCGGAACCATGATTTTAGCCTGACTTCCCTCTGGAAAAATTGTCTTCAAATTTTGTTGGCTTTATGCGTGACATGATTGCTTTTTCATGGGCTTTCTGTTCTAATCTTTTCCTATTCCTGACAAAACGTTCTGTTAACAGCATTTGTTTGTCATAAATGCAGGGAATGGAGTTATATCCTCGAATTGGAAAAAGTTTTGACATTAAGGTCTTCACAAACTGCCGATTTGGTATGATGTCCTGGGCAGTTCTTGCTGTGACCTACTGCATTAAGCAGGTTTGTGATTTTGTGCCATCATCTCTTGTGCCTTTGCTGTTGGGCTGCTAGTTTCTACCTCCCACGGAACCTTTTAGTGGTCGTTTGTGGCATTCTCACTACTTTAAAACCTTCATTTTGCAGTTCTTTTAGCTAGTAACACATTGATCGTATCATGCTATCCTATCTCATCAGTGTATTTTGTGTCTACAGTATGAAGTGAATGGTCAAATTGCTGACTCCATGCTTGTCAATACTGCTTTGATGCTGATTTATGTAACTAAGTTCTTCTGGTGGGAGCCTGGGTACTGGAATACTATGAACATAGCACATGATCGAGGTGAATATTCTGTCTTTGATCTGGTGTCTAGTCACATCTACTGTGCCCATTGTTATCTTTTCTTTCTTTCTGTAGTTTTGGACCATTGTTACCATTTCCTTTTAAGTACCCTTTTACAGGGCTGCGCAATGGGTGGCCAACCTACCACCTCATATACAATTCTATAACAATAATTGTTTAATTTATTGTCATGTACACATATATTAGTAATTTATATACTATGTACACTATTATGAAGTATAACTCCACCTATGTAAGGGATCACCCTTGCATTGCCAGTCCTAAGCCCGGATAAAAGAAGAGGGTTGTGTTAGGCTTCCGACAACCAGTGTAAAACTTTGTTGGATTTTCATACCATAGATTACACAAATTATGAGCATTGTTTTGGGGCGTCCCCACCTAGTAACGCATTGCAGAGCCCGAATGCAGTGATAAGTAAGCAAGGGCCACTATATTTTTACCCAGATGTAATGAATCAATTGCAGAGAGGGTTCCCATATCATGGACAGGCGTGAATAAATAAGTTAGTCCCCTACATTGCCGCCCGAATATACTGAATAATTTATAAAGAGGGTTTCTATATTTTCAATATAGACGGATGCAGGGGGTAAGGTAAGGAAGCTAGTCCTAGATAATAAGATTCGTATTGGTTCTTGGAATATCGGAACATTATCCGGTAAGCTAATGGAGGTAGTAGATACTATGATTCGGAAAAAGATTCATATTCTATGTTTACAAGAGACAAAGTGGGTTGGAGAAAAAGCAAAGGAGATAGAGGATACATGTTTTAAATTATGGCACTCAGGTAAGGAAAAGGCTCGAAACGGAGTTGGTATAATGACATTTAAATTAGTGTTAGGAGCAGAGGTTTTAAATATAGTTTGTACTTATGCACCCCAAGTAGGACTAGAAGATAGTATAAAGACAACTTTTTGAGAAGAGTTAGATAAGGTGATTCAAAGGATTCCACAAAGGGAGATGATTTGTTTAGGAGGAGACTTAAATGGACATGTCGGTAAAAAGGCATTAGGATATCAAGGTATTCATTAAAACTTTGGTTTTGGAGATATAAATGAGGAAGATAGGGAGATTTTAAATTTTGCTATGGCATTTGATCTCTTTATATAGCCGACCCCATCTAGTATGGGAAAAGGCTTAGTTGTTGTTGTATTTGATCTCTTTATAGTAAATACAAATATACAATCTTAAAAAAATGAGATGAACATTTAATTACTTATAAGAGTGGCTTATCACAAACACAAATTGATTACTTTATTTGTAAAAAAAAATATAGAGCTTGTTGTAAAGATTGTAAGGTAATTCCAGGAAAAAGCTTAACCACCAAACATCGACTTTTAGTTATGGATTTACAAATAAAAAAATAGACAAAGAAGAAAAGAGTGCATCAAGCTATTCGGACTAAATGGTGGAACCTCAAAAGCGACAAAGAAGATATATTTAAAAAGAAAGTCCTTCAAGGAGATGTTTGGAATTATGTTGGTACACCTTGTGATATGTGGAACAATATGACTATACATATTAGGAAAGTGGCGAAAGATGTGTTAGGTGAATATAAGGGAGGTGTACCGGCACAAAAAGAAGCTTGGTGGTGGAGTGAACTAGTGCAAAATAAAATCAAGGTAAAGATGGCATGTTATAAATTACATTATGCTAAGAAAACTAGTGAAACTTAGGCTTATAAGAAAGCAAAGAAGGAAGCGAAAAAGGCCGTGAGTGAAGCAAAAGCTAAAATTTGGGAGGATTTATATAACAAACTCAACTCAAAAGAGGGTGAAAGAGATGTTTTTAGGATAGCTAGGGCTAGAGATAAGAAAACTAAAGATCTTAATTATGTTAGATGCATCAAGGACGAGGATGAAAAAATTTTAGTGGCAAATGACGATATAAAAAATAGAAGGAAAAACTATTTTATAAGCTTTTTAATGAAAATAAAGATGTTAGTATTAGCTTAGGAGAGTTAGTCTAATAAGAAAAGTATATAAACCATAGTTTCTATCGACGTATAATCAAATTAGAAAAGTATATAAACCATAATTTCTACCGACATATAATCAAATAAAAAAAGTATATAAACCACAATTTCTACCGACGTATTCAAAAGAATGAAGTCAAAGAGGCTTTTAAACATATTAAGGATAGTAAATCGGTAGGACCAAACAATATTCCTATAGAAGTTTGGAAAATACTAGGAGAAATAGGAATCACTTGACTCATACGACTATTTAATGGAATATGGAGAAACCAAAAGGTGCCCGAGGAATGGACAATGAGTACACTTATACCCATATATAAGAACAAGAGGGACATTAAGAATTGCGCGAATTATCAAGGTATCAACTTAATGAGCCATACTATGAAATTGTGGGAAATAATTATCGAACGTAGGTTAAGACAAGTATCAAGTACAAAAGAGAACCAATTTGGATTCATGCCAGGCAGATCTACTGTTGAAGCGATTCACCTTTTGAGATGTCTTATGGAACTTTTTAGAGCAAAAAAGAAAGACATTAACATGATATTTATTGATCTAAAAAAAGCTTACGATAGGGTATGAGGGAGGTTGTTTGTAGAACCTTAGAAAAAAGAGGTATCCCATTGACATACATTAACCTTATAAGAGACATGTATGATGGTACAAAAACATGTGTGAGGACTAATAAAGTAATGACATACTTCTTTGAAGTTAATATTGGGTTACATCAAGGATCAACTTTAAGTCCATACTTATTTATAATGGTGATTGATGAGTTAACAAAACATATTCAAGATGAAGTATCTTGGTGTATGCTATTTGTAGATGACATTGTGTTAGTGGAGGGGTCTAAGGAAAAAATTAATAGAAAATTGAAACTATGAAGAGAAACATTAGAAAGCAAAGGCCTCCGACTTAGTAGAACAAAGACAGACCATATGGAATGTAAGTTTGATCATTTGGTTACTATAGAGGACATAGAAATTAAAATTGGCACACATTGCATCCCTCAAAAGGAAAGTTTTAAATATCTAGGGTCAATTTTTCAGAGTGATGAAAGAATTGATGGAGATGTTACACATGGAATTAATGATGTTTGGTTAAAATGAAGAGGAGCATCAAGTATTCTTTGTAATAAGAAGATACGATTAAAGTTAAAAGGTAAATATTATAGAGCAGCAATTAGACCTGCCACGTTTTATTGTTTTGAGTGTTGGGCAGTTAATCATCAACATGTACAAAAGATGTCTGTGACAGAAATGAAGATGTTGAGATGGATGAGTGGTCATACAAGAAAAAACCATTTACATAATGAGGATATTAGAAACAAATTAGGAGTGACACAAATAGAGGATAAAATGAGAGAATATCGTTTAAGATGGTTTGGACATATAGAAAGAAGATAAAAAAGAACCTCTAAGAAGGTATGAAAAACTAAATTTGGAAAGTATTAAAAGAGGTAAATGATGACCACAAAAGTGTTGAAAAGAAACAAAAAAGAATGATCTAGCTTATTGTGAGTTAACTGCTAACATGACACACGATAGGGCTCTCTGGAAACAAAGAATCCATGTAGCCGACCCCGTCTAGTATGGGAAAAGGCTTAGTTGTTGTTGTTGACTATTATGAAGTATGTTATTATGTACGAAGATCTTATTCTACAATTTTCAACATTCTGGGTTTGTCCCTTCTTAGGACCCAGCTGTAGGGCAGGGCTCTCACTTATTGCCCAGATCTAGTTCTGGACGCCACTTTGATACTATGATCATGTATGTTCTACTTGACATTACTCATAATTATTCAACTGTGACAGCTGGATTTTACATTTTCTGGGGATGCTTGATATGGGTTCCATCGGTTTATACTTCCCCAGGGCTGTACCTTGTCAACCATCCTGTGAATTTAGGCGCTCAGGTAAATAAATTTGTAATGTTTCTTGATATCAGACAGAGTAGATACTCCTTGCATGCATCTGGATTCCTGATTACTGAATTTGAGACCTTTAAGTAGTACGTCTACGTCATGCATCCATGTCCTTTTCTTCTGTTGTCATACCGTGTACAGATAAACCTGCAGCTTTTTCCAAGCTGCTCAATACTCGTAAAGTCATAGTGACGAATATATTGCAAAACTGGCAATCCCTTTCTTTTTGGTTTTAAAGTGCATATATTTAGCAATAGTTTTAGGCATCTCGATAAATCTGAGAGCTCTGTGGAAGTGCTAATGATGTTCCATGTTACATGCGGGTGATTTGCATGTGGAACCATCTATATGGAGTCCCCAGCTTGTCTTAATTGACGTGTTTTATAATAATGATGCCCATTTTTTAGCTTTCTGAAATCAGATGAGCTAGCTGGTTGGGTCCGTGTGTGTAGCGAAGGGCTTTAACCTGAACGAAGTGAAGCGACACTATATAAGCTGAGCGTAGTGTAGAGAGAGAGATTATTTTCCCTGACAGTTTTTTTTTGGGGGGGTTAGAAAGGGACGCCGAAGCCTCATGCATCCACACACGCATGCATGCAACTCCTGGGAATCAAACTCGCCACTGCAGCATTGGAGTCGAGATCCCTACCATTGAGCTAACACTGGGTCGTCACAAAATCTTTTTGTTTTGTTTTCTATTGCAGCTAGCACTTTTCATCCTCATTGCTGGAGCTGGATGTACTTTTATCAATTATGACTGCGATAGGCAAAGGCAGTACTTCCGGAAAACTAGCGGAAAATGTTTGATTTGGGGCAAACCACCCTCAAAGGTTGCATTGAGGATCAAATCTTGAAACGTTATTTTCTCTTAAGCTTTTCTATGTTAATTTAACTTGTGACATCTTTGGCAGATAGAAGCTTTTTATCATACAACAAAGGGTGAAAAGAAATCCAGCCTCCTGTTGACTTCTGGCTGGTAAATTACCATATTATATGGTTTTAGTTATACAAAATTGCTTGGAATTGTTTATTGCACAGCCCTTGAATAACATCAGTTTTTTTATTCTTTTTGCACGAAAGCTGAAACTCCTATACTTCTGTTAGTCCTTTTGTGAAATTGAATGAGCATTTAGATTAACTACTAAAAGACAAATGGATTAGGAAAACAAATGGGATCGAAAACTATAGCTGGACATTAGGGTGCCTATCAAAACCATGGTTTTGAGTCCATAAAGAGACTCCACGAACGCAATAAAACCTGCTGCTTGATACATCCTTGGCTAGTATCAAACTTCAAGTTGCATCATACTAAATATTCTGTTCCCGATGTGTCCTTTCTTCTACACATAAAGAAACTGTTGATTAAAGCGGTAAAAGTTGAACATGACACAAAGTCTTGGTTAAAGCGGTTAAATTGAACCTTATCAAACGTGATAGTTCATGTTGCATCGTCCCTTCTAATTGAATTATGGTCAATACCAGGTATATAAGCAGTGATTTCAAATTCAGGCAACTTAAAGCAGAGTTTGGTTTTCCTGGGGGTGATGGTGGAGAAATTGACAGATAACTCACCCTTACTCTCACTCTATGGAGCCGTACATGAGATCTTCACCTCATACCTATCGAGTCCTGCTTGCTCCCCTTGGTAAAGCTACAGCACACGCGAGCTATTGATGATTACAGCTTGGGCATCTGCTGCTGCTAATGCCTCTATGTGCACCTCTTCTGCAAGGCAGGCAGTGTCTTGGTGGTTAGCTCAAATCAAGTGTTCAATTGGAAGAAATCCGAGAACAAAAAGGGAGTTTTCCTTTCATCATCTTCTTTCAACTTAACTGTTTATATTGATCTCGACCGACCAAGAATATGTAACGTATGAGCACAATGAATTCGCCTATTACATAGATTCACCTCATATACGGATGGTCACTAAACTAACAACTAAGCCTTTTCTCATACTAGATGGGGTCAGTTACATGGATTTTTTTGTTTACACAAAGCCCTATTATAATTTGTAGAATCCATGATAGGTAAGTCCGACAAAGTTTTACGCTCGCTGTCAAAAGCCTTATGCAACCCTCTTTCTTTATCCGGGCTTGAGACCTGTCATGCAATGGTAATTTCTTATATGGGCGGAATTGATGAGGATAGTGACTGCTCATCATTAATGACCTAAAAAAGATTGTGCACATATACTCCAAGCCTCTAATAAAACAACTTTCAAACATATACTGTTTATATCAGTTGAATTGGTCTTAAACATGCTTAAAATCACAGTCAATGCCATGGTGTAGATCCGAGATAATCCTTAGTTTCATAACTCTAGGGATTTACGACCAATCAATCAAGATTTCTCGGGTGATGTACCGGTAATGCATCAAAGATGCAGTCATTGATTACCTTGAGAGGCCACAATTGCCACAAACAAGCATGTCAATGCTAATGTAATGATGAGAAACATATTTTTGTTAATGCTACTAATACTTGCTATATCTACTCTCTTTAACTCTACGGATTGTTGGTGAGCCAAATCCCCAACTATCTATTTTACTTTCATCTTCATTGTAACGAAGGGTATTGTGCCTCTTATCTTCACTTCCTCTCCACTCTACCACCATCATGGTCATGGGAAAGCTTTCTAGTTTGGGATCATCCTGTTCAAACTGATAAATTGAAGGGAGCACGAAGAGTGATATGAACCCTGACAATTTCCAAAGTTGGCCTGATCTTTCTTCTACTACAACAATTGCATTTTTGTTTGGCATTGACAGTTATAAAGGATTGTCTTTGTTCTCATCCACTGTCATTTTTCGTCTAGCCACATACACTTGAGTTGATGATTTCATCACTGAATATTTGATTCTTGGTTCAACTTGGGAACACTTTGAGGCATAAAAGCTATGGACTTGTTATTTTTCTTAAGATAAGAGCAAGAAAGAGGACAAGAAAAATTATGTGCGTATGATAGAGAGGAAAATGACAGGGAACATAGAAAAAGACAATCCAACCACACCTTTAAAGAGAGCAGCCAAAGGACTTTATGATACATTCGTGCTACCCTGGGCCGCCAAGAGACAAGCACAATCTTCCCTTGTTACCTCCACTTTTTGGGTGTCAAAGAAACCAGTCTATCCCATACACAAAATTTTCTAAAGAAAAAAAGGGAGCTACAAATATACAAAGAAATCAAACAACAAAGAATGAATGCAATCAGTAGAACAATAGACTAAAGCAAGCTAGAGTTTCCATGTGTATATGATGCAGTTGAGTAACTGGTAAGCGGATCACCAAATGGATTGGCAGTCATGCCCTGCTGTGTTGGAATGAATTGATAAGGGCCTTGCGTCATCATCATCTGTTGTTGCTGCTGAACCATTAAGGTCATTTGTACATTGGTGGGTGGAGCGATTCTGCGTGACATCGCAAATGGGTCACGAGCATCATGTGGATTAGGCTCAAGACTCACTCCATATTGTGGTAGCAGTTCTTTCCGTGCCTCTGCATCATCATAAAGGCTATCCAACAAGAGTTTGTCGAATCCACCAGCCTGGCGACAAGCAGATAGCAGATGAAATGAGAGTGAGCTGCGAACATATACAAGATTTAAAAGATTTAAACATAAAGGCTTTATCATTTGAATCTTAGTGCTTGAGACACATAGGTAAAGGCAGAAGGATCTTGCCCCCTACCGTTCCTATCATATCACCCTTAAGCAGTGCCTACAATTTGAGGACTAAGACAATCAATGTCAACTAAGGCTCAAACCCAGCAGCATTCCTGAAAGAGCAGTAAAGATCTATGGAAACACATGAATGAGAGATCATAAAGGTAGACAAGCGATGATGGGAGTACAGAAGTTAGTGATCAGTCAAAGAATGAGACATGAAATAAAGATAAAATCACTCTAAATTCTAGATTCGAGGAAGAGCTGTCCCATTAGTTATTTGTAATAGTTCTCCATCTCTGCTACGTCAGTCTTATACAGGTTAATTGATTGGCCTTTGTATGAGTGGATTAGGTTATGCAGACATGATTGACTAGAAAATAAACACAATTGATATTACATTTGTGTTGTTAATCCACCATTTTCGAAAAGAAGAAACTTACCAATTTACTTTCAGTCAAGCTATTAGTGTTACTGGTATCTGTGTTAACCAGTGCTAGTTCCCAACCCGTAGGATCTGATGCACTACCTAGCCCCCCATCAGATGTGAAGTTTTTGTAGCACCGTCTGCATAATCTTCAAATAAAGTATTAGGTCACAGAAGACAACATGACCTCAATCTAACCAAATCATGCCTACTTGAAGGGGAAAAATCTAGCAATACCAACCAGATGGCACTATGGCAAGAGCCAGTGCATTGCTTTCTTCTATTAGTGCGGCATCAGGGTTGATCTCATTTAGACCCTGCCAAGAGAGATTAATATGAATTTCTTTATCATAGGAAAAGATTAAATCAATTAGAGTAACAGATGCAATACCAATAAGTCTACATTAGTAGGTGGTGGAACTGGTGGCGGAGCACTATCGTCAGCCGTTTGAGGTGCTTCTTGGGTCTCAACAGTCGGACTTTCCTCAACTTCCACAGCTGGCTTTGGAATTTTAGGAGAGACAACTTCTGGCTTGTGCGTTAATAAGTTTCTTTCCTTGTATTCCTGGTTTTCAAAGAACTCAGAATATGAGAACCAGCACTAAGAAAAAGACAGAAGAAGAGAAACCATGATAGAATACATGGAGCCCTCTTCATCCACGAATTTAGAAACATAAATCTTGTTCACTTAGAGAGAAATCATGCACACTGAGGCTGGTTACTACATGCACTAATCCACGTGAACCTATAATATCAGCATCTACTTTGCTTAACATTTTTATGGATTCAATGAGGTACCAATTAGACATTCGCCTGTGCACCTTCAAACAAACGCCTCTTTATTAAAAGGTAATTATGTTGTGAGGAACACCACACTGAGAAACATGCTTACCAGTCTCTTACTTGAACCAGAGACAGACCTTGGTGCTTCTTTTATGTATTCTTCCATAGTTGCAAGAAATGAAGGTGGTGGCTGAAGAGCAAATAAAAAATGTCAATTGTGAGAAAGGAAATCCTTAATATCTCAAATGAATGATCACCAAATCCACATAAAGCATAGTTACATCCAGAAATATACTCAAACACATCCAAATTCAAAACAGAAGCATGATTCTACAGTTGTGCATGCAATTCTTATGCATGAACATGTCTCTAGCGAACCAAATAAATTCTTTAACTCTAAACGTAGCAACATTTGTTCACAAAATAATCCTATCTTGCAGCCAAAATGTGGAGCATATCGGGCATCGAGAAATATAGATCTAAGTCACACAGACACTTCTAAGGGGTGGAGTGTTGACCTCGACAATAGTGCGACACCGACACCGATACCGTGTCGGTGCGACATGGCAAAAAAAAACACAATTTTTTTTTTCTTTTTTGTAACTCACGGATAAATGGGTCCGGATAATGAAGATTTATTTGTCTATTATGATGAAATTAGTAGTTATTTACCATTTATGTGTTTTGCTTTAATATAAAGTTGTGTACTTGCTATTGTAGCTGTATACAATATTAGCTTGAATGATTTTGGGTGCGGACAATTGGTTTCTTATTACTCAATCTGATTGGATTCTTAACTCCATACTATATGCCTTTGCACAGAATAATCTCTGTCACCAAACACATTTAAAGACCATGAACATTGCAAGATCAATAGAACATAAGAGTATGTATGACATCACTAGTGGATCCTAACACAAATACTAGTATATGCTTTATCCTACAAAAGATCTCGAAACTCTTTGAATCCATAACTTTGATATTTTGCAGCTCGTAAAATCATTCTAAGTTTCAGATCATTATGAGGAAACTTGCTGGGAACTTGCTAATTGATACCTACGTGCACCCAAAATTAGCAAATACTAGTTGTATTATGATTGATTTATGTAGCTTGAATATTATATATAATATATAATATTATATACCCTAGCCGTGTCGCCGCACCCAAAATTTTTGAAATTTGCCGTATCCCGCACCCGCACCCGTGTGACATAGATATAGATACTGGCTTGACTATTATCTAGATTCACATAATTCAACATAATTTGTTTTCAATTCTATGAAAACTCAATCACCTGAAATGCCATCCTCACTCTAATATATAAATGAACAAGAAGCATGACCTGTTGCTCTTTGCCAGCAGTGACTAATGATGCACATATTTTCACAAGCAGGTGTACAGTGTAGAAGCAATTAGGATGCAATTTTGCTATTCCTGTAATCTATATCTGATTCATAGGAAGGCAACAAAGTCAGCGACCCAAATCCTTATAGTAACATAAATCTTTTTACTGTTCTACCAAAGTAAAAAATAAAATGTCTCCAGGTTTGTTTGATCAAGTTTATCCGAATGATATGGGATTTCAGCACATAGATCTACTAATGTGGAAGACATTGACTCAACTAGCTTCTTTTTCCCCTTTTTGATAAGCAAGCCAAGGTTTAGGGTCAGTACCAGATGTGTACCCGTTTATTGGAACCTGTTCTACCATCAGTCAACCCCCTACGAGTGAGCTATACACTTTTGATGGCTCAAACAGCAATTTCATTAAAGTGAATTCAAATAGCCTCAATACTTTGCCAAATTTTGCCAAGGTAATAGCACATATTAGAAGCATTTTTGCATTTTTTATACAACAAAAAACCTTTTCCCATACTAGATGTGGTTGGCTGCATTGATTTTCCATGGAGCTCAATCGTATGCCATGCTAACAGTTAACTCAACAAAAGCTAAATCATTCTTTATATTTTCCATAATAGCCTGAATTGTGCGATGCTAACATAATAATCCCATACTATGGATTCTAGACTTTATGGGCTTTTTTATTTTTCATGAAATGCATAAATCATTTTCACTTGTTTATTTGCACACTATTCTCCATGGCCATTTAATGTGTATTGGATTTCTGAAAGTTTCTGGCTTTCCAAATTCTAATGCCTATAGGTAGATGCCATAGGAAGCCACAGAAAAGAATAAATTCATTGCAGAAGACCTGTCTCAAAAGCGGGAACTGGAAGTTCCTGGCAAGCTCCAAACCTTTGCAAACCTCATAGAAGTCAGAAAGGTTTTCAGCCTGCAAGAAAAATTGACATAATTAGTGATTTATCTTCTGCAAAACTGGGGAGATGACAACTCAAAAACTTATGAAACTTGTCTGAACTAGAATCATGTTCAGCTTCATGCGTGCATGAATGGCTGATATGAGCATGTATTGATGACAGACCTGTTGTCCAGCTCTTTTGTAAATTTCAAGAGCTTTAACAGCTTCATGTCTAGACATCTCAAAGAACTGCAATCAGGATCCAGAAAAAATAAACATTTCCTGGAACACGGTATGCAAAGTAAAGAAAACAATAAAATAAAGCACTGATCACTTTACCACATCAACCAAATTAATAATGCCATCATTGATGGTGCAGTATATTTTGAAGCTTTCTTTCAGTACCTGAAAGCGATACACCAAGCATCATCAGGCATGAACTAGGGGCAGAACTCATATAAGAGTTACTGCTAGACCACAGAGAGTAAAACACAAGCATGCTTGGTTCTGTAAATATATTTCGAAGTGGGAGATAAATTTTGATGAAATTTGGCAAGAATGGAGAACTTCTCCGCAAATGGGAAGGAATACCCACACCAAGCAAGGAGTTAAAATTATGGCACAAAAGAAACAAAATGGTTAAATTTGATCATGAGTATACCACATATAAGGTAATCTGAGAAAAAAGAACCTAGTTGAAATCTCCAGACAGCATCACCTAGAAAAGAATTGGTTCCAAACTTGTGACGTCTGAGGTGGCAAAATTGGAAGGTAGTTGGTCCAAAACTTGTTAACAAACATTTGTTTCATGGAGCATAAAACTCCACACGTTCATGATCCAGCCATCCATTTCCCATGATGCATTCATATTCGCACCATAATAATAAAAGTTAGGTGGATACTTTTACATCTTCAATGACCAAGTCAGATATCACACATATATTACCAGCTTAAAAGATGGTAGCAAATAGTTTTTTAATAGGGGTTTACATAGTTTAGCTTTCCGCACTTTATCATGTACAGAATATCCAAGTTGTAGATTGATTGAATTATAGACATCATGATGCTGTATTGTAAATGGTATACTTCACATCGTAGCAAGGAACATTTTGTCGCATAGTGCAGCCACAAGGTGTATTTCAGGAAAGGACAACAAAGGATCTCACGCAAAAGGCGTACCAAGGTAAAGCAGATAAGGTGCTTGTAGCAAGTGAGGATTCAAGAGAAGAAAGAATCGTTCACGGTGACCAATTAAGGAGCACATACAAACTGTGATATCTATGGTGAAAAAGGGAGGGAAACCTCACAGTCAATGAGTTGAGTGGCATTTTAGCAGTAGCCTGGAGAATGTTGGAGGTAGAAATATCACTTAGCTTGCAAAACTATTTACATAGAAAGGCAAGGATGTTGAAGGAATGGAAGAAGAATATAGTGATACTCATATATATCATTGTGAAACAGATTGGTATGTTGATCTGAACATACCAGAGCCAATGCATACTGGATAAGGAAATTGCCAAAAGCTGCTCCCTCAGGCTGAAAAGATGAAAAGTATCTGAGTTACTCAAAAAGGAAAAAATGATTGTAATAAATAAAATATTATTATTTTTTAATTTAATCCAGAATATTATCACAATCAAAAGGAAAAGAAGCAACGAACTACCTGGCAACCTACAAGACGGAACAGAAGCTGTTGTAAAGCAGGAAGTTGCACTAAAAGAGCCTCACTGCTCAAATCCCTCATTCTGCAATGTGTCTGTCATTAGGAAATCAAGAAGCAATCAGTTATATAAACCAAAGGAGGTTAATAAAATACGAGCAAGTAATTGCTGCTTTATCTCACAGGATCGCAGGATCAAGGCAATTAAGCAAAGAGCAAAGCCAACCACCTTTATTCAAGCCAAGGTGTTACCTTCACAATTCCTTGACCAGATTTTGTGAACCTCTCAGCTTCAATATCATACTTCAGGACTTTAAAACATTCCAGCCTCTCCTCCAGAAAAAGGGCATAAGTACGAACCCATGCAGAACAATCCCAAGCTGAAAACAAGAAAAAGCACTATGAAGTAACGCCAACATAATAATAGGAGACTGAAGGTGCATCATCCAAAATGAAAATCTTACCAAGAGGGCTAGAGTCATCTTTAAAATTCGAGAGCTGCAATATATAACTGTGTTGTGAATAGTTAAGCAGTTCCTCTTTGAAGGTAGCATCACCCTCTCTAAGTGTTCTGTGGATAACTATTAGAGTTTTCAGAGCAACCTGTTCCACCGTGCAAGGTTCTAAAGTTCAGGAATGAGAAGGATAACATGCATACAGCGATGTCTAACATTATGACCCCAAAAATGACAAACACCAATTCTGTGTCTTGTTTGAAGATGAATTTTCACATGCACTTAATTCCTGCTACGTTAAGATCAAGTTTCATAATGGAGTAGGTATCTAAGATATATTTGACATAGAAAGCCAATAGTTTCAGCATAGTTTATATTAAGAAAGAGCAGAAGAAAATGAATATATGCCATGCATGATGATATGCAAGAGAAACTGTACACCACCTTCAATATGCATGTCTTATGAAAACTTATCTGTTTGACAAGATTGAAAAGGCTAGTCATAGTTAACTAAAGTTGCACTACAGACAAATTGCCTCTTTTTGCTTCAAGTTAACAGTCGCAGATTTCCCATCATAAACATTGGCACGCACACAGTATGTTGGCATCACTCACTCCATAACAAAAAACTAATGAGATTGAGATGTGAGCCTCTTGATTGTTAATATCATGAGGTAATGACCTCTTGAGGGACAACATTTTTAATGTAACGTTTCTAACAAAATCCACTCTACATGCCCAACGTGAAAGATCACACATCACGATCATCAGCCTAAAGATATATAGCTTGCTAACCAGTGTTACCCCTTAATAAATTGTCACCAAATACTTTCCTACACTGAGCATTTCTCATGGTTCCTACAGAAAATCAACTCCAGTATATGGTCATAAAAGCTAGATTATACGCTAATAAAACCCATAACAGAACAATTTCCGTATAGCATGTCCTTCACACTTATTCTTTCCGGGTTAGTATTCCTCTTGACTGCTTCATTTTGTCTAGCCAACAATGCAACTAATTAGCAACAATGTCACAACCTAGGAGTTCCCAACTGGTGGAAAAATAGTTAAACGAGGGGTTATTTGTGTGTCAAGGGTGAGTATAAAGAAGCAGCAGAAGACACCATGAAAATCTCTGCACCGATGGACATATAAAGAAGTACTTTCTTGAGAACATAACAGGTTCTTTGTGGAAAGAATTTTGTTAGCTCAAGCCTTGTATCGGAATGAAGGTCCAACATAAGGAACTTATTAGAAACATGTTTCCCCGATAAGATTCAATTTGAAGTTTTATTATATGTGCACTGAATTATATCGAAGGCAATATATGAACCCATATTTTTACTTACACATTAAACTAAAGTTTCATTAGCCGACCCCGTCTAGTATGGGAAAAGGCTTAGTTGTTGTTATTAAACTAAAGTTTCATATACAACATACCCACAGAATAAATTGAGCTACAAGAATTACAGTCATTCAGAATTCCTGACCATGGGAATCTTTTGTTGGAAGAGGCACATTTACCGAATCCCTGACCATCCCACATACATTAACTCCAGCTGTGGGTCATAAAACCGCAAAGATTTTCTATGCAATGCATATAGCTAAAAGCATCATATATCGAATTATGACCATATGAACCCTACTGAGATTAGAAAAGAAAATTTGCGGCAAAGGAACATACCGTCCAATTGTGGGTCTTGGCTAATCGTCTTGCAAGCGCGTGAATGCAATATGCTACATCTGCCCGTGGATGAACTATCGAAGTAGCAGCAAAAATTTCTATAGAGAAATGTTAAGAGATAACATAAAAGCGTCTATTAATGATAAAAGTGCAACAACAATATTATAATCATGCATACAGACAGTAGATAATCCCAAGTACGGTAGATAAATGGATGAAACAAGTACGGTAGATAAGAAATAATCCCAAGACATATACATGAGCACAAAATGTAGAAAAAACTGAATGGTAGGCAATGTCATCGAAATTAAACGATTTCATTATTAGAAGAGAACAACTCACTTCGAACATGGCGTTCTTTCGGCGGGCATTCGACGTGATTCGTTGCTTTGACGATTGCAATGTCCAAATCCTTAAATTTTAAAACAACAAAGAATACCATCGAAAAAAGAAACAAATGAGAACCAAAAAAGCGATCCATACAACAACGACATCGTAACCGATGCAGGGAGCGCGTTCTTCATGGAGATCCAAGCATGAAAAAAACAAGAAATACGGCAACCGGAAAACAATCAAAGGGAGATTGAAATGATCGATCGCGAGACGCACACCTTGAATTCGCTATTGACCTTGGCAAGGCCTACTGTCGTCGAGTCCTTGAGCGCCCCGTATGCTTTCCTCCAACTCTGTATGGTACCCATCTCCCTCTTTCTATCAATTCAGCGGATACAGTCGTTTATCTCTCAGAGAGAGAGAGAGAGAGAGAGAGAGAGAGAGAGAGAGTCTTACTCGATGGGACGATTTTTCTGCAGAAATTCCAAATGCCTGTGTGGTTATTCAAAGTATATGAACCAAACACGTTGATTGAAATAATACTTTGTCGTTAAGCATGCCAACCGGTCGAATAACAGCCGTATCAGCGTTGACCGTGACTGACTCTGTGCAAAGCACATCAAAGCTTAATTTATTGCCTTGAAATGCCTTTCATGTTCATCTTTATTGGGTCGGGTCCCTACCAAATTAAGGCTGTCCATATCCAACAAACTAACAAACTATTGACGAATTGCAACCAACCAAATCAAAAGCAGCCCTTCTCTTCATTGAGAGCGTTAACTCTCCACGAGTAACATGTTGTGAGTTCGATACCTGGGACATGTAGCGGCTTCCCCGTTGTAAAAAAGAAGCAAGCCTTCTCTCTTAGTACATGGGTTTGGTCGAATAATACTTAATCACCATTTGTACTCGATCTGGTATTGTTAGGAGTGTTCACGGATCCATTGGAACTGAACCAAACCAAACAGGTGGTTCAATTCGATTCTAGATAACAAATGGTTTGGTTCGGTTCTAACATGAAAACTAATTAGTGGTTTGATTCATGGTTCTACTGTTGGAACCGAACCTAAACCAAGTGTAAGATGCATGGCTTTAGTTTCATATCGAGCACGGAATGAAATGAGGGATGAGTTGAGCACTACAATGAAAGACACCGAATAAGATATACATTTTTTGGCCTTTTGGATAAGATCAAGTGTAATATTTGTCCCGGCTAATAGTTAGTCATTGAAAAAATTTGGAAGGTATGAAAAACTAAATTTGGAAAGTATTAAAAGAGGTAGAGGACGACCACAAAAGTGTTCGAAATAATCTAGCTTATTGTGAGTTAACTGCTAACATGGCACATGATAGGGCTCTGTGGAAACAAAGAATCCATGTAACCGACCCCGTCTAGTATGGGAAAAGGCTTAGTTGTTGTAGTAGTAGTAGTTGTTGTTAGCTAATAGTTAGTCATTGACCATATGAATTTTTTTGGAAGGCAGCACTCCTGGTGGCTTGCTATCTGGCCCTTCAGCCATTGCTCCTATGTTGCACTATAACAAGGAACCGCGAGTAGTGGTTTGGTTTGAGGTTGTGATTAGAACTGATCTAAACCGATCCGTGAACATTTCTAAATATTGTAACAATATTTAACTAAAATGAAGAACTTTTAAGATCTTTTCTGCCTCTTTTGAATTATCACCTTACAATTCTTCACACCTTCTTATTGGAGTTTTATCGTCACCTTGAATATCTGAACTATTTATTTCCTTCTAGTTTTTTTTAAATGTTAAGCTAGTGTTAGGCAGATACATACTAGTTAAGCATTTATGTATTGAATTCTTGTTCCTTTTGTCGGAGAGCCAACCCCTTAGCTAGTTCATTTTTTTTAGTTTGAACAACCAGTTTCCAAAAGTCCATGGACCCCAACTAATCTGGTTTGATCCGAGTCCACACACTATGGAGACAAAGCTCTCTCATCATTGGTTTTTTCCATTTACGAGACTCGAACTCGAGAACTTGCTTAAGGGAAACAGCTACCTAACCACTTGAACCAATCAAGCACTGGTTAGCCAGTCCATTTGAGCTTATATTAATGTCACATCAACTTTATCTATTATGGTTAAATAAAATTTTAAAAAGGCCTTAAAATCAAGCAAAGCGTAATCCAATAATTTCATTGGTAAAGTATATATTATTTATCATTTCACTGAAATAAATAATTTACATTAGTAAAATATACAGCACTGAAGACAAGAGTCCAAGCAAGTATGTTCGAGAGTAGACAATAAGGTTCGTTCTCATTAGGTGGGTCATGCGGCTTTGGTTCTTCTTCTATCTGTGCCGTTTCTTTCTGGCTTGAGAGCGGATGTCAGATGGCCGTTGGTGTTGGGTGGAGGAGTGGTAGGGCTCCTTGGGTTTGTGAGGTTCACAGTGTTAGGGAGGGGTGTTGGGTTGGGGTGGCTGGTGGTACGTGTGGGTGGGTGTGGGGTGTATGTTCTCTATATGAAAAGGTTTTGTTGCAAACAAGGAAACAAACACTTCATCTGACCTAGTTTGCACATATTTCGATAATGAATGCATAGATCGAGTAAGAATAGCAGGTAGCGACCGCGGCTTGTTTGGCAATGCTACACTCACTGCTAGAAAGGATTGTTATTCAATGGACACTAAAAGGGTCAGGATGAAACCTTTTGGATCTATATGGGTGGATTTAGGATTTATTACCCACATTTGAAAGGACCCAAAACCTGATCATGTTCATGATTGATTTATAAGGAGTCACCTCTAAGATTTGAAACACTGATACAGAAACCACCAAGCACTAGGGCTTTTCCTTATAAGTTCATGCAAAGCGATGCGTCAAGGCACTCGCAGCAACAGCAACTCCCAACTTTAAGTGGAAGCCCATGGTAAGATGCTAGGACTTTACAACTGAAACTTTCAATAGATTTGGGACAATTGGCTGAATCTCGTAAAACCATTTCATAGAAGTTCATTGATGTCTTCGCCTAAAATCTCGTCTTAACTCACTGACTATGTCTAGGCCTCACACACCCAAAGCGTGAGGTAAAAAGTAGGCAGTGAACTGCCTTTAATGAATGACCGAAGCGACGGGTAGATGTATGGAAGCGATTACAGGATAGCCAGTGCAATGCCCCTTGCATCAATAAAGGTATCGTTCTACAGGAGAAATCGATCTTTCACGTAGTTATAAGTTGTTTCTTATGTCAAGCATATAAGGGTAGCCCAGTGAAGATTACAATCACACGACCACCACTTGTGGTGGTAGAGGTTTACTTGTTGGACAATAAGTTTGGTTTCTATGGCCGTGGACTCCAATGCAGAAGGATGCAGCTGTTCTAGATTGCTTTGTCACCCTTACTAGGCTGCACCGACTCGTTGGATACTGAAAGGGAAGAATTTATATTGTACATGGATGTTATCATCATTTTTAGAATATCGATCTCTGTCAATTTCCTCCCAAAATCCATCAGTTCTTCTCCCAACATCATGCCTCGACAAAAAAACTCTCATCTTTGAATCGTGTTGGCACATCACCAGGGAGAATCATTTTTTACTATGCCTGAACCATTCGTATCTACTATGATAAAATTCCTAATACCTTTGTATAATTCTTTACAGACATTCACAGCTGGAGATGTCGTTCATCTTTTCAGTATTCTCCAAGATGGGGTTCGACAGACTCCAAATCAGAAGTGCACAAAGCAGGTATAGAACTCATGACCTTTAACTTGTAGGTTTGTTTTAGTCAATCCCCTTGCCAGGAGAGATGTGGCAAACAAAGAAAATAAGAAAGTACACACACACATATATATATATATATATATATATATATATATATATATATATATATATATATATATATATATATATATATAGAGAGAGAGAGAGAGAGAGAGAGAGAGAGAGAGAGAGAGAGAGAGAGAGAGAGAGAGAGAGAGAGAGAGAGAGAGAGAGATTCATTTACCTGCACAGCAAATTTTTAACGGACACTTGATCTGTCGTAGGAATGCATGTAAGGCGGAAAGTTCAATGGTAGTTTTACTTCAGTGATGTCCACAACAGAAAGCTGAGCTTGTTTGGCATGCGCGAGGAAGTGATTAAAAGTTTCCCTATTGCGGACAACTGTAGCAATATAAGCCAGGGGACGAGTTTTCTTCTCTCCAAAGTAGTTCCCATTAAGACCATTTTCATGGTCAAAGTTCTCGTCTAACACATTAGAGCTAATTGCACCAAATTCAAAGCCCTGAAATGCCTTCTTACTTTCATCAGAACACAGACCTGCATTCGGTCTAATATAGCTGTTAGTTTCTTCACTAGGAGATTTCTAATGATAGGCATCACCTCCATCATGACTCTTGGGATCAGTTACTTCCTCGTACATCTCAAGTCTGCCTGTTAGCCCCTTCACTATGATCTGCTCAAAGAGCGCTTAGTATCAGCATTTAATTCAAAGTACTTTCAGTCGATATACTTTTGAGACTTGTATGTGTTGAGAATCACACGATTAGGTAAAGGAGAAATGCAGGGAAGAACATCGGAGAACTGAGGGCTGCACCCTCCTCTCTTTTTATTTCATAAACCCTAAAACTATTTGAGTAGATTAAGTCCTTATATAATGGACTTTATATCTTAAAAGATAAAAATATCCCTAATAAGAAAAGCGGTTACGCCAATGTTCTCCATGCACTTGAGTAACTCGACAACTCCTAACTAATGTTGTCTTCAACCCTCCCTAAAGTTAGAAGTGAGATACTTGTAATTCTTAACGACAAAAACTGAGTAACAACATAAATATGCAGTTCTTCCATGGAAGATTTTCATAACACCATGTTGGGAATTGGTAAAGGCAGTCACAGTAATGATGAGGATCATTTGAGGGACCAAGGTTAGGCTTTAGTGGACCAAGTAGAAGATGGTGTGATTGAGAATGTGGTGGAGTCAGTGGAAGGTCAACAAAAGGGCTTAAGAGGTCGGGCAGTTGTAAATCTTAGAAAAGTGGTTAGAAGAAGAGGGCAATAGAGGCAGTTAAAGGGAGAAGATTTAGGTAGTTAAAGCATGGATGCCTTGAGAATTTAGGATCGATGGTCTTCTGAGGTCAACATTGCAATCCATGAGGAAACTCATCAAGTGAGAAACAGCTGAACCAACAAACCAGCCAATAATGAGTATTACAGCTTCAACAACAAACCGATACCATCAAATATAAGAGAATCCATGGAATGCTGATGCTATTCTCATTCACCCATGTGACTTTCTATTGTCACGATTTCACACTCAAACACAAAAAAATCAATAGGAATTTCAGAAGATTTTGGGGCAGTCGGCCAGGTATACTAAAGCCGACTGCACCCTCTCTTTCTTCTCTTTATTTCCAGCAATCTAATTGTTTGCTGGTAGGGTTTCTCCTTAAATACGAGTATTACAATACTAATCACAATTACAGCAATACCATTAATGAGCCTAATTTAAAGCTACCTTTAAAAACAAAGAAACAATAAACTAAGTATTGTACTAATCGTAGCCTTCTTAACATTTCCCCTCAAGTTGGGTGAAAGATAGACGTTATACCCAATTTGTTACATAGTCTTTGCAACAGATCTCTGTTAAGAGCTTTGGTTAACATATCTGCACACTAAATATCTGTCTTCACATGTTCGAGTTCAAATTCTTTGGAGCACACACTATCTCGTATAAAGTGATAGCCAATTTTAATATGTTTAGTTCTCTTGTGATACTCAGGATTTGATGCAATTTGAATGGTTGCTTTGCTGTCACAGTAGAGAGGGATCAGACCCTCTATGGATATTTTGATTTCTATTAATAGAGAACGAATCCACTTCCCTTTACATATCCCAGATACAATAGCCCTATACTCTACTTCTACTATTGTCAGTTGATCTATCTATAACTGATTGCTTCTTACTTTTCTAAGATACGATATTGCCTCCAACTAATGTCACATAACCAGAAGTTGACTTTCTATTCTACAAAACCTGCCCAATCAACGTCTATATACTTCGATTTTATTCTTACCATTAGCAATATACAACACTCCATGTCCAGGAGTAGCCTTAAGATACTATAGAATTCGATCCACGGCTTGCATATGTCGTCTTCTGTGACCTCATGAATGAATTGACTAACAATACTAACGATACAACATATGTTAGGTTTGGTCTGGGTATGTGCCATGTATATCGGGTTTCCTCACTAGCCTCACAATATTGAGCTTTATCCACCTTGGGACTTTCTTCATCACTTCGTATTTTGTGATTTTGCTCAATGGGTATACCCGATAGTCACCTTACACTCGAGCTTTTTGGTCTCTTTGAGAAGATATATGACGTATTTCCTTTTGAGAAATGAAGATACCTTACTTGGAGTAGGCAACTATCAATCCCTAAGGAAGTACTTTACTCTTCTAAGATCTTTCATTTCAAACTCACGTGCTAATTTCTTCCTTTAGAGTTGCTTCTCAACTAAGTCATCACCTAATATAATGATGTCATCAACATACATAAAAGTAGAGGAACTATGATTTTACCTTCTTGTAAATGTTTAAAAGAAAGTATGATCACCTTGACTTTGTCTCAGACTCCTAGACACCATTGTTTTTATGAATCTTCTAAACCAAGCACGTGGGAGAGCTGCTTTCAACCCGTATAAAACCTTCTTTAACATGTGACACCTTGTTCCTTTCACTAATGGAATCATATTCGTGAGTTTAATTTCTATATAAACTTCTCCTAAATCTCCATGGAAAAAGACGTTTTTAACATCAAATTGGTGTAATTCCCACTCCAAAGTGGATAGCAAAGTGGAGTAGTAAGATTCTTATAGTATTCATCTTGGCTACTAGAACAAATATCTCTTCATAGTCAATTCCATAAGTTTGCGTGATATATCCTTTTTTGTCAATTAACCTTACTTTATATAACCGGTCTAAGTGTACCATCAAACTAATATTTCAAATATATATCCATCCGCACCCCACTGGCCTTTTGTCACTAGTCTCTCAACAAATCTCAACATGTTTCATTCTTTTTTCCAATGCACTCATATCCTCATTCATGACTTGAATCTAGTTCTTATCCTTCAATGCTTCTTGTACTAATTTTAGATTCCTATGAAATCTACATGGCTCAAATAAAATTCCTAGGTGTTGCTACAAGAAAAGATGTTTAGAAGAAACAAATTGAGAAATAGGATACATAGCACAAGTCCGTTTACCTGTTCTGAGAGCAATTGGAATGTTCAGATCTTCATTGCTTTGTTCTTCAACTATATCGTCATCACTCAGATCTGAGGAATCTCCCCTTGGTTGGCAGTTTCTTGAGGATTGGGCATAATGATTTTTCTCTCCCCCTTGGAGTATACTTTGAGCTCCTTTCCTTCATTTATATCACCTGCTTTTGCGATAATAGGCTCTTCAAACAACTCATAATTGGTGGTGTTTATTGGAAATTGTCGACTCCTTTTGAGATTGAAAATAAGGAGTAGTTTCAAAGAATGGAACATCCATAGTCACATATTTTCTTTGAGTTTGAGGATCATAGTAAATATATCCTTTCTTTTTCATAGATATCAAATAAACACACAACGAACAACCCGTGGATCTAACTTGTCACGAAAGAGATCATGTACATGAACAAAATAGAGGCATCCAAAAATTCGTGGTGTGATTTGAAAGGGGTCACTTATGGTTTTACCTTATGAAATGGTGATTCTCCTTTAAGGATAGTAGATGACACTCTATTCATAAGAAACATAACGGTAAGAACAACTTCAGGCCATAAAAATTTAGGAACATTATGTTCAAGAAGTAATGTTTTGACAACTTATAAAATATGTTTATTTTTCCTTTCTGCCACACCACTTTACTTAAGAGTATAAACTGTAGGTAACCTCGCAACCGACTATTTATAAACTCACCTCTATTATATGTTCTCAAAATTTTGATAGGATACCCAAACTGAGTCATAATGAGTTTATGAACAATAGGGAATATAGATTTCATAAGATAAACAAAGGTAAGTCTAGAGAAATCATTAATGAAAGTAACAAAATATTTAAATTTTCCAAGTGAATGTAGCAATCATGGACCCTATACATCTGAATGTATCAATTCAAAAGGAATACATGACTTAGATTCACTAATAGAAAAGGAAGTTCTACGATGTTAGCTCTTTGACAAACATCACATTGAATAGTTAAACAATTATCCTGAACTATCTCTTTAATTTTTGAAGTTTATAAATGGCCTAAACGACTGTGCCACATCCTTAACTTTTCTTCTGTTGTATTGACTGCTAATGTTCTTCCCTATAACGACATCTCTTCTTCTGATAATATATAAAACCCATTGTTAAGTTCATCATGACCAAAGGTTTTTCCCATCCTTAAATCTCCATTTCTCGATGTATAGCATCTACTCTACTCTCATCAGGGACTAATCTATCTATATAATCAATGATGCCTCGATTAACCTCACTGTCCCTTTTAAAGCTTGCTGAGTACCTGAATGATGGGTTTAGATAATATGCTGCTGCATGAATAGGCTGATGAAATTATTTATTCCATCTATTATCAATAATTTTTCTCACGGGCACATAATCTCTCTTTTTTCCATTAAAATGATTTCTAATGGCTTCTTTTGCCCTATCCATGGCTTCATAAAGGTAGCCCATAGATGGTTTCTCCTCGCTATCAGTCAACCTTCACTAATGGACATGTAATCCTCAACAGTCTAACACATGCATTCCAAAATGTACTCTTGAAGACTGTCTCAAAAATCTCATTCAACTTTCGGTTTCTTCTGTTCCGAGGCAACTCTGCAAATTGTTGCCAATCATCTGAGGAGAACATTATCTTCAACGCGGGTTTTCGTTAAGGGTCTCTGGGCGTATCGATACGCTCTGTATCATGCGATACGCTCCGTATCATGCGATAGGCCCGTATCGCACGATACAAACCGATAACTTCTCATTTACGATACACTATAGTGTATCGTATCGTGGTGGCGTATCACACTATATCATACGATACGGTGCAATATGGATAACACTGGTTACCGTTGATACTATAGGCTGAAGGAGTATTTATTTCATTCTTAGGAGTAAATGGGGAAGGGCCGTGACTCAATTTAAGCTAATTTCTTTCTTGGTTCGATCATTTCATCCATGAAACTTGGTTTAGTCTTCCTCTTTTAAGTGGCTGCTATATGACTCCCATATCCCTTATAGTTAGTCGGTCTGCCAATAATTTCCCAACACTTATCGTGTGTATGCCTTTTCTTTCCACAATGTGAATACTCTAATTTATTTCTGTTTTCGTAATGTTGAGATCTACCAGTTCCTCGACCTCTAGCAGAACCTCTACCTCGTTGAAATTTGGTTTGACCTCCTCCAGTGAATTTCCAAATTTCTTCAATCCTCTTCTCTCAGTAGAAGAGAATATATTGTACCTACAGAAGGCATTTCCTCTTTGCTTAGGATATTTATTTTAATGGACTCATACTCTGGTGATATTATCTATAAGAGATCAAATACTTTTCATACCTCATTGTAGGCATTATGTTCCTTAATGCAATGACTGCATTTATTCTCGATAATGTACCTTTGTTCATTCCATAAACCACGTAATTCCCCATAGTATTCACTTATTGACCTGTTTCCTTGGCGAAACTTTCTTATTTTTTCAAGAATCTCATACTCCTTCGCTATATTGCATTGTCTCAAGTAAGCTTCTTCCACTGCTGTCTAGATTTATGGGATTCATGGATTGGAGCAACTAAGAACTAACTAATGCATCATTCTTTGACCAACGTTCAAATTATGCACTGTCTTCTTCATGCTTATTATGATTTCTATTGATATAAATGGATTTACCTCTAGACTTTAAGACAAACTCAATTGATATGGCCCATTCCCTATAGTTTCGACCTTCAAGTCGAATATTAGTAATCTGGAACGACTCTATTTTATATTCATTACCATACCCGATCACTTGAGATTCTTCCTTGGAACGTCCTTCCATACTTACTTTATGTTTTTCTTGGCAGACTTTTCATAAAAAGATGGTGGACAGACGTATACCTTTTTCAAATTTTTGGTGGACAAGTGGTTTCCGCGAACAAATGGTGGGCAGACAGACAGTTTTCCAAACCTGTTTTCTTCTTTTGTGTAGATTTTCTCTTTCTCAGAAATTTGTATGAACAGATAAACAGATTTATTAAAATCTATTTTCTTTCTTTCTGCAGAATTTCTCATATTGATCTTCCATCTTTCCGTATCGCTGCTATCCCTTATTTGTATCGTTCATGAGCATATATAGCCTCAAAGGCTCTGATAACATGTCACGATTTCACACTCAAACACAAATAAAATCAATAGGAATTTCACAAGATGAAATATTGGGGCAGTATACTGTAGTCAACTGCACCTTCTCTTTCTTCTCTTTATTTCCAGGAATCTAATTGTTTGATGGTAGGGTTTTCTCTTAAATACCAGCATTACAATACTAATCACAATTACAACAGTGCCATTAATAAGCCCAATTTAAAGCTACCTTTAAAAACAAAGAAACAATAAACTAAGTATTGTACTAATCGTAGCCTTCTTAACATCTATTGCATCACTATAATCATTAAATGGAAAAAATGGTAGCTGATCTTAAGAATACATTTATATAGTTTTTTATTAGAAATGTGCAGATGCAAGATTTCGTTATGAATGTAGACTGAATTTCCTTATCATTACTTGATGATGCTTCTCAATTTAGTGTGAAGGTTTTGAATCTTCACAAAATAAGCAGGTTGAGTTAAATGTTAGCATGGCACATGATCGAGTTCTATAGAAACAAAGAATTCATGTAGTTGACCCCATCTAGTATGGGAAAAGGCTTAGTTGTTGTTGTTTATATCAGATCTTTTTTTTTTCCTTTCGTATTATTTTCAGGACCTACTACTTCTATGAGTTCAACGCAGGGGAGCAACATGTGGCTTTGTTTGTGTCTGTGAATAACGGCAAGGTATGTCTATTATTTCATAAATATCCCTTTCTATCTTTTTCTTTCCTAGGTTTTTCCTTGATCTTGTCACCGTACAGGCATATATTGCAGGAGCAACTTCTCCAGAGTCCAAGTGGGTAGAAGATGGTATTAAGCTACGTTCTGCTGCTATTTCTCTCACGCTTCTGTAATCTGCCAAAAGATGCCATGTCATACCTTCATATCTGAGAAACTGCAATACACATTGGATGACTTCTATGAAGCCTTCATCAGCTGCACCTTTCTTTTTCAGTTTTTCAGTACTCAGTTGAACAAAAAATTCAGGTATGCAAAAGTTGGGCTTCTTATTTTCCATCTTCTTGAAGGAATGAAGTTCTATATTTCAACTCCCATAGTTCCATGCAGTGGAACTCGCGCTGAAATTTGAAAATGGCCTTTTTAGAGATCAAATTAACATCCCCACTCCTTCTATGAATAACATTATATACTTAATTCAATGCTTTTACATGTGATAATCAGGTGTTTTAGTTGGATCTGTGGCATCTTGTAGTTCTTCACAAATAACTTAGATTTTCCCTCCTGCAGCCTTCTGGTGCAATTGTTTACACTTTACATGCCAGTGCTGAGTATAGTTCTTGTCCATGAACAGGTATGGGCCTCAGACATGGATGCTGATTTATGCTCTTGTAGATGGTAGTTTTGCATAACAAATTTTGGAAGGTTTGCACTTGTATGGAGAATACTGAAGAGATGGTACATCTTGCTGATTGAGAGGGATCAAAGCTGGCTTCTGTAATTTACAAACTTCTTTAAGCAAATAGGAAGATGTGAATTTTTGTTAGCTGCGATTTTCATATGGTTGTGGTTGATGTGCCCCTCTGAGCTGCACCATGTTCGTGGGGCACAACATTTCTTCATCTGTCTATTTCAAGTAAACGCAGAGTTTCATGAAAAAACGTAATGCATTTACCACTAAAGCTTTAACGCTGATATTGCAGGAACAAGTTGGTATTATATTTCTGAACGTTTGCGGCATTTCATGCTTCTGCCCTTTATCATTCTAACCTTGAGATGTTGAAACACTACTATTGTAGAAATGATAATAAGAGCTTCAGATTTAATTTTTCTGCATCTTTAGATCTGAGTTTCCTGTGTTAGTTTAGTGAAGTTGGAAATGAGGAATAGGTTGGATAACGTGCTCTTTGCTAAATCAAGGTCCGTTCCTACATGACACATTTTGGCTTATTTCAGACCTCCACAACATTGGTAATAAACATCTCTTCTGCTATTCTTTTCATGCCTTGTGAATTCCTCAGATCTCTGGTATATGTTTGTTATAGACCAACCCGGTAGAGCAGTCTTCTCATCCACTTGGTGTATAGTTGCCTATCTGGTTGGTACTTGTTTCCTCTGTGACTACCTTTGCAAAACTGGAGGCGCTTCTTTCCTCTTTCCTAGATGCATTGGTTGATGAAACTGCTTGACGAGGTGTGGTGACTGACTTGAATGATACTCTCTCATTAATAGGCACGGTGTTACCATAAGATATGCGGGGACTGCCGGAAATGGAAGAAGGATAGGGGAGATGGAGTTCTCGATGCATGCCAATAGGCTGTGTCGTAACGGTGGCCTTCTCCATTGGAGCTCTATTTTTCTTGTCTCAATTTTAGCGAAGAACCTCTACTGAAGGTTTTATTCATAATGCGCTTTGTATGTCGAGTTGTCAAGCTTATAATCTTGCTTGTGTGAACAAGAGAAGGTTGCAGGTTGCATGGAAATGGAGTAGCTCTTCTTCATATATTCTTTTGAAACGGGTTTAACCAAGCTTGAGGTATCTCTATTCTCTCCCCTACCTGTCTTTCTGTTCTTTCCATTATCCTAGATTCTTCGTCTATCTAACTGACTTCTTAACGTGAAAAATACGTGGAGTAAACTGCCTAAGCTGTTTTTTGATCTTTTTATTTTGGCTGGGGATGTATCCTCCACGCATCGATATGTGAAGTTGATCGAAACGTATTGATGACTTATCTTTGTTGCTTTCTACAGTTGGTATGAAGAAGGGGATTGAACTGACTTCCGTTGCCCCATCACCGGCATTTGGCTTTTGCCTACTGTCCAAGATTTCACCATTACGGGAAATCCCCCAAAAAACAAAGATTCCACCATTCTCATTGCATATAGTCTCTCTCTCTCTCTCTCTCTCTCTCTATATATATATATATATATATATATATATATATATATATATATATATATATATATATATATATATATATATATATATATATATATATATATATATATATGACAGTAATTCTATCATGCATTCCTTTTGCATTTGAGGGATATGAGGATAGTAAAATTGTTCTTTGCAAAATTTTAAATACACTTTAATTTTTTAAAAGATGCTCATGCCTCCAAAAGCAAAGAAAATTTATAAGTATGCATGCACAGGATCGGCTTTTCATATATATATATATATATATATATATATATATATATATATAGATATATATATATATATATATATATATATATATATATATATATAACGGTGAATTGTTTGCTAACATTTTTGCTTCTAAGTAAAACCCTCTATGAGGGAAGAGCCCCGAATACCTATGTAAGCATGCTGGGGGCCGTGCACTCCTTTTCCACTATCAATGAAGACGTTACGTTTTAAAGATGGTTTTTGTGCGTTAAGTGCCTATCTCTTAAGTGATTTTCAAGCTAAGTGGGGTGAGTCGAACGGGTGCCTTTGCATGCATTGCCTTCAACGTTTTCATGGATTTACAAACACATTGTCTCTTTGTTTTTGCTGTTTGAGTGAGTGAGTCTCTGAGTGTCAAGGTGTTGACACACTTGACACTCGGGAGAAGGACTCTCATGCACCGTATTGGGAGCCAGTGGCCAAACTAGAACACTCAAGTAAAATCCGCTAAGGCTTGCTTGGCCTCAAGGCCAAGCGTCGGTCCCGAGAGAGCCCGTTAACATGCCTGGCGATGGTTTCCTCGTGACAAAAGTGGTATCCGAGCTATTAAGATCGTATTGCCTCAACGTCATTCAATCTTGGCTGCGATGGATCTGAACTGTGCTAAGTGCCCCGCACCATCTCTGGAACGTTGCTTACTTAGAAGAAATGTTGAAGGAAAATAGGGTGAAGAGGAATGGATGAGAATGTTGTCGGACCGTTGCTCATGGCCAACGTTTTCGTCACTTAGAGAAATTAAGGGTGCTGTCATTTTCGTATTAGCTAGAGGGAACACTACAGTCAGGCAGAGGTCGGAAGCCCCGAGGCACACGGGACGACCCCCTTGGTGGGCTATCGGTATGGGTCGCATCACCCTACTGAGTGGATAGTATCCGATTGTCTAGTGTTACTCCTTGGTGGGTGCACTATGACGAAGGAGATTGGAAAGAAGGATTGAAGGATCGATTGAGTAATGTCGTTCTTCTGGACAACTCTCACTTTTTGACCGTTCTTTACTGAGACAAGACGGTGCATCCAAGTGATTCAACATATGCGAAGGGGGTGCACATGAAGCTGAACGACCCGTTTTGGTTCCAAGTCAGTGGCTTCTTCGGTGATGTAGAGTACTACCATCAAGCGCCCAACATGTAGGCAGCGATCTCCAAGACAAGTGGAGACCCCCATGCTGCGCCAAGTCCAATCATACCGGCGCCATACGTCGCGCCCGGTTTCTAGTGCATGCAACATCCAATAAGGCAAGGATCATGCGCCGCCAGGTTGATTTCATGCCGGCGCCATACGTCGCGCTCGGCTCCAGTTCAAATGGTGTTCGATGAGGCAGGGCTCATGCGACACCATGTTTCAGTCTATACCGACGCCATATGTCGCGCCCAGTTTCTAGTTCTAGCGGCGTTCAGTTGAGGCAGGGCTCTTGCACTGTAAGGATCCATTTCATACCGGCTCCATATGTTGTATTCGGTTCCTAAGTGCAGAAGGTGGCCGGTGAGGCAGGACTCATGCGGCACACTAAGTCAAGGTTCGCCGGTTGCCACAAAAATCTTGCACTTTTGTGCCAAACAAGCAAACAAAGATGCTCTCGACCCAATGACTTTGATGGGCAGTGCCAAAGCAAGCTTTCTCATGACAAGCGAGGAGTACTCAGGCCGTCGTTAGTGTCTCGGTTGCCTCAAACAGACGGGAAGCCGTCGTGTAGTTTCTGAACGTGGCAGGCATGATTTAGCAGTGCAGGAAGGGAGACGTTGCGGTTGCACATAAGACGTCATCACGCAGTGCCCGACGTTATCTCAAGCGTGAAATGTAGTGTCCCACAGGTTGGAAGGATCGTCCGCAAGCCCAAACAGATGGGGTGTCGACAGCGGGGACGAAGGATGCCTCGGTGAGTTGAAGCAAATCAAAAGGGTTGTGCCATGAACTCCAAACAACGGGGTGAAGTCAAGACGTTGCCGAGGACGGCAACGGATTTGGGTGGGGGAGAATGTAACGGTGAATTGTTTGATGGCATTTTTGCTTCTAAGTAAAACCCTCTATGAGGGAAGAGTCCCGAACACCCATGTAAGCATGCTGGGGGTTGTGCACTCCTTTTCCGCTATCAATGAAGACGTTACGTTTTAAAGATGGTTTTCATGCGTAAGTGCCTATCTCTTAAGTGATTTTCAAGCTAAGTGGGGTGAGTCGAACGGGTGCCTTTGCAGGCATTGCCTTCAACGTTTTCATGGATTTACAAACACATTGCCTCTTTGTCTTTGTCGTTTGAGTGAGTGAGTCTCTGAGTGCCAAGGCATCGGCACACTTGATACTTGGGGGAGGGACTCTCACGCACCGTTTTGAGAGCCGGTGGCCAAACTACAATACTCAATTGAAATCGCCGGTCCCGGGAGAGCCCATTAGCGCGCCTGACGACGGTTTCCCCATGTCAAAATATATAAACAAAAACATGAAGAACCAGAATTTGCAAGAGTGAGCAGTTGGACACCAATCGGAATCAAGCCTCCACTACGATATAGCTGATCGATTCAAGGTCGTCAATTTTACTAAAGTGATTGCGGCGTCCCTCAATAACGTCTCACCAGATCTCTGTTGTACTAAAGTTTCTGTATATCCATGTACACACACTGTACACACACACCGCCACTTTATAAGCGAGTGATCTCGAGGAATAATAATTTGGGTGGTTGCAAACGAACTTGCTCGCTTACCTGCACTTTGCAAAAGCTTTATATATATGTGTGTGTGTGTGTGTGTACCAAAATGCATGACATTCATGGAAGTGTTACCTCATTTTTGTGCCAAAATTTTATCTTCCATATCTCGTGATTGGGACCAACCAAGATCCTCATAGGCTGATGATAGGACAACGCCAGCTTTTGCTATTCTTTTGGTTACAAGAGGATGCCCAAGCCTAACACACACATGCATCCTCTGGGAAATAAACACCCCACCAACAGCAGCGTTACGCCCCGCCGTTGAGCTAACGTTCTGGGTGTGGGGGCTTGTGTATCACAAATATTAATGAGGTTGAATCGAGTCCTACGTTGCCTGTCCTTGTATCAATCAGTTATACTGCAGTGGATTGCCTATCACAAATAGTAAGGGAGGTCGCATCGAGTCCTACATTCAGTGTCCTTGTGAAGGAAGTTTTCAATTGATGACCTTCAATCAGTTTCAACTATCAGTCATGTGTGGATGAAGATAGCCATGGCTGGGCCTACGACTCCATCAAAAAAAGGTAAAGATCGACTGGCCATAAGAATATTCCTTGTGGCTGGGGCTCAACAATCCTCTATGATCGTCACAATGAATCATTCATGCTCCACAAATTCCTCTTTTTCCTCCATTATAGTCTTTCTCCTTTATTCTTGGTGTTCCCTTAGAAGTATGGACAAATATTTTAGGTAGAAAAAAAAAATCTCAGAACATTATATATATATATATATATATATATATATATATATATATAGAGAGAGAGAGAGAGAGAGAGAGAGAGAAAGAGAGAGAGGGAGCGGGGTACAAACATAAAGGTGTATAATCTTGCATAAACATTTCTCTCTCAATTGACATGTGTACTCTTGTAATATGTATTTATTACACTATGTGTATTAAATGTTTTTTTATTTTATCATGTCAATCAATCATCTCAAAGTCAAATATTGAAGATGTTTATGTAAGATTATATACCAAAAGACATTATGTATTTACCACTATGTTTATGTTCTCTTATATATAGTGATTGGATCTTGTTTACTATTGACACCTACACATTCATACCCACATATTTCTTTTGGGTGACATGAGTGTAATTAAGCAAGGTCCCGAACTCGAGTCTTATAAATAGAAGAAATCAGCATGAAAGCTTTACCCCTATAGTGGGATGACCCAACTCGCACCGGATTAGTTGGGGTCCTTTGGGCTTAATGGTGGTGCACTTCATAGGAAAAGGGTTCCATTGTTGCTCGCTTTTCCATGGGGCCTATCATATTGCCCCTTGCAAGAAATGTATGAGTTGGACGATGCAAAAGTTTGGTGCATATAACAAAGTTTGATGTCCCATAGCCTTCTTTGAAGCACTTTGATGATTCCCCATATTTCAGCCTAAGCCCCTCCTACACTTTTTCCTTTTATTCCAATGCAGTTTTGCATTCTTTTCTCAAGAAAACAGATTTAACAGCTCCCTTTTGTTGTAAGGGTGGGAATTTTGAGGTGCAGGTAACGTCATTTTGTGCTTCGTGTCAGAAAAGGATCCATCCAGTCGCAGCCCTATCTTTTCTCATGTTTCTTTGAGTGGACACAGAAAGGGACTTCGTGAGTACTGTGTCCATGTTGGGTTTTTGTCTCAGGTGTTGTACTCTGACCTTGTTCCAGGTTAATTTCATGTTGGTGCCGAAATAGGTCATTAAGACTGCTCTCACATAAAGTGTGTTTAATTATTGATGTATATAAATAAATAAAAATATATAGACAACACGCAATGACGCACACACACACACACTATATGTGTGTGTGTGTTGTGATGTGATTCCTCTAACTGATTTGTTAAGGAATATACCATCATTAGCACATAATTTTAGTTTTATGTTTATAAGGTGAGGTTGGGCAATATCCAGACTTATATATAACTAGAAGAATATAAAAACTTATATATGTTGGTTTCAATGTAGACAGTCAAATATCCTCTCAACATTCTAAAGGTATCTGAAACCATATGCATGTGGCAATGGTTATCAGATTTGGATTTGGATTCTTCTTTTTTCGTATGTGATTGATGTTCAAAACCCGACCGTGATTATGGGATTTGGTTTTGGATTTTCATACCCGTACTCAAATCAATATCTACTTTTGTATAATTATTCGACATAACAATTTGTTATTAAACTAAGCTTTTAAGGAAAAAGAAATTTGTATGACATGGGCAGGCTGGGTTAGCGGGTTGGGTGCTGGGCATGATATTTGAAACTTGCGTAAAGGGTGCGGGTAGGGTGAAAACCCGCCCCGCTCTACCGTATTGCAATTGCCATCCCTCAATCAAATAAGTGTTATCTCCAGGACAATTCAACCTTCCTTCGTGTCGTATCGCCTTTTGGAAAAGCAAAAGAAAGTGATGTCTTGTGCCAACTTCGATGCGACTCGGTGATGTAGGTCCTTCATGAGACGATCACATAAAGCTCGTGTCGATCTATTACCTGAAAAATTCAGCTTGAGCTCGTATACATGATGTGCCCCCGAGTGTTAACAGTACAAAACTGAACTGACCGTGTCTCGTGTCATTTTGTGGTCACATAGGAGCTTTGAATACTTGTGTTTTGGGAGTTGAGAGAATAAAGTCAATGGAATCAGAAAGGATGTTAAAGACACTAGACCATCCCCATGGAGGTGGTGAAGAGAGAGAGAGAGAGAGAGAGAGAGAGAGAGAGAGAGAGAGAGAGAGAGAGAGAGAGAATGTACGAAAGCATGAGAAGATCTAATGCGAATTTGGATTCAGACAGAGGTAAGAATCAGAAGCAGCAGCAACAGCAGCAAATCCAAGAACTATCATCTAATTTGATCCTGTCCACTGATCCGAGACCGAGACTAAGATGGACGGTGGATCTCCACCAGCGATTTGTAGATGCTGTCAACCAACTTGGCGGTCCTGATAGTAAGAACCAACTTTCTTACAATTCTTGAGATGCATTATTAGCTAATTACGTTATAATGCTCTTCTTCTTCTTCTTCATCGCACATGATGACTCGTCTCCTTCATATGCACTATCATTAGCCAGTTGGCTGTCTTAATTTTATTTTCATTTTTTTTATTACAAGAAGAGGCTGAAGCCTAACACATCCACACCCACACTGTGCCGTTGAGCTGACGCTCTGGGTGTGTACATGCACTAATTTATAATTATAAATCATTCAAGGAATATAAATGGATAAACCTACAATAGCATAGTATCTTCTTTTATATATAATATCGGATTGTCATATTTCTATGATGAACTGATACAAGAATGCTTTCATGTACTTGATTTTCAAAATTATAGGCTTCAATACTGGTTCAAGTTCTGATAATACTTGGTTTTGGATTCAGGTAAGGATCAATTTTGGTTCTTGAATTCGTATCTTGCGCCATATTTTATGCAAAGACCCTGGTTAGGGAGTCGACTTACAAGTTAAAGGTCATGAGTTCGATACCCAGGGCATGCATTGGCTTCTGTCTCCCCATTGTACAAAAAAGAAAATATTGGCCATATTTTCTAGAAAAGAAAATGAAAATCTTGGATAACTGAAACTGGCACCACAGTTGCTTTAATATATTTGTTTAGGTAGATCAAACTGTATAGAAATGATAAATCGTCATTTTAATTAACTAAAAGTAGATAAAGGAGAATAGTTTCCAACTTTCTTTTATGTTTGCTGGTTTCAGAAGCAACACCGAAAGCAGTGATGAAGTTAATGCGGGTGGATGGTGTCACCTTGTACCATCTCAAGAGTCATTTGCAGGTCATATTCTTATAGTTCTTCTCACTCTTTTCCTTATTATTATTATTGGCAACCTCCTTTTATCGCACACCATGCCATCCTTTGATTTTGTTGCTTATTTATCATTTTTAGAACTTTTGATAGAAAGTATGTATATAGATAGATAGATAGATAGATAGAGACATAGAGATGCTAGGATTATCTTGGTACATATCCACTCAAATCTTCACTGACGATCGTGAGAGATGAACATGTTTGTATTAAAATGCTGAAAAGATCTTTTGTACTTTTTAGGTGCATATGATCCTAATCAAACAGCCAAGATTTCAAAGGATATCATCTGGGATGGGTCTAGTATTTACATTATATACACTCTAACACACATGTATAGAGAGAGAAAGAGAGATTATGGGATCTCGTCCACTATTGATGTTGCCATTCAGGTTCAATCATTAGCATAGCATAATAATATATTTTTTCATACTTGTTAAAAAACTTTCTTGGGTAGGATCTCTCACACATGTATAGAGAGAGAAAGAGAGATTATGGGTCTAGTATTTACATTATATACACTCTCATGAGATTGCATCTCGTCCAATATTTTTTCAATCATTCAGGTTCAATTAATCATTATACTCATATCATGAAAAATAATGTTGACGAGTATAATATTAAAGGTGGATAGGATCTGGTTTTTCTATATTATATATTTATATTGTGCGTATGTGTGTGCGTGCACACATGTATGTGTCGTGTATGGTGTGTTCATACGTGCATGTGTGTTCTGTACGGTGTGTGCATACGTGCATATGTGTGTTATGGAGGAGGATTGATTAAAGTTTTCTATCGTGTGCGTGACACAGAAGTATAGGCAAGGCAAGCCCGTTCAAAAGTCTGGTGATAGAAATTCCGGTGATGATGGTACAGTTTTATCTTTTTATTCATTGGCCTTTTATGCTTTTCAGATTCCTATTGTTTTCCAATCATGATTGGACTTCCTTCTCCCTCTCGGTTTCCTTTCATGTAGTGTTTGGAGGAGAAGGATCTTGGCCTTCGGATACATCGTCTGCGAATTGCTTATTAGCAGCACACAACCAATCCACAAACGTCACAGCAGAGTAAGCAAACTGCACATTAACACTTTCAGAAAGCAATTTAAAGATCATAATTAAACCTCTCTCTCTCTCCCTCAGGTCGGAGGCTTTGAGGCTACAAATGGAGGTGCAGAAGAGACTCCATGAACAATTGGAAGTAAGAAATTGAGACCCGAGTCTTTCTTTCACAAACAAAGCATGGGAAGGGATTGGTAGTTGAAATGGTTATCGTTTCTTCTTCCCCTTAATGATAAGAACCGGATTCATATAAACACCTCGTAGGTAGAGGTAGACATGGTGAGAGTCGAATCAGGTCCAGGGCGGTTCCAGTTCAGGTTCTGGGTTGAGTCTTAAACTGTTCGGAACTTACCAAAATCATACAAAAGAATTTGAAATTTTGAAAAAAGATTTAAAAACTTATGTAACCAGTGGTGTGAAACCATCGGTTCTAGTTTTGACCCGGTTTTGGTTCCATAGAAGATGCTATGGACCAGGAACAGAACCAGTGATCTCTGATTCTAGATTTGGTTCTGGATTCACTGGTTCCAGTTTCAACCGGTTTGGTTCAGGTTGGAACCACCGGGCCGGTTCCAAATCGGGAATGTGGTCCGGTCCAACAGTTTGCAGACCCATACCGCCTCCAAAACTGGAACCAGAAACTAACAGCTTGTGCCTAGGGTTCTACCTTATAGGGAACCCAGGCAGAACCGAAACAGGCAGTTTCAAATCATATTTTGGTTCTGGTTCTAAGGTTTCACCTTTATTATGTGCTCTTTTTGAAACTGAAATAAAAGCAAACGAGCCAGACTTGAGCCTTGGAACTCGGATAGGGGGAGGGGGCACTGGCTCAGTTTGAGCTCCAGGTTTTGGTGGAACTAGAACGGGTGATTTAGAACCATTGATCCCGTTTTGATCAGATCAAGCCAGGTTGACTCGAAAGAACCTTCAAGTTGGTGGTCAAGAGTTCGATACTCCATGTATCGTAGGAGCGAGACAGGAGTTCTGTTTAATAGTGACTTATCAATTATAAAAGCAAAAAGTACTTTTATACAATAGCAACTCATCGATCAATATGGTCTCTTTCCTAATTAAGTATAACACATAAAGGTACAAAAGCACTTGCAGCTTAGGATTGAAGCTCAAGGGAAGTACCTGCAATCAATCCTTGACACAGCAAGGGAAACTTTAGCAAACCATCATAAAGGTTTCCTTGACCTTGAAGAGGCCCAGGCACAGTTATCAGCACTATCATCCAAGGTCATGAACGAATGCCTCAATCCAGCAATATCCTTCCTCGACATCGCAACACCGGCAGATGGTCCCGCACCCCGTGATAAAGTCCACCAGAATCCAATCAAGAAGCAGAGAACAGGACCAGCAGAAGAACAGGCAATGCACTGCCAACAATCGGAAACCGGCCAGTCCGTTACTTTTGATCTAAATTTGGAAGATGATCCAGTCATCGGCAACTTTAGAAGAGAACTTGATCTTAATAATTTTGAACTTGGTTAAAGTCCACACACACCAGCATGCACGCGCACAGATTTTCTTCATAACTTCATCAAACAATATATCCATGATCCAGTTCTAGCAAATGCATTTCTTTCTGTATGAAAAGATTGGACAATTGAAAGCAAGACTATGCTTCAAGTCTCTGATCATGTCAACTAGGATAAAAAAGCAGACCAACCATATAAACAGATGCTTCATAGGATCTTCTGTCTTGGTGCAGGTGGTCCGCATCTTCACAAACGTCTATTTTACCGAGCCCGAGACGGTGCCCAGATAGTTACCCCTTTTGTGTGGGTTGGGATTTACCCGACAAGAAAATTTCGCTATCTTAGGACCGTTTAGTCCATGGAATTCATAGGTGCAAAAGAAGAAAACTGAAATGCTAATAAGGGAATTACCAACTCAGTTACCAGCCATAAGTTTGCAGGAACCACCGAGTTCTGTTCGGCAGGCAGGCATAAACCACAATACAACAACAACTAAGCCTTTTTCCATACTAGATGGGGTTGGCTGCATGGATTCTTTGTTTCCAGAGAGCCTTATCATAATTTATAGAATCCATGATAAATAAGTCTGACAAAGTTTTACATTGTTTGTTGAAAGCCTAATGCAACCCTCCTCCTTTATCCAGCCATGCAAGGATGATCCCTTACATGAGCGGAGTTCAGGCATAAACCACAATGAGGCTGAAATTAACAATGGGGGAAACACTGCTGGCTCGGACCACCGTGGAATACGGCTCGAAAAATCTTAGCTTTTGATCCATGCCGGTGGCTCACAAAGAAAAGGTTATGCCGGAACGATCAAAACAGCCACCAAAAATGATTATTGATATGGGAAGGCCCTGCAAGAGGTTGAGTTATAGGTAGTAAGGAAGGACCCATCTCAGATTGCAATGTCACAGTTCAGATCATTGTGAAGAGAAAAGTTTTGGGACACAAATCTGAGTGTTTGTGGTCTGCACTCTTTAAGTTGTCGAAGTTTGTGTTCATTTCATCAAAGCTTCTCTTTATTTCGAAATTAAAACAACAATTCAAATCACAGCCAGCATGAAACTGTCATATATATATATATACTTTTACTAGGGTGCCACACTCATGTTGGCACTCCAACGCTCAACACCTGCACTTGTCCCTTGCCCAACTCAGCGATATGTATAAATTGTACTTGTATTTTTAGATACGTCCCTGCACCAGTGGCGGATCTAGAATTTTTTGTAGGGTGCGGCGAACTGCCTATCCGACCATTTAAGGTGGGTTCATGGACTCGGTCGTGCATAGTAACTTTTTCATTGGTTTTTCAAATTCTAGGTAAGGCGGCCGCCCCACCTCGCCTCAACCTAGATCCACCACTGCCCTGCACCCATGATTTTTGAAAATTGTCTTGTCCCATACCTGCACTCAAACTTATGTCCACACTAGTGTGACATAGCCATGAAATGAATTCACAAACGAACCAAACACAATAGAGCCACTCATATTTTCTCTTCTTTTACAGGCGAGTTGGGTCAGGAAGATCCCTACCAGATGCATACTCCAGTATTGAACTCACGACCTGTCAAAAAACCAGCCGTCTAGCTAGCGGGCTATGCCCCTTGAACCTACGATCTCGCCGGTCGCTGGAGAATGTAACCTTGCAACCATTTGACACAGTAAATTTTTCTTAGAACAAAGATAGAACTTGACAGTAGTTTAATACAAAAATAAAACTTTCTCATTGCGATAAAAGAAGGCTAGACGATTTGAAGTATTCAATATTATGAACAAAAATTAATTGCTGAAAGCAGGTTTAGTCCTAACTATCAAAGCTAATAACAACTCAGCTACACTAAAATCCTTTGAGCAACATAGCGGTTTACATGCTCCAACTTCAACCAAAAATTATTGAACCAACAATATAGTTTGTTCCACCTACCAAGGGACTCCACTATATAAATACATGTATAGTTTTATATGCATAATATTTTAGGTGCATAATCATGTATAATCCCCATTCGACATAGTTTTACTATTTCAATCACCGGTCGCCACCCTCCACCATTTTATACTACTCTTCCACCTTTCAAAACTACCATCTACAGGTTAAAACCTATATATATAAAAGAAAAGTGATAAAAGCATAACATCTTTTAGTGCATAATTTTGTATAAACATGTTCATGATCTTTAAGAGCAATGATAAGACCTGAATAAGTATCATTGTATTTTTATATGTTATAAATATAAAGTAATTCAGATCTCCCACTGTGGACATGTTTCAGTAAGATCATACAATTTAAACATTAAGCAATTGCTACTCCCCATGGTTCGTATACTCACTAACCTCATAAATGTGCAAACCAAGAAGAGTAACCAGGGAAAAATGGCCGACCCAAGGCTCAAAGCAAGTCTAGCCTGTGCCCCATGAGTCTATGTACAATTACTTTATATCATATTTTCCAGCCCCACGTACTCAAGACAACTAGGCTCTCCATACCACTAGCCCTACTTGCACGTCAATTAAGAGGCAAGCAATATATATATATATATATATATATATATATATATATATATATATATATATAGAGAGAGAGAGAGAGAGAGAGAGAGAGGGATGAGGGTTACATGAAAAATGGAGTGTGCGCTTAGTAATCATGTTTATTGAATCACTGCGTTAGACACAGACGGAACTGACAAACTCGATGGAAGAAGTATGGACTTCATCATCCGGTAGAGAGGCACCATAGATAAAACTGAATAAACTAGAAAGTTTGATCTTTAAACAACCATGCCTAGAAAGACCCATGACCAAGATTTCCTTCTTGACAAAAAATATGAATAATGAGAAAGCTAAGGGTTTACATTTTCAACAAATGAAGAAGTGAAATAGAAAAGGAATCATTATTTACAAAAGAGAATTTGTACCAGAGATAACTGCTTCTTGTTTCTAGTCTTTGAACAATACTTACAACTATAGAAAATAACTTAAACCAAACCCTTCTTTTCTGTTGTTCTTTATATAAGATACCACGAATATGACAAAGTTGGAGTGTTAATTTAACATCAAATGGTATTTTATCTTTAAAGACTATTCAGACTATATTGATGGTAGGATCAAGGAGCCCAAATGAATAGAAGAAAGGTTTGATGAATATGAGTTCCTTAAAATGCAACAGAAATACAACAAGAATGAAAAAAATAGGAGAAATACAATGCCCACATGAATTATTTGTCAAAATGTGGATGAAAAACTTTATAGTAAAATTAACATGTTTGATAATGCCTATGAGACTTGAGAATACCTTAGTAAAACTAATTCTCAATGATGATAATGGTAAAAACAAGGCGCCATGAGCATTAGAAAATATCACAATAAGTTTTTCGATATATGGAACAAACTTAAGAGTTTTTGACAAATTAGGAAAACTTTAAAACATCGATGAATTTCAAGAATATCTTCACAACCAATATTTCTTCTTGTTTATACGGGGATTACGAGATGAATTGAAGAAATAAGATCTAATTTGATACATAGAAAACCGAGAACAAATGTTATGAGATATTAGACGATTTAGTTATGAATAAAACTAAATTGAGAAATATGAGAGACAAAAAAGAAGCGGTTCTTACCACAAATAGACCCAAAAATTATTTAAAGACATACAAGCATCCACACTAAAAAAATAGTGAAGGAAATAAACAATTCAAGAATAATGTAATACCTTGACCAAACAAATGTATGATTTGTCATTATTGCAAAGATAGTAGACATATCAAGACCTTGTATCATCTTTTGTTGAGGAGGTTTCATCAAGTGGTTGTCATTATTGCAAAGATAGTAGACATATCAAGACCTTGTATTATCTTCAACAACACTCTCTCCAAGAAGCTATACCTACTCAAGTTCTCTCTCTCTCAATGGGAGGCCAATTCAAGATGCGAACCATGGGTGTTGAACTCATGACCTTCAACCGGCTCACATGCAAGCCAACCCCCTTGGCCAGGTGAACTATTGCTCTTGATGCTCTTCATTTGAAGACTTGGGCTAAGTTATGTTGCAAAAGTCTACAGACAAAGTCACGTTGAAGCAGCTCTCAAATCATACAAAGTAGCCGATGCGTCTCATGAGATTGCATCACCAGCTTTAATGTAATGCACCAAAATAAGCAAATCTGTCTAGAATATTATGTATTGATACATGTGAAGGGACTAGTATCGACGCCCTGATGACCTCTCAGGGGAGTGAGTGATGTTTCTACTAAGGCCGCCATCTTGTTTAGTGTCTTTGGATTCGTATCGTGTCATCGTGTCATCGTGTCATGCTTTAGTGTCCAGGCGTCCTTTGTATAGGCCATTTGGTATAAAAGGGTCTCACTAGCGCTGCATAGGATAGATTGGAGATTCATGTCACACACACACACAGAGGTTCCCTTTCTCCCCTTCTTCCTCCCTGTGTGTGCAAGTTGAGTCATCGTTGGTGGTGTAGGTCAAGTAGCTTATATATTCCATGTTCATTTGTTGCAAGGGGAGGAATCAATAGTCCAATTGGAGAGGTTTTGAGCAATGTATTGTTGTCGAGATAATGCTAAACGTGTAATGTGATAATCTTAGTATAAACATGTTCATCATTCAATATCAACAATGAAAATTTAAAACAATTCTACTTTGCATTTATTGCACTATCATATTGTATTAAACAACTTACACAAGAATACTTTATTTCAAATATATACCATTTATCTCAAAAATCGAATGGTAGAGATATTGATTCCTCGTAGACTTTGCTCTTTCATATGATTTTCTCTTCGAGATTCGAAGGTATCGGGAGGCCAACCCATCCCTGCCTGGATGTTTTATAAGACGGCTCATTTCTTTGGGTCATTGTTTGTGAGAAGATATGCCTTTTCAGTTGGTGGGTTTAGATACAATTGGGAAACATGATCTTTCTCAATCTTGGATTTGGATTTTCGTAGTTGGGTAGAGTCGTATTTTTTCATCCGTATGGTTTTTTGCATGCTAAGCATGGAGAATTCCCGGTTATCTCGCGTATATAGTTATTTATAGCAGCACTATGGGAGCTGTTATTCCCGAGGTTGCGGAGTTCTTCATCAAATCTAGGAGTTGATTGATGCTGTTAAAGAAGTACCTTAGAGGAACTCTTTCCCCGAATATTTGGAAGAGCATTCAAGGAATTGAGAGATGTCCTCTAGTTACTCGTCTCAGTTTACTGCGGAAACAATTAGCCTAGGTGACATGGAATTCATGTCCGTTTTAAAAAATTTAATAAGATGGTCATGTGCATTTTTGAGAATTTCGCTCTTTTGAAAGTGTTGAATAACTAATTCAGAGTTGACCAATGGCTCCCTCTTGCACACTCAAGCATGGATCTTGAGGAAAATTTTCACGTGCCAACATGAACTATTAAAGATTATTTCATGAACAAGTCTTTTCTAGTTTGGGGGATTTTTGCTCTGCCTTCATCCACTGACATAGCCTAGCCTAGCAGATTTCATGACCACATTAAAAAAATTGTCCATTTTTCTGGGCTCTTCTTCTTCCTTGTCCTTTCTAATTTCGTTTTCCCATTTTTGGTGTGCTCCTCGATAATTTTATTGTGGCTTATTTTGTACCTCCTACCATTCTTTTTGGATAGTATCCCCAGGATTATAATTCTTAGTATTTGCTTCTTTAAGACTCGTAGTATGAACATTTTGTTGGGATCACTATTTTTGGTTTTCTGGTAATATAATCTTTAGTTGGTTAACTTTTTTGAGAATGGTGTTATCAGTTGGGTCGTCCAACGAGCAGTTTAACCAGACTCCGGAGCATGTCTATGGCTAGTTGAGCTAGTCATTAGATGAGCTCTGTCCCCTCTTTACTTGTACAAGGAAGAGTTGGTGTTAGCATTAGAGTCTTAGACTCCTCTCTACCTGTTGATCTTAGCAGCATCGTCTTTTCCTTTTGAAAGTTGTCCGACTCATTTGTCCTCCATATACCTTGTTGACCTTTAACTCTTCTTTTTGGGCCGAGCACGTGATTGTTCAAAGCAAGAAAAGGAAGCGCTGAACTATCTTTTTCTTTTGATTCCCTTGCTCAACGTATTGCTTCCATTTATCTGGAAATTTTTTGCAGTTGTTTGGTCAGCTGATACTATTGCCTTCTTCATGATGTATGTTTGGAAGGTATGTTTTAAGAATGGTTTTGGAAATTGAACCTTCCCTGGTAACTTAGGAGTTGAACTTTTCTTTTTAATGGCAAAAGGCTGCTCTCGGGGTAGAACACAAGGGTGGTTAACCTTTGACAAACTGCGCACATCTTCTACTGCTGCTTAGGAGTTCTATTGCGAGTGAATTTAGTTTCCCCCTTTACTGTATCTGAATAGGTTATGTTCCTTGCACCATGGTCTACGACTGTTTTATGTCATGAATCGTTTCTTGCTGTCTGGAATCTCTTCAAACCAAGTTGTCTTTAGCGGGGGTCTTCAGAATGTTGGTTTTGGATTGGAAATTTGGATGGCGAGAAATTTATATTCATATTGGGACTAAATGCTCCTCTTTTTGGTGGAGTAGGTTTCAAAAGTTCTGTCTTATCCTTTATCTTATGAATGTATTAAAAGAGGAGTTAGAAGGAAACAGTAAAGAATGATGTAGCTTCGTTGAGTTAACTGTTAGCATGGCATAGTCGACTCCCATGGGAAAAGGCTTAGTTGTTGTTGTAGGTTAGAATTTTTTTTAGTGTAGTTGATAATTTTTTTCTTAGTAAACTCACTGTTTTTCTTAGTAAACTGTCGTCAGTTATTCTCATAAATTGTTACGTGAAGGGGTTCTCTTTCTACGTGCAGCTTGGTTGGTTACAGAAAACAGAGGCGTTGTGTCCAGTAAAGGCTGCTCCGATTTACGTCATGACTTGTTGCGGTTTTATCCATATTTACCATAGAGGAAGCCAGAAACTGCAACTGAACGACTCCAACACAATCTACATCCTCGCTGGGTTTCATCCTCCATATCTGGGATTCGGATGCTTTGGTTGAAGTTCTGATTGAAGATATCGGCTGTCATTTTGTTTGGCAGGCTCAAGCTAGGTGGTGTATAATCACTAGCCTGCAAAGCTGAATGTATTCCCCTGATCTATTTTCCACACTGCAAATGACAGTGGGTGTATCAATTTGCACACAAGTTCAATGTTATTCTCTTGACGCTATTGAGCCACGAAATGAATGTTATTGTTAGTCGTCTTAACTGTGACATGCCCCACAGTAACCAAACCAAGCCTTTTACCACACTTAGGTCTGCTACATGGGTTCTTACTTGCCATGGTGCAGGATTTTTTCTTCATTCTGTACTTCTCTCAATTTTCTTCTTGGGATGATCTTCCTTGGGACTTTTGTGGCTTCAAGTTGGGCCAGCATTGCAATGGCTAAAAGCTGAGTCCAAAGCCAAGTCTTCTCTTACAGTGTTGTGTTCAGCTGTATGCACTTATCTGCTAACTGCTTGAACCCATGGTAAGAAATTCGGGCGAAGTCTTATGCAATTGTTTTGGCAACCTAAGACCTGAGGAAACATGATAAGTTAGTCTTCGATAAATTCGGGTGATCTTGTGCATTGGGTTCTACATTAACCATGCCCTATTGGAATGTCAAACTTCCACGAGATTGAGAGCCTGGTTTGCGCTTTTCTTTTGGATAATTCTTCGCCTAGAGTGTTGAACTTCCAAAGAGTTGAGGAGGCGGTTTCATAGTTTTCATGATTGTAAGATCTCTGAGTACCAAAAGCACCTTAATTCTTTCCTATTAGGCATCATTACATATTACCACAGCTCTTGAGTTTCTGCACTCTTGCTTAAGTTGCCTTACAGAGTAAGTACGCAAATGTGAAGATAATCAGCACAGAATTTGAAGAAATCATGAATTTATTTGTTTTTTCTATCACTAAAGGTAGAAAATGGTGGGAACTGAAACAACTGGGCGTGCCACTGAGGCCGTAGTTTCTGATACAACAACAGTCCCAGGGCTGAATTGTTCCCTTGGTTCTGCCATGGGACTCGTTACGTTGCAAACGCGGTTTTATGCCGGACCGGTTACGCAGCCCCGATTTCGATGTTCCTGCACGGCAGAACCACAAAACAAACACACTCGAAGAACAGAGCCCAGTGGCTAGGGGAATGGCTACAGAGAACGTCAGTGGTTCGATACGCGGATTTGCACTGAGCTATGCCCCTTCGAGGGTCCGTCGCTTAGGGTCGTCCCATTCAGATCACCCTCCTCAGATGCCGCATCGACAACAACGTTACCATCGAGTCGGAAGGAAATGGGCGCGCCCTCCTCATCATCACCACCACCATCGTCATCAGAGCACCAGCAGGAAGGCATCCCCGCCGTCCCGCCTCCACTCCATCAAACGGACGCCGACGAAGACGATGAAAACGTGAAGCAGCTCCAGGATTGTGCCTCCCTCTACTTGGCCTTGCAGGTCTCTCTCTCTCTCTCTCTCTCTCTCTCTCTCTCTCTCTCTCTCTCTCTCTCTCTCTCTCTCTCTCTCTCTCTCTCCCTCTCTCTCTCTCCTCTCTTCTCTCCCTCTCTCTCTCCGTGACACACACGCACAGGCATAAAATATGCTTCATAGGACACGGCAGTGCTGAAACGAGGAAGGACTGAAGTCCCAATTTCATTTTATTTGCAGGATTGCCTTGTAAACACCAACCGGAACTGGAGGTCTTGCCAAGCAGGTATTCTCATCATTCCACCTATTTGTTTATTGTAGAGGATGCTTAATCAGATGTACGGTTTCAATTCAACTTCAGTGGGGTCTCATCTGTTAGTTTGATTGTACCTTGTCATTTTCTTGGAATCTTTATGCGCCTTTTGGTTCTATGACATGGATCTTTTATGTGTTAATTCAACAGAAGTTCAGGCACTAAAAGCCTGCCACGAGAAGAGGCAAAAGGACAAAGGGAAAGGGAAATAGTGGTTTTGCAGCACTAATTTTGATCCCGACGAACCATTTTGTATGTACCTTGAAGTTTTCGCTGAGTGCTCTGACTCTGTGTTTTGGATTTCCTTAGATGTTAAGCTATAGCTGGACCAAGTTCAGCGGATGCTCATAGAGGTAAGCTTTCGTAGCAGGTGGTCAATTTGATGAATTTGTATCGGAACCATATGATAGTCATTGAACGGAATTTCACAAGTATCTAACAACAATGGCGACGTGCAACAATGAACACGGTAGCAGCAATATCTCGTAGAAATCCTTTTACGTTCATTACTGAATTGTTGATTACATCTTTCTGCTTATTATTTGTCAGTGATGACGATAAATCTAGTGTGCATGAGTGCTCTTGCACTGTGAAAACACGACCATCTCGACCTAGAAAATGTTTGCAAGTCTGAAATTTGCTCAATATATTTGGATCTTTGGCACTTGATCTTCCTCTCATCCTTGGAACCAATCTGTTTCACAACCAAGATTTGGTTTGAAATTCATGACCCAAGTCTTCTCTAGTTCTTGGTCTATATGTTTCCATAAAGAACAAGCTCATGACTGTAGAATACTGGTTATTGCTCAACATTTCTGAAAAATCGAAACTAGTCGCATTTGTACATCTTATGACTATTTGGTTTTAAAAGGATATGAGATAACGAAAGCGGATTTCCTTTCTCTTTTATAAAGGAAAGGAATATATATCTCCGCTGTGCCAGTACTATATAAATTGAAATCAATAATCACAATGGGGAATACATCCACAATGCGAAATTTGTGATGTTTGAATTTTTTGAAGCTCCATGGACATGTTCCACATCATGAACTTTATCATTTGGATATGTAGAAAATCTCAATTGGGAATACGTCCACAATAATGTCATTACTAACAAACATCTCACACGGCAGCATGAGCTTGGTAACTCCTAGAGTCTTAGGACTGATCTGAGGGTCGTGACCTCCAACAAGGTCACCGGTAGGCATGTTGGGATTGGAGCATTGGAATAATACCAAATTCAGTATCCTTAACAGTGCACCTCAATCAGGTGGACTTTAATGGTGGTGTGAAGGCACCACAATGCTGCAGCATATGTGGAGATCTTTTCTTCAAATTCTACCATATATGACATGTTCACTGGTTTTTTCCCAAGTATATAGTCCACCTAGAAAAAGTTAGCTATCTCACATGGTTGTGAATGTGGGGACACGACTATGTATAACTTATGTATTATAAATAATTGATCATTTCTCTTAAACTGTTACTGTTTTCACAAGTTAATTCACTAATAAAGTAACAATTGGTTGATATTCATGAAGTTTCTTGGTGACGTAACACTACAAATATTTAAAACATATAGCACTCAGTGAAGTAAGGAAGAAGTGTTTGTTTGGATGTTGGAGTGTCCGGCACAAGTGTGGCACCCCGATAGAAGTGTATACGTGACATAGAAAATTAGAGAATGCGAGAAGAAGTTGCAATTCATCAATCGGGAGTGTCATGTTCATGCCGTAAATATATATCACAGTTTACTTGTGATTGAGTGGAATTGGGGCGAGTTGAAGTCATCCTACATATTGTGATCAGTGAATGTGTACAGCTACTTGTCAAACATCTAACTCCATAAATTATTATAAGTTATTACTACTAATCATTGCAAAGGTACGTAGATATCAGACAGGCCTACTGTGTTGGTGGTTTTGATTTTTGTAGCTTCCGTGGCTAGTAACTACAGTTAAAATGAGATTTGGTGAATATTACAATTTGAAAATAAAGCTGAAAAACTTTGGAAACAGGGCAAGCCATGGGATCTTAGGACTCCCCTTGTCAAAGTAAAACAGCCAAAAAGATGTGCAAACTCTATCTTGGAACTTGTAAAGTTGCATGTGGACTATGATCATTGTTATAGCTACAGCTATTTCTACCAGGAAATAGATTGTCGCTTAGGAGAAACAACAGATGGGAGTCTGAGACAAAACTACATTGTTTTACCTGAATTCAGGGCCCCTGCTTGTACTCCAGCATATTTGTTGTCCCAGCCGAAGTCAGACATGGTTTGATGCTTAGTTGCTTAGAGCATAAGTTCGATTCTTCTTGCTTTTGGTAGCTTTGAATAGCCATGCAGCAGCCTATAGGAGATCATGCACATGTGGCATACTTGTGAATGACCCAAACTGTGCCGTCCTTTGGTGACCACATCTAGTCGCTTACCAAATACATGGATATCAGTGGCAGAAGTTTTGAACCGGCTGTAAATCTCTTAGGAAATGCAAAGCTTTCTTATTTCTCGTATTTCAAGCAGCAAGCAAACTGCTAAATAGACATAAAAACTCATGAAAAATACAAAGAATATACTTTTATCAGCAACTTGTAACTCAGTTTCTCCTTTTCTTTTTTGTGTTAAGAAAGTCATTTTGTCACAGTGGTGGCGGACTGAGCAGTTTGATCCATTGAGTGTGGGTGGATGATCTTGTACTAGGTCCACCAAGTTAACTATTTCACACCTTGAAACCCTTGTAAACTTGAATGGTGAGGATTAGCTAATTTTAACCTTAAGATGGTTTTCAGGAACCAAGAAACAGTAAAGCATGACCTTTCTTTTATGAAGTTAAATGTTAATGTAACACATGATCAAACTCTGTGGCGACTAAGAATCCATTTAGACAAGTCCACCTAGTGTGAGAAAAGCTCGGTTTGGTTGGTTGCGGCCTCTAACTGAAAGTTCATAATGTCTTTACCTTGTGGCTACATAGTTGAAAGGATTCAACTTCAAGACTGATTGTAGGGACACCATGATGAGTTAAACTAAAGTTGAAAGTTATACAAGAGGAAATACAGACTGGGAGTATGTTAGAAAGGTGATGTTATCAACTTATTCGAATGATTATTAGCCAAATTGATAAGTTTGAAGATCCATACACTTGCCTCATTCTGTGTAAAGGTTATGATTTTTTCTCCCCAAAGTCGCAAACTTGTGCAAGTTTTATCGTTATTATTTCCATGGTGGCTTAATTCTTTGGTTATTACTTTCTTGTTTACCTTGCCCCTCGCTTTAGGGAAAAGGAAGCAATTATTTTCTAAAGGCTAGGCCGGTTTGGCAGTCCTACCAGGTATATTCATGTGAAAGAAGGGTGCACGAATTTATATTGACATTGGTAACAAATTGGGATGATCCTTCAAGGTCTTCCTCATTCTCAACTTAGCTAAATTCACCAAGTGTATAGTTGCAAGTTTTTCTATTGTATAAGTGTAAACAGACACCATAGAAGACTGAAGAAACATGAAATCCTTTTGTTCTGCCTTCGCCCTTCAAGGGCGGTTTTGATGAGGTTAACCCCATCACTTCAGGAAGAACCAATGATCATTGGACTAGTCAGCCCGATTAGTTCAAGAACTAGACCCGCGTACTCGACTCTCCATTGTGAATTTCTCCATCCTTAGAGGAGCAACCAGTGCAGATTCAGTTCCCATCGCAGTTCATGTAAGGTAGCCAATATATCAGCAACAGTGGAAACAGATAGCTCACTTAGCAACATGTTGAACTTTTGGTATGAATTCTGGCATAAATTGAAGCTGAACCATACTATGTCCCATTTCGTCATGAAGCGAAGACCTCGTTTATGAACTTTTGAGTGAATTTTAGTGTGTAATTTGTATAAGACACATTGTTACAGGAAAACCATGTGTGAACGTCGGTGAAGCTTGATTGATTACTTGAGATTTTTGGATACATTCCTTGTTCTTAGAGAGATGAATGGTTTTATGTCTCACAATGAATCATAACCAACTTGTAGAAACTTGTGAATTTGGTATTTTCAAACGGCTTACATGGCTTCACAGGTCCTGCATCGAAGTCAAAATATGCAGTTCTAATTTGTGGATGAGATGCTAATACAACTGATATGTATAAAGAGAGTTCTTGGATGGCTGAAGATAGAATTAGTGAAGCATCTTTATAGATTTACATTATACTATAAACAGATATAAGATTCTTATAATGGATGCTCGAAGCTTAGGCATGGTAGTTGTGTCTTGTCTTGGAATGCAACTCATCCACGGGTTGAATTCTTGAGTGCCGTTCACACGCACATGTGAATCTGTCATGCGTTAAAGACCAGCCGGGCGGACGAAGTTCAGAGCAAGGCAACCTCTTTTAGGTTTGACTTTTTATCAAAGTTGAACACGTCTTCTTCTTTACGGTGGTTAGAGAAAAGTGCCATGGCATCCATTATTAATAAACTGTACACGATCAGAAGAAATTCAAATTATTGCTTCACCCGAACGATAAGATAAGGGCTCACCCCAACGAGAGAGAGAGAGAGAGACGATGGCAGCGAATCGGATACTTCCGAAACGGATCATCCTGGTCCGACATGGCGAGAGTCAGGGCAATCTCGACATGGCCGCCTACACGGAAACACCGGACAACCGGATCCAGCTCACGCCTGCCGGAATCCAGCAGGCGCGGGAGGCTGGAGCGGAGATCCGCCGGATAGTCGCTGGAGACGGACCGGAGGAGGGGTGGAGGGTGTACTTCTACGTCTCGCCATATGTGCGCACGCGGAGGACGCTGTCGGAAATCAGCCGGAGCTTTCATCGGAGGGAGATCGCCGGGGCGAGGGAAGAATGCCGGATAAGGGAGCAGGATTTCGGCAACTTCCAGGAGGAGGAAAAGATGAAGGCTATCAAGGAGACGAGGGAGAGGTTCGGCCGTTTCTTCTACCGGTTTCGTGAGGGAGAGTCCGCCGCAGACGTCTATGACCGTGTCACCAGTATGAACTTTGAACTTTCTCTCTCTCTCTCTCTCTCTGGGTGTGTGGTTGTGTGTGTGTCACATTGAATCTGAAACCGAACGGAAGTCCTGGTTCCTCCGAGTTATCGTAAAGGTTCTTTTTCTAAAGATACCTGTTTGATCCGCCCATGGAAACCTTTTCACGTGAGAGTTTTTCCCATGATTTCGCACCGCCTTTTTCACCCAAAACTTGAGAAAGAGGAGAATTGGAAGAATTCAACTCTCTTGAATTCCTTTCTCATGAAACGCAATCGGTTTAGGCAGACCCTTCCCAGAAACACTGCTAACAAAAATTATGAACACATTGTCCAGAACCAAAAGCATGATTTTGTTCGTAATTGTAAAAGTATTTTCTAGATCGATGCTCTTGTTCCTTTCGATCGAATCAGTTCTCGATTTTGGGAGCCAAACCTACCCATTGTAAGTCATAAAAGTAAACCAAATCGAACGCCTAATTCCGATTGTTGTATCCAGTTCCGTTCGTCGAAAACAGTCGGAATAAATTATATTATGGCTGTTTCTACCATTCTGACTGTTAATTGCAATCGCGATAAACATCAATTCTGACTTGTTTTACAATCGGAATATAGAGAACAATGATCAGAATATAATTTATTTTGACTGTTGCTTCGGTCTACACATTTAACTGTCGCCACAAGAATTCCGACAGTTCGAACAGTCAGAAATGGTTATTCGGACAGAATATTTTGGCGTTCGACTTCCGATGACGTTTATGACGGTCCGAAATATGGATTCCGGCTGTTCGAACGGTCAGAATAAAGTCAAGGACAATAGTCCAAATTGGATCCTGTTGAGATGTATTTTGGTTCAGTTCTCATAGTTTATTCTACTTTAACATACACACATACGACACCTCTATCGTACAATATATGATTAATAATGTATGGTCAATCATATGATAAATGAGCTTAGCTTATTAAATCGGCTCAATCTGGTCGAACCGGTTCTGTAAACACCCGTAGTTTTTTGATACCCAGAAGGAGAGCATCATGGTTCGTAGAACATTTGTGAAATCAGAAGTACTGCCATGGACGTTGCAGGTTTCCTGGAGTCGATGTGGAGAGACATAGACATGAATCGGATCAACCGAAACGAAGTATCCAATTTCAACATCGTGATCGTATCGCACGGCGTCACGACCCGAGTCTTCCTCACGAGGTGGTTCAAGTGGACTGTGGAACAGTTCGAACAGCTAAACAACCTGACCAACTGCGAGGTTCGGGTCATGCAGCTGGGTGAGGGTGGCGAGTACAGCCTAGCCGTTCACCACACCGATGAGGAACTAGAACGATGGGGCCTATCTAAGGATATGATTGCCGAGCAGAAGTTCCGTGCCACCGCCCGGAGAGACGACTGGCACAACGATGATGGCTACCAGTGGCGGCTTGATCACCTCTTGGGAGCGTGTGCTGACGAAGTCGAGAGCTCAGTGCGGGACCAACAGCAAGATGACCTTGTTTCCACTAATGAAGAAGATGAAAACTATGATCAATCTTTAGAAGGATTTGATCGCAAGTAAACAAAGTTGTAAAAGAAGCAAACTATGACAGTGGAAATTAAACGATTAATGCTTTTGCATGCATGAGCAGTTTGTATGAGGTGATCATAATTACACGGTTAAAACCACCGGTTCCGGTTTGTATGAACCATGAGCGGCCACTGATCTGGTTTTGGCTACAGTTCGGAACCGCTGGTTTAGGTTTTAAAAAAACAAAAAGAAAAAACACAATTAAAAAACAACTTGTAAAATTAGGCCGGAACTGGCAGACTGAACTACCTTTTTTGGTCCCCGACCCAAATCAGGTTAAGCAGTTCAGGTCTTGATCAGTTTTGAACATGGTTCGGTTCTGGTTCAAACCACCGGACAAATTCTAAACCAGCCATGTATCACGTGTATCAAAACTAACTGCTTCCTCATCAAGAACTTTTGAAGCTTTTGTACATAAACATGCAGGAAACAACAAACAGATGGTTCAGGATGTGGATGAGAACTTGATAAAGTGCATGTTTTGCGTCCTTGACCCGATGCTACCTATTGTGGAAAAATCGAAAAGGTTTACCAAACAAATGATGTTTAATTAAATATAAAAATGATTTATTGCAACTATCTAGAGTCCAAGACAACGACAATCAAAATGAAACATTTTTTTGCTCATGACAAGTGGCGGACTCATTTTAGGGCACCTGAAATCTGAAAATTTTTGAAATACAAGTGAACCTCACTCTAAAAAAAAAAAAAAACTTACGTCCGCCACTGCACCTGACTGATAGCTTTATGTGAAGTAACGAATGCTGAACGGGAGGTGTCACTGGGATGGGGTTGGCTCATAAGGCATTCTAGTTGGAAGTGGTCATGGGTTCAATTATATGGTGGACCATGTGCACCCCTTCTCCAAGAGGTAACTCCATGGGGGTAGACCTGGCAATTTTAGACTCCATCCGACGATCATCCTGGTCCGGGGGGTTCAGGCTTTAATAAATATAAATTCTACATACGCATGTATAATACATATATGTCCTATGTATGTATGTTACAGTATATATCATATATAATATACATATTATACAAGTAACTATATATTAAGATGTATTATTGTATAAGATATGAACATTATATATATAATAAATATATATAGAGAGAAAGTCATTTAATCTTACGCACCAGTAAATACTCGTTCATATTCAACCATTGTTTTTCGAGAGCATGAGTGTAATAATATTTCATTCTTTTTTGAAAACTCTTAAAGTTTTATAGTCATAAGTGAGCATGAGCATGTTAGAGGTGAGGAGGATCTCATTTCGGATACATACATATATATATATATATATATATATAATATTGAGTTGGTCAAGGTTCAAATATGATCCATGTCAGCCTGTTATTGAGCCGAACTTGAACTGACCCAACCCAATGACCCGATGTATCAGGTCCACACGGGGGGTTATGCCATCCAGCCGGTGTTAAATCTCCTAAACTATAGTGTGAAATTTCCTCAAATCATAAAATATTATTATAATAATTATTGTGATCAAAATGATCACCAAAATTTTTCTTTGGTCAGCAAATAGAAACTGTAGACTTTTGGTGGGAAACTAAATTGGGCACATAATATTGACATCTCCCTCTTTTGCCACCAAAATCTCATACGGAACTTAAAGAACACATAATGTGAAGCAAACAAGCCGTGACATCAGATGAGGGACCAAACCATTATTTCTTAGCACAGAAAGAAGAAAAGAAAAACTACGGGTGGTAATTGAGGTTATTGGGTCGGGTAACTACGGTTTCAGGTCAAAAATAGGTTGGTCTGAATCAGATCTCACTTTCGTTCAGGTCATATTCTTTCAATCTGGACCCAACTCAGGTTGAGCTCAAGTCAACTTCGGGTTGGCCCAGTATGTATGAAAGTACATTTAATCTTATATATGTATATATAATGTTCACATCTTACACTTGTTTTATACCTTATATTTACTTGTACAATATGTACATTATATTTTGTATGAAAGTATAGACGTATGAGTTGATTCTATCTAGTATACCTTTTGCACATGTAAATTTATGTATCCTCTTACTTTTTATGGAGGTAGTCATGAATGTCATTTAAAAACTTATAACGATATTCAAAAAATTATAAAAAACAATATTATTATATTCTTATATCCAAAAAGTAAGGAGAACTTACTCATATGCATGTACCAAAGGTTGCACAATCCTGCTTATATATATATATATATATATATATAGAGAGAGAGAGAGAGAGATGAAGTAGTTATAAATGTATAAATTTTTTTGCTTCATAAGTTTACATAAACATTTTTACTATTTGGTTGACTTAATCTACAATAAAGTTTTAAATTCAAAAGACAAAAAATACCATTGTACTTTTATATGTTGCATGATTTTTGTTTTATCACCTCGACTAGTCATCTCAAAGTTCGAAGAGTGAAAATATTTATAAAAGATTATGTACTAAAAAACATCATGTACATGTTTTTTCATGCTAAAATCTTCTTAAAGATCCCAATCGTTTGATCTCTCTAAAGCAAAAAAGAAAATAATATTTGGTGTATTTAATAAAATTATCATTAATCTCATCGATCAAATAGTTGAGATATTTAAGGATGTAAGAGCATGGATATGATGTGCATATTTATTACATTCTCTCTTTATATATATATATATATATATATATATGTAAAATTTCACAAAAGTGTCCTCAGTTTCTACATTTTTCAATTTGATCCCTATAGTTTGAAAATTGTTGTAAGGTATCATGTAGTTTTCAACATTTATCATTTTCGTCTCAGTGGCTAATGATGTTACCTTTAATCATATGTGATACATCAATTATACTATGACCTGCCACATGATTTGTCATGTTTTCTTATATTATTTGAGTAAGTTGTCATGTCATATACCACATTCATGTAAGTTGTTAAATTAATTTATATTTATTATTATACTTAATATTAATTATTATCAAGTTTACATATGAATCAATATTAAATATTGTTTGATATTATTAATTGTTATATATCAAATTTAATAATACTAAACCATATTAAATTTTAATTTATTTTTTTATAATAAATATATACTAATTAAATTTAAGAATTTTTTCAGATTAAATATTTTTAAATATTAATCATTATTGTATATTAAATTTAACAATACTAAAGTTATAACAAAATTCTAATTTAAAGTTTAATAATACATATATAGTAATTAAATTTAAGTCCAAATATTAATTAATATTAAATATTTTTAATATTTAATAATGATGTAGCTGCTATGTCAACAACCACATCATCTTGTGCACCTGAATCCGTCTTTCACGTTATCTGTCGGTGACACTGTTGTTGATCGTGGACCAAATTAATAACTAGGGAGCTCACAACAATTTCCATACAGAAGGATCAAATTAAAAAATCAGAAATGTAAGGTATTTTTTTGAAAATTTTCTCTCTCTCTATATTTCAAGTTGGTTTTTAACGCGGATCCGACGCGAAATCCCGACGCAGATGGAGAATTTTCGAATCGGTTCCGGGTCGTATTTTCGTATCGGATCCGAAATCGCAAACACAAAGGAAACGAAGCTACAAGTTGAGCGAGAAAAGAAAGATTTATTTACGCATGGTTGCAACGCGCGTTCAGAAGAATCAATACGCCCTTCTTTTTTTCCGTCAGCGCAAAGATGCGGTTCTCATCCTCATCATGATTTCTAACGGTATGCAGCCATGAGAGATCCTGTTCTCTCAGAGTTTCAATCGAAACTATTCCATACTCGCACCTACGAGCCACAAAACCAGACAGAAACCGCCTTAAGAGGAGCTTTCTCTTCCCTCCGCGAGAAGCTAAAACCTCCGTTCTCACCTAGACTTTTGACACAAAAAGAACACGACGAACTCAACAAGGCGATTCTATACGGAATTTTGACAGAACCTCGCTCGGCCAAGGCCCATTTCACTCATCTCTGTGCCATCGTCACGGATGGATACCAACTGTTTGTTGAGATGCTTCTCACGATGGCGAATGAATCGTACCAACAACTTCTTCATCCCGTGAGGGCTCAATTGATGTGGGTCTGTGACGGTTTGATAGGAGCGGAAGGCATCGGGATCGAAGAATTGTTGGTTTCACTCTTGAGACAGATTGTTGGCGGCGATTACAGCAGTGAGAATCTGTGGCTGGCGAACGAAGTGATTATGGTTCTGAGACGAAACCTCGGGTGGGTTTTAGGCCAGGAGTTTCTTCTTGGTGCCTCTCTGTATACCTTCTTGCGGCTTTTGGCCGATCATTATAGGTTAGAAAACCAATTGATATACACCCTTAAGCAGCAGGAGGTTCAATTTTGCATCATGTTACTGAGGGAACACTTTGGTTTGTGTCTCAGTATAGGTAGAGACCTTATTCGCCTGCTACAGGATGTAGCACACATTCCGGAATTTCGGCTCCTTTGGAAAGACATCCTCTCAAATGCCAGTACTTTTGGAGATTGGAGGTTCACTGACATCTCGTATATCTATAGGTTGAGGACTCCAGATAGATACTTCTCGTTGAGGCTGACACCAGAAATGGAAACCAATTTGAAGTTTTTGCTTATGAATGTGAAGTGGGGCAATCAGAAGAGGTACCAACAATGGTTCAAGACTAAGTATCTGTGTAGTCCAGAGAGGGAAACGCTTGTTCCTGATTTGGTTCGGTTTATTTGCTGCAGCGTTCACCCTTCTGATGAAATCGTGCATTCTAATGTGATTTCGAGATGGGCAATTGTCGGTTGGTTGCTCAAGTGTTGCATCCACAAGCATCATTATGAAGCAAACTCGAAGCTTGCCCTGTTCTATGATTGGCTTTTCTTTGATGAGAGGATTGATAGTGTCATGAATCTTGAACCTGCTATGCTATTGATGGTAAATTCCATTCCTCAGTACATTGATATCACCAATACCCTTTTGGAGTTCTTGTTTCTTGTCATGGATAACTATGATCTCTATAGGAAGGAAATGATAATTAATAGCGTATATAGTTCTTTCTCCATATTGCAGAAGAAGCAAGTTGCTGATTTAAGTAAATTAACTTGCTGCCTGTTGCTTGTGCCATTATTGAGAGAGAGACTCAAATCTTTCTCTGAGTCCTCAATCTTACTCACCAACAAGTTTTCGTCTAGAAAGAGTCAAGGAGTCCAGGTTGTAAAAAATCCATCTGCTAAGCCTGACAATGATATGAGAAATAGGAAAATGCTTGAGATCATAGGCATGGTGAACGATCTTGGTGAATCCCTTGTCCACTCTAAAGAAAAGGGTCTAGAATTGCTGGAAAAGCTGTTGTTTACATGGATGAACTTCAACGGACCAACAGAAAATGCTGATTTGGCCACAGAAACCTTTGCTGATAGAATAACACAGGCTCTTAGATCAAATCATTATGAGATATTCCTGCCATTGAAGGGTGTCTCAAATAACTTGGTTGATGATGAAGTGAGATCTGCCACAGCAATCGTTTTGCGTGCTTTTATTCTTTCCAATTGTGAAAAGCTGCAGAAAATGATGTTGTTTTGGTCTAAAGCTGGTCTTCCTGTAGGGCCACGGTTGTTGTCGTATGCCTCCAGGCTTGATCATGAAGCACAGATTCATCAAACTAGGAGAATGCTTGGCAGTCTGCCTGCTAATTCTGCCTTGAGCAATGATAGCCAGTCAGGTGGTGGTCTTAGCGATGGTAACCAGCCGAATGATGGACCTGGCAATTATAACCAAGAGAATCGGAGTTTAGATGATGTGATTAACAGCAAATGTCTTACCGATAAAGACACTTCAGAAGTCTTACTGAATTGGCATGTCAACGGCCATAATGCATTTGCAAGAGAAACTGAAAGTTCTACAACTATTATGTCTCTTTGTGAGCAGGATGGAAAATGGGTCTTGGCATTGGTGCAGGATGCTTTCAGTGCTTACAGAAGTTTCTTAACCCTTCTTGAATGGCAGAAGCTAAATGCAGTTCATACCGATGCCAACTTTGAAACTACTAGTATAGTATCTTCGAGTTTGTCAAGAAATGAAGCAGATGAGCTGACCGCTTCATTAGTATCTGATATGTTGACTTGTTTTAGATGGCAAGAAAGTCAAACAAGTGTCCTAGTGTGCAGTATCTTTCGCCAGTTACCTGAATTGGCCACCTGCAAGGCTGAGGTAGTTCATGGGCTTGTGGGTCTCATAAGTCATGCACATCTCGTCAATATGCAATTCAAGGTAGGTTTAAAGGATTTCTCTATGTTTGGAAAGAATGCAAAAGCAATATGTGATCTGGTGAAGATCTCACTTGATTGGAATTCTCTTCAGCAGCAGAAATTCTGGTGCTTATTGACTTCTGAACTGCTGGTTTCAGATGGTGAAGTACCTAAAGTACTTCTGGAGTTCAGCTCCGAGGCATTTGACCCGCCTACACAATCTGAGGCAGTTTTTGGCCTTTACACACTTGTGACATCTCAAGCTCCCAAACTAGATCTCATTAATGCTGTACTACTGTTGCCTCGGACTTTTGGGGAATTCTCTGTTGCTGTTTTAGCCAGTTGGACTGCATCCAATGGCCATACTTTCTTCTCCATTTTTAAAGAATGGGTGTCCGAAATATTATCTGTCATTGATAGCAAGAAGTCTAATGTCATTGATTCAGAATTTGGTTTGTATAGATTAAATACCACGGCTCTTCTGGATTTTTTATGTTTTCTCAAAAAGATATACTTGAATCCTGGGACATTGAGTAACTCCATGTCGGATTATATTTCTGCCATTCAGCATAAGTTATTAACACTCATCAAAAACCTGGATAAGGTATCATCATTGAGAGCCAAGGAACACCATAATTTCATCAAAGAACAGTCCAGTTCCTGATGGTACTATAATCAATTTAGTGCTGCCACCAGGTTCTATCGGTCTTGACACCAGGCCGGTAGAGCGTGAAAATTTACACAAGTCTAAGTTGGGGAGGCTGTTGTTGAGCAAGGTGTTTCTCATAATGTAAATCATGTAACGCATAAGAACGATGTGTGCAGTAGGTCTCCAATTGCAGAAGTGCAAAATGGTGTCTGTTGCCTTTGAAATGTATGGAGCCAATTTAAACGGGGAATGAAGGGATTGGTCTAGTGAGAATAATGCTTCACGTGGTACAGATGCAGAACAGGATCACCCTAGTCCTGTTCAGGAGACATCAGGTATGTAGTAATCTTTACAGCAGCAACTGATGCTACACTATGTTCTCTTTATTTGAGTGAAACAAATGCAATGCCATGCTTTCTCTGTCATTCAAGCTCTATAAGGAATTTGAAAAGTTGGGATTAAAATTTTAAAAGCATGCCCTTTTTCTTTTATCAGGAGTTTAAGGTTTGATGATTTCGTTGAAAACATGGAATGAATGAATGTGTTCGTCTGAAAAATCTGTAGGCCAACTTGGACATGGTGCTGGTATTTCTCCTGCTGAGGTAAGTAGTGCTGGAACTCTGAGTGCCTTAATTAGATAGTGAAAGATATTTACTTTGGTATTTAAGCTCGTATCCACCTATTCCATTTAGTTAATGAAATTTCTTTGTTTTGCTTTTTCCTATGATAGGTAGGGGAACGTAATAGGCAGAGTCTATTGCATGAACGCAACTGAAAAGCTGGTCAGTGTAATGGTAAATTAATGTAAGGATGCTATCTGCAAAGTAGAAAGAGGAGGGTCAGCTATCACAAGATGGAGGTCTTGCAGAGGAGGATTTTGAACTTGAAGTGTACCATGACAATGCAATGGAATCTCCTCAGAAGATGGTGACAACAGTGGCCATTGTCAAAGGTTCTTACCAAAATCAAACACATCATTCAAATGGATATATCCTATTTCTTTTAAAATTGGATGCAAATATAGTTATTGGTTCTTCCTCCAAATGCAACTTGATGTTTATGATGTTGCTTGCAGGTTGAAATTTTACGAAGAAGGAATATGGGGGATTTAGGTCCTTGTAGCATGAAGCACATGAGTGCGTTTTCTTATGTATGCAACAATCGAATACAATCTACATGGCTAGTGTGGTATGTGACTCATAAGAAGCTGTCACTAGTGTCAAAGACGAGAGTTTGATGCATTTTTCCTCTAGGACTTCTGAAATTTGGAGTCTAGATTGTTACAAGTGAATTTCCATAATATAATGAAAGAACAAACTTAAGAATATTTATATTGACCTCAGAGATAAACTGGACTTTTATGTCTTTGTTCAGAAATGAATTTGATATAGCAGTCTGGATAGGCATATGCCCATGGGAAGGGGGTACAATTTGCCATTACAGCAGAAAATTTGATGAGTTACATCTCCTTTCTCGTCCTTGTTGACGCCCTGAACCTCTTTGCGTCTCTCTCTCTCTCTCTCTCTCTCTCTCTCTCTCTCTCTCTCTCTCTCTCTCTCTCTCTCTCTCTCTCTCTCTCTCTCTCTCTCTCTCTCTCTCTCTCTCTCTCTCTCTCTCTCTCTCTCTCTCTTCCATTACAGAATTGGATTATGAGCCAAATAGTAACACCCTTAGCATCACCGGCAATACTATTGTCATTTCTAATGGATATTTTGCATATATCTTCATTTTGGACTACCATGTAATGGCACATGTTCATAGGGTGCTGATTTCTCTTTAATGTAGTCCAACATCAATACAACTTCATTCTTATGTTTTCTACAAGTTAAATTCTAGTTACATCATGATTCATAAGGTACTCCCTTATCATTAAAATGCTCCGGCAAATCCATCCTCATGTATGACAACCTGATGTGAAATGACCTATTAGCAGAAAATGAAAGAGGGATCACTACGTGGAAAATCAACAAGCTTATCCATGGAATGTAGAGGTAATGTTCCTCTCATGTTTTTTTTCACGTTCCTTCCATCTTTTTTCTCCAGGGTCTATGCAATCAAACAATTCCCGTCATCAATTCAACTGTGTACTAAGTTCGTGAGCTTAATTAATTATTATATAGTTATTGCATATATTTGCCTAAACTAAAATGCCCATGTGTAATTCTATCGCCCGTTCTGTGTACTAGATTGATCGACATGGCTGAATCTGATGTGTTTTTGGTTCCATATTACCAACATGCCTAATTTGTACAAGAAGTATTCCTGAAGAACTGGTTACTTAAGAAATCCGTTAAACTCCTCTGTTATCTCAGAGTGGCGCAACCTAATTATTCCAGCATACAAAAAACATGCGTCACACACACATGCATGCACACAAAGCACAAAAGCTGGAGATAAAACAAGCAGCAAGTCCTCATATCCTGATTGTGGAGTTCTTTTCTGTACTCATGCAGGTTAACCGGTTGACAATTTGCCTGTTGCAAATGGTATCAAAGGTCTGAAGTCCAGTTCTATCAAAGCAGTCGCTTTGACACTTCAACCAACCACCACCTCACCTTATAATAGGCGCATCTGAACAAATATGTGTCATCGTTTCCAATTGCAATTCCTGCTTATTTAGTCGATCCTCTTCCTCATTCAGTGTACTCTCAAATTTTTTTTCTAAATTAATCCTATCAAATGTATATATGTTATTTGAAGCTAATGATTCTTGACAAAGTATGTAAGTTCCTACTAACTGCTGCTTCATTGCCTCTTAGAATCAATGACCAAAAGATAAGAATCAGATTGTTGGCTTGAAGCACAAAGAAGGGTTCGAGAAATCCTGTGTTCCTAATCGCTGCTAGGGACAGGTACTTGGACTCTTCATTCTGGCTAGCAAGAGTCATCAGAAAGGTTTCCGAGAGCCATCTTAATTTGCGAAGCTTTGTAAGTCTATATGAATCTTTTAGCAATGAATAATTTTCAATAATAGTTGCTTTAACCACTCTCCGGCACATTGACCCAATTAAGAACTGATGGCACTTTTAACATTACTAATTAGTCTTGGTAATATTCACCTTACATATAGGAGCAGCACTTTGAAGTTAATATTGGGTTACATCGAGGATCAACTTTAAGTCCATACTTATTTATAATGGTGATTGATGAGTTAATAAAACATATTCAAGATGAAGTACCTTGGTGTATGTTATTTGCAGATGATATTGTGTTAGTGGAGGAGTCTAAGGAAAAAGTTAATAGAAAATTGGAACTATGGAGAGAAACGTTAGAAAGCAAAGGCCTCCGACTTGGTAGAACTATGGAATGTAAGTTTGATCATTTGGTTACTTCAAAGGACATAGAAATTAAAATTGGCACACATTGCATCCTCCAAAAGAAAAGTTTTAAATACCTAGGATCAATTTTTCAGAGTGATGAAATAATTGATGGAGATGTTACGCATAGAATTAATGTTGGTTGGTTAAAAAGGAGAGGAGCATCTGGTATTCTTCATGATAAAAAAGATACTATTAAAGTTAAAAGACAAATATTATAAAGCAGCAATTAGACCTGCCATGTTTTATGGTTATGAGTGTTGGGCGGTTAATCATCAACATGTACAAAAGATGTCTGTGACAGAAATGAAGATGTTGAGATGGATGAGTGATCATACAAGAACAGACCGTATACATAATGAGGTTATTAGAAACAAATTAGGAGTGGTACCAATATAGGATAAAATGAGAGAATATCGTTTAAGATGGTTTGGACATATAGAAAGAAGATCAAAAGAAAAACCTGTAAGAAGTATGAAAAACTAAATTTAGAAAGTATTAAAAGAGGTAGAAGACGACCACAAAAATGTTAAAAGGTAAATATTATAGAGCATCAAAGTGATGGAAGAATTGATGGAGATGTTACGCATAGAATTAATGGTGGTTGGTTAAAATGGAGAGGAGCATCAAGTATTCTTTGTGATAAGAAGATACCATTAAAGTTAAAAGGCAAATGTTATAGAGCATCAATTAGACCTGTCATGTTTTATGGTTCTGAGTGTTGGGCAGTTAATCATCAACATGTACAAAAGATGTATGTGACAGATGAAGATGTTGAGATGGATGAGTGGTCATACAAGGAAAGACTATACATAATAAGGTTATTAAAAATAAATGATGTGTGGCACCAATAGAGGATAAAATGAGAGAATATTGGTTAAGGTGGTTTGGACATATAGAAAGAAGATAAAAATAAGAACCTTTAAGAAGGTATGAAAAACTAGATTTTGAATTATTAAAAGAGGTAGAGGACGACCACAAAAGTATTGGAAATAAACAATAAAGAATGATCTAGGTTATTGTGAGTTAACTGCCAACATGGCACATGATAGGGCTATGTGGAAACAAAGAATTCATGTAGCCGACCCCGTGTAGTATGGGAAAAGGCTTTGTTGTTGTTGTATATGTATGTGTGTGTGTATGCACATAGGGAAAGTTGTCTGGTTCAATTGAGCATGCTGCGCACATGAAAGAGAGAGAGTTCCATGTCAACTGATTAAGGTCAACTTAAAATGCCATTGGTCATGCACTTCCGTTGTCCAATATCTCTCTCTAACAAATGACCTATTTTTAAGTTAAAAAAGGAATTATCTGCTTATACTTTTAGCCGGGTTTCTTTTTTATAACAAATAGCAATTGTGTTAAAACAATGAATGTTAGAACATGTGCTTTGGTTGCATGTGGAATCGGACCCAAGGAATTGAGTGCTGGGTGGATCTCCTTTTCTATTCAAGGCCTACAAAGCACACCGAGTTCTGAAGCTAGATAGATCACGAATATGGACCAAACCTGGACCTTGCACTGGTACCTGCAAGTCAGATACAGGTCCTGATCCATCATAAATCCAACATCTTGACTATGAAAGGTTGGAAGTGAAGGACCATTTAACCATAACATGGATCTTTAAAGCGCAAATAAAGAGATCTGATCCATCCTGTTAGCGGCTATGACATACCTTTATATCGTCATGTTGGTGTTCTTTCATCTTCTAGTGTCAAAATCGGAACTGCAGAGTGCACGGTGCGTTATCTCATCTCGCTGTGTATGATTCTCACGTCGCAGGTGGTGAGTTCGATTTCCTGGGCGTGCATGCATAGGTGCATGTCAGGCGTTGGCCTCCCCTTTAACAAGGAAAAAAAAAAGAACTACATGAACTCTTTTTTCTTTTCTGTTTTTTGATTAACTTTTTTTTGGGGGGTTACAAGAGGAGGCTGAAGCCTAACACCCACAACATGCACAATTCGAGCTCTCCGCCAGCAGCAACGCTGCTAGAGCGCCCTGCCGTTGAACCAACGCTACTAATTCCGCCAAAAGATCATAAAGTGCTAGCACCAAAAACAACTATCCTTGAAAGTATGTAAAGACTGTGATTCTTTACCAAGAGTGCATGACAGTGCTCAAAGGACCTTTAGGGGTGTTAGATAATGAAGCCGGAACTATGGAATTATAACTCTAGTTTCAACGCCTCACCCCTGGGTGTCTTCCTGTTTTCACTGCACGCCGAGGCTTACATATGCTTACAAGGAGAACTCGAGTTTTGTAGTCTTTGGCCTCGTAATCAACCATGAATAATCAAACACCCTCGTAGTAATCCCGTTTCAGAAGATAGACTGAGCGGCAATCAATGTTGTACACAAAAGTGAACATCATCATTAATTATAACTTAAGATAATGTGAACTTATTTGTTCTGAAGTCCGATAATACATTTGTATGTTATTTCATCAGGTAACCACAAACTATGCCTGAGTTAAGCACAACAATGTACAGTTGATCTATATAACATGTTGACCTTTCATAGGATATCTTACAAAAAGTGTGGTTGAGAGCTAATGTGACTGCAAGAGATGAAAAATAGCCACTGTGCAGCGTATACTACGGACGTGTTGATCTGTAGTAGCTGGAGAATGCACATGAAGTCTGCTGGCTCATAATTTTACATCAGGGAGTCGGAAGTCGCTGGCAGAGGATCATGGTGCAACAACCAATAGGCCCATCGGGGTAATCAATCTTCATTATTGCTTATGCTGTTCCTGTTATCAATGCCTCTTGTTGGTCCAATCTTTTTACCTTCAGAAGCCCGAAAAGAACTTGCATCCCAAAAAACACACACAATGCGTATGCAACCATAGAGGGAAGCTGACCAGAACAATTAAAAAGAGTATCAGAATTGCGAAAAGAAACTATACATGAGGCCTCCAAGAGACAAACAATTGCACGAAACTTCAATTTTCATACCCTGATTGCATTAAGATGCAAGATGGTTGCAAGGTTTATGAGGCTTCCTGCAACTACAGCCTGAGAATGTTTCACAGATAAAATTTTCTGTTAACAAAGATCATCTACGCATTCATACATGTAAAGACACAAAGAACTGTAACAATCATTGATAAATTGTCTCCATAATTTCATATGGAACAAGAGGAACCACTGAACATTTGTCATACCAACCTTCCAGACTATCAAAATACAGTAAAGTGCACTACTGAAAAAGGAAAACACATGGTACGAGAAACAGTTGCCTATCCGGTTGAAGAAACAGACTTGGATCTAGACCTATTTGGATCTGTTCTAGTCTGGATCTAAGAGGAGTTACTATGAAGAATATCTTTAGTATAGGGGTATTTCAATCTTTTAGTTTATTTAATATAAACCGTGTAACCCACTAGGGTTACCGTAAGATGAAAGTGTGTAGAGAGAGAAGGGTTGCAGTTAGCATAGACGCCATGACCTCTCTTCTTCCTTCTTCTCCCTTGTATACTCTTCCATCGTATAAAAGTTTTTTTTTAAGGAAATTCTGCGTGGTATCACAGCCTAATCCTAATCCGTAGGATTAGGAGACTTTTTCGTGGACTGATTGTTGGCGGTGCAGAGTGTAGATCGTTTTTCATGGACTGACTGCTGGTGGTGAAGAAGATCAAATACTTGGGGTGAAGATTTTACTTTTGTGATGCAGATTCTGTTTTTTGTGGACCGGAAAACGTGTCGTGCATATCGATCAAGACAATCAGTCGTACTTTGAAGATTTTATTTTTTGTGGTCTGAAAAACGTGTGTGGTGCAGATCGATTAAGATGATTTGCCAGATCAAAAAGGAGAGTTTGGCTGCACAAAAGTATTTTTCAGGAAAAGATTAGGAGATGTTTAGAGAAAGGGGGTGACTATACCAGATAAAGAGAAAGCAGTTGATTACTCAAATTAGTTAAGTAGCGAAAAGGAAAAAGCTTCCAAATTATGAATATTAAATTGGATAGGAAAAACTACCTTCAATGGGCACAATCTATGAAACTTGTGATTGTTGCAAAAGGAAAGTGGGAGTATGTAACAGGTGAAATCCCTAAACCAAATATTGATAACTCGACCTACCTCAGATGGCACAGAGAAAATGTGTTGGTGTGAGCGCATGGTTGATTCCATCCATGACTCCAATAGTAGTTAGGAAGTACATTTATGTTATTTGAATCAACCATGGAGATCTCGAAGGCAGTTTATGATCCATATGCTCAAAGAAAGAATACAACAACAACAACAACAACAACAACTAAGCATTTTCCCATATTAGACAGGGTCGGCTACATGGATTCTTTATTTCCACATAGCCCTATCATGTGTTATGTTAGCAGTTAACTCATAATAACCTAGATCATTCTTTATTGTTTCTTTCCAATACTTTTGTGGTTGTCCTCTACCTCTTTTAATACTTCAAAATCTAGTTTTTCATACCCTTCTTAAAGGTTCTTCTTTTGATCTTCTTTCTATATGTCCAAACCACCTTAAACGATATTCTCTCATTTTATCCTCTATTGATGCCACACATAATTTATTTCTAATAACCTCATTATGTATAGAGTGTTTTCTTGTATGACCACTCATCCATCTCAACATCTTCATCTGTCACATACATCTTTTGTACATGTTAATGATTAACTGCCCAACACTCAGAACCATAAAACATGGCAGGTCTAATTGATGCTCTATAATATTTACCTTTTAACTTTAATGGTATCTTCTTATCACAAAGAATACTTTATGCTCCTCTCCATTTTAACCAACCACCATTAATTCTATGTGTAACATCTCCATCAATTCTTCCATCACTCTGAAAAATTGATCCTAGGTATTTAAAGCTTTCCTTTTGGGGGATGCAATGTGTGCCAATTTTAATTTATATGTCGTCTCAAGTAACCAAATGATCAAACTTATATTCCATATATTCTGCCTTTGTTCTACTAAGTCGGAAGCCTTTACTTTCTAACGTTTCTCTCCATAGTTCCAATTTTCTATTAACGTTTTCCTTAGACTCCTCCACTAACACAATGTCATATGCAAATAACATACACCAAGGTCCTTCATCTTGAATATGTTTTGTTAACTCATCAATCACCATTATAAATAAGTATGGACTTAAAGTTGATCCTTGATGTAACCCAATATTAACTTCAAAGAAGTTTGTCGTTCCTTCATGAGTCCTCACACATGTTTTTGCACCATCATACATGTCTCTTATAAGGTTAATATATGTCAATGGAATACCTCTTTTTTCCAAAGTTCTACAAAGAACCTCCCTCGGTACCCTATCATAAGCTTTTTCTAGATCAATAAATATCATGAGAAGGTCTTTCTTTTTTGCTCTAAAATGTTCCATAAGACATCTCAAAAGGTGAATCGCTTCAGCAGTAGATCTGCCTTACATGAATCCAAATTAGTTCGTTGTTGTACTCGATACTTGTCTTAACCTATGTTCGATAATTCTTTTCTACAATTTCATAGTATGACTCATTAACTTGATACCCCGATAATTCACACAATTCTAAATGTCTCCCTTGTTCTTATATATGAGTATAAGTGTACTCGCTCTCCATTCCTTAGGCATCTTTTGGTTTCTCTATATTTCATTAAATAATCTTGTGAGCCAAGTGATTTCTGTTTCTCCTAGGATTTTCCAAACTTTTATAGGAATATTGTTTGGTCCTACCAATTTACCACCCTTCATATGTTTAAGAACCTCTTTGACTTCATTTTTTTGAATACCTCGGTAGAAATTGTGGTTTATATACTTTTTTGATTTGGCTAACTCTCCTAAGCTAATACTAACATCTTTATTTTCATTAAAAAGCTTAAAAAATAGTTTTTTCATCTATTTCTTATATCATCATTTACCACTAGAATTTTTTCATTTGATGCATCTAATAGAATTAAGATCTTTACTTTTCTTATCTCTAGCCCTAGCTATCCTAAAAATATATCTTTCACCCTCTTTTGAGTTAGAGTTTTTTATATAAATCCTCCCAAATTTTAGCTTTTGCTTTACTGACGGCCTTTTCTACATCCTTCTTTGCTTTTTTATAAGCCTTCAAAGTTTCACTAGTTTTATTAGCATAATGTAATTTGCAGCATGCCCTCTTTGTCTTGATTTTATTTTGCACTACTTCATTCCACCACCAAACTTCTTTTTGTGCCGGTACACCTCTCTTAGATTCACCTAACACATCTTTCGCCACTTTACTAATATGTATAGCCATATTGTTCCGCATATCACAAGGTATACCAACATAATTTCAAGCATCTCCTTAAAGGACTTTCTATTTAAATATATCTTTTTTCTCGCTTTTGAGGTTCCACCATTTAGTTTGAATAGCTCGATACACTCTTTTCTTCTTTGTCTATTTTTTTATTTGTAAATTCATAACTAAAAGTCGATGTTAGGTGGTTAAGCTTTCTCTTGGAATTACCTTGCAATCTTTACAACACGCTCTATCTTTTTTTCTACAAATAAAGTAATCAATTTGTGTTTGTGATAAGCCACTCTTATAAGTAATTAAATGTTCATCTCATTTTTTGAAGATTGTATTGACTATAAAAATATCAAATGCCATAGCAAAATTTAAAATCTCCCTACCTTCCTCATTTATATCTCCAAAACCAAAATTTTCACGAATACCTTGATATCCTAATTCTCTTTACCGACATGTCCATTTAACTATTTAAGTATCCTCCTAAACAAATCATCTCCCTTTGTAGAATTCTTTGAATCACCTTATCTAACTCTTCCCAAAAAACCGTCTTTATACTATCTTCTAGTTCTAGTCCTACTTGGAATTCTTTGAATCACCTTGCCATCTGAGAACACAACTCTTATTGTAAGAAAAACTAGGTAGACCTACATTTCCAACTGTCCTTTGGACCGCTGCAACTCTTTTGAATGCTCTCTCTGATTCCAACGCTCTTACTCGGAGTTTTAGATCACCTTGCTCCTGTAAATGAAATATTCAAGACATCAGTTACTGCTTTAAGTTTTCCCTTGAATTCTAGTTAACTGCAAATTAAGTAATTCTATCACTAATCCTGCAAATCAGCTGAATGTCACAACCGGAATCAACAATTTGATTTGTTAACATCCGAAGGTAAGGGTAACTTGGGGATCAGTGTTACTATGATGGGCTGTCAAAAATGTTTGAACACATACCAGGCGTTGAATGATTTCAGCCAGCTTCCCAACTCTTTCAGCTTGCCTAAAAAGGTTGTAGAAAGCACGGGATTGCCGTTCCCATCTGTTCTTTAGGTCCTGCAATTTCAGTATTATTCTTATTTTCAGATTAAATGGAAAGATGCATCAAACTAACGTAGATATGTGTTGAACAATAAACGTTCTTTCTTACCTTCATAATGACTTCAAAACCAGCCTCACGAAACCGTAGCAGCTCCATCGCATAGCTGTTTGATACATCAATAATTGCAACATCAATAAGTGCGGGTCAGATTAGAAGTTTCCATTTCCCAGGAAACTTGTTCCACAGAATTCCTATTCAACTACAATATGTAAGACCATAAACAATTTTCACCATACTCACGGTTTTGCAATTTCTGTGATGTCAAATCGAGGATCAAGGCCTTTTCCTATTCCATCCAGTACTGCAACAAAAAATGGTCTAAGATCATAAAACTCCAACAGGAAGAACAGAAAATGAAAACCACAAAGGTTTAATAACTGCACCTGAAAATGCTCTAACGACAAATGTAAAAGTAGCAGGGAAACGGAAAGGCTGATCCGCAGCAATTGCCAATAGATCCTCTCCTATTAACATAGAAATGTCAAGGTTAACTTGATTTCACCATAAGAGTTGGAAGTGTGTGTGTGTGTGTGTGTGTATATACGTATATATAATCCACATCTCTCAGTGTCTGAGTGCACGTGTGCATGCATGCGAATCCTTGATGGTGGCATCTATCCCTGATATTTGACTGTCTTTGGTCACATTGAGATGAAAAAGGTGAAAAGTTTAATTCAGTTCGTACCAATAGCTGCAAGGCGCTGCTTCTTCTTTTGTAGCCTTTCCTCCTTGGACAATGGCTTCTTAAATCCCGTGATGTCTGTTTCTATCTCCCTTTCTTTCCTTTGAGCTGCTAGGCGTTCTTCAAAACTATATGGTAGCATGTACTGTTGGTTTAACAAAATGAGGTAAAAGATACGACACAACTACCATGTGTAAAGGTGCCAAATCACCTATTGAGGAAAAATTGTGCTGTCCTCCGGATGGCAGTCATATCTCCAGTTGGCACAAGAACACCCATCTGGATCATGGCTTGAAGCACCTTCAAGAATTGCCAGAAGAAGATACAATTATTCTCACTACACTCTCAAACAATGAACCTAGAGACTTCAGATAAATATAGTTATATAAGTTACAGATAACTCCGCCTGCTACACAGTAGATCTGTTTCATCTTCATCATTTGCATATATATGATTATGAATTGTGTTCTTATGATGAAGCTGAAAATTACACAACTCCCCTCCAAAAAATACCAGACTAAGACATGCATGTAATATGCATTAGCAAGGGGGAAAATAACCACATGGTAATGGAATTCATACCCATTCTTTGCAATAACAATGGAATAATTTACAGTTAGTCTTCAATGATGTCAAATTTACTGTCTAATGGGAAAACAACTATGACAACTTTACGCATTAGTATATGCTGTTTCAAGGACCACGAGAGAAACTTTTGCATACAGAATTTAGAACTAATAACATGAAGAGCATACCGGACTTCACAAGATACTACCTTATCTGGATCCTTCTCGTATATTCCGTAGAATGTCTCAAGCAAGCCTTCTCTAATGTTTGGGCTAATGCTGCAAATATGTAAAATATGCAGTTAAAAGACACTATATGTACTGTCCAGGTAGGGGAAAAACAATGAATACCCAATTAGATTCCAAGAGTTCGGTCATTGAACATAAACTACCTTCCCATCATTCCAAAATCATAGAAGATGAGTCTTCCACCATTTACATCATCTACAGCAATATTCCCAGGATGCTGAAACAGAAATTAGGCAGCTTAAGATTTCAGACAATGAAGTTGTGCATGCCTTTATAAGTTCACGCTCTTAGAAGTCAGAGGCTGAATCAGTTATGAATTTAAAGTAAAATAGATTATTAATGAGAAAGAATATTGAATAAATAGCCAGTTTAATGTTGAGCAAAGCTTATATTTTCATAGTTTGTATTGTATCTTCTTTTTCTTTCTTTTCCATGTTGATTTCAAGAAAAAGAAAAAGAAAAATTCCAGCATTCCAGACTTGTCTGAAAATCTACATCTCAGTTCCAATAAGTGAGAAGGAAGAGGAGAGAGATAGAGAGATAGTAGCAGGTGTTCCATTCTTTCACAGTTTAACCCCATCAGATCACTGTTTACATCAAGTAAATACAAGGGGAAGGATACATGCCAAAAGTGGGCCTAATTCTAGTAAATCCACATATATAGATCACAATTGTACGAGTCAAGTTACAGATACACCAAAAAGTATTCCAAGCCATCTACATAAATGATGAGATCATCCCTATATCAGATTTTGACATGCCCATGCATCATAGAGAAGAAAAGTCCTTCCTACAGCCTGCTGGCTCCTTTAAATGTTTTTAAAAACTCTGTTAGTACACATTTGCATTGAGGAACATTCTCCATTCAGATTTCTTGCAGGTTTCATCATTTTTGGCAGAAGAACTTGAACGAGGACAATGAACAGTCTACTCAACAAGAACTATAAAGCAACTACAGACATTTAGAGCTCAAGAACATGTATGTCGCTTGAAGAGAAAATACATATATGCATGTTCATGCTTAAAGGTATTTACAATGTATAGAGGATCTTAGGTTCAAATTTTATCTCTATCATGTAATTTATGAATAATTATCTTCAAGTGCATCCAACCTCCCATCCACCTAGAAGTTGTACAACTTAAACTGACTGCAAGAAAACAATGTGCGGAAATTGCAACTTTAGTTCTAAAAATGAAAGTGTGCACGACATAAGGTGTATATAGAAACTCGATCTCCGTAAGAGGCATATCACTATCTATTGTTCCTTGAAATATAAAGATACAGTGATAAGGATAAAATACAATTCTCTCTAGGTGTGCCTCGAAACATCCAGCAAAGCACTTGATTAAACTGGTATACATCCATTAAATAACATCTCCCAATTTGATCAATATTTAGCACGCCATCTTGGAGCAAACTGATTGCTTGGATCTCCGTTTCATTTTGAAACAAATCCAGGTAGAGTAAACCAATTTTAACTGCCAACCAAGGTTAGGTAGGAAAATTTAGAGCAACTTCAGGAACAGACCTGATTTAACTGCTTCATATTTTCATCAGAAAATTAATGACTAAGACAATTGTATTGCTTACTTTCTAGTTTAAGTCACTTACAGGATCGGCATGGAAAAACCATGGGAGAGTATCTGCTCCAAGTAAGATTCAACAGCATATCTAGCCAACCTGCACAAGGAAGCAACACCATCATGCATTTTGGATACAATTTTACTAGCCTACAATCTTCACAAGCTTGGCATTTTGTTCAGATCCAACTGCAGGATAACGAAGCAAGTACTGCTTACCTTTGTCGATCAACACCCAACTGATCTAAAGCTGCTATTCTATTTATTTTTATCCCAGGAACATATTCCATGGTTAGCACCTGCACAACACAGCTTGGTAGGTTAACAAGTAGAAATTATGCCCATTATATGGATCACAGAGTGACATGATAGGAAACAAACCTGTGGTGTAGTGTACTCCCAAAACATTTGTGGGACTTTTACATAATCCATATTTTTAAAGTTTTCAGCAAATTTTTCTGCATTAGCAGCTTCCTTCGAATAATCAATCTCCTGCATGCCAGTTTTATCACATAATATACAGCAGATATGAAGAGTGATAAAGCAGAAAATATAAACAAGAAACAGCGATCAGGAAAAAACTATTCATTATGGGAACTAGTTTAGCCGACCAATTATATGAACACAAAACTCAAATGCGAAGCTGGTGCAGCTAATAATCTAAGGAACTTGAATTTCTCTTGTGTGGAACACAAATAGATCAATCATCTCAGGCACATACTACTAAACTTCAGTGAAGTTCAGCAAGTAATATGTTTTCCAAGAAATGTATTGCTTGGCAATTGTTGTTAGTGGTAACTCAGCACAATCCGCCATCAACTTTGATGAAGGATGGTTTAATCAATCTTAAGGGGATTAACTGAAGCTAGTACACTTCCTAGCACTTAGGCAAGTGTTATCACCTTCATGTGTTCAAATTAACTCAAACCAAATTAGTTAGGCTTTGGATCTAGGTCTTTAGGAAACTCAGCATCATGATGTGGAGCAATCCTTTACATGGGGCAAGTTTAGAGAAGCTTCAGTTAATTCACTGGGAATCAAATTATAACTGTTTAGGCACTCGTTTAAAGTAAATTATGAACTTCATGAGAGTCTAAATATCATGAGAGGACTACAATTGTCCATATTAGCTTGCTTACATAATTAATCGGTCAAGAGGCCGTTCACCGGGGCTTCAGTCACCGGTTCCTGGGGAGCCTTCGAGAATTGTTATTAGAGGTTGTATATTATTAATAATGGAACTTCATACAATGACTAATAATAATCTGGGATGAGTGAAAACCCCACAGTGACCTTGGAGGTGAGTTTGGACTTGGAGACACCTCATGAAATAACAATAAATAATAATAGTAATAAATGACAATGATAATGTTAATAATAATAATAATGTTGATCACAATGAAGAGTTCTGGATGTTGGAGGCTAAACAACTAGATTCCCAATTGATAGGCATGGTGGATGAAATGGAGGGTGGAGAGTGAATCTAGAATCTTATTCTAAATGTATGGTGGTGAACTGATTAGAAGTTGCTGCCCTCGTTAATAATTAAACAGAGGGATGCATGAAGTGACAACATGAAGGACCCATGTAAAGGCTTCTAAACTAGTGACCATCTTGAGTGACCTAAAACATAGAAGCATCAAGTAGACAACTCTACTAGATCTGATCATGGAAGATCTTTTCCCAGCATCAAAGGTATTCAAAGCCAAAGTCATGCCACCCTAGGAGCGTCAATTATAAAAATCCAGACGAAAAACTTTCTGTAAAGGCTAACCTTCTAAGGCAACCAAGTAGCGTTGTAATATATTGTGTGTGCAATACGCATCATATACATGAAAAAATGTGACATGGTATATTTTATTATGCCAATATATTGTATACCATCATACAATATAGTACAACATGAAGGTGTATCCGTATCATATTATACATACAGTATATCAAAATTTCACATAAAACTCATCTTTTTGTTAAAAAGTGATATGACTTTCTTGGAGATAACTACTGGTATGCCACAAGATTGAGCACTGTGGTTTCAAAAATTCCATAGAGCTGACCCCACCTAGTGTGGGAAAAGGACTGGTTGTTATTTTTGTTAATCAACATGCAGTGTCTTCATAGCACGTGGTGCAGTGCCAGTGCATACAGGCAATCAATGGGGTTACAACCACAAAGATTTAACTTTAAATTCTTTTCACAATTTTCAAAACTTTGAATTTTTTTACAATATGTATGATGTTATATCTTCTCAATGTTTCATATTCTGTATTGCTACATATGACGCTACTACTAATAAAGGATAAGTCATTAAACTTTACATATAAAAGGTTCATTGTTTATGGGACATGAATATCCGATGCAAAACATTCTGAAGGATACTTGTTTTGCACCTACTTCCATATACATGGAGCTAGTTTTATGCCACACCCAACTAGACCAGTTGAGATGATCAATTATACGGAGTGCCAACCTCCTTATAACTTAATTGAACCAATTTTAGAAGTCCTCGTCAGCTGCATGCCATTAGATTACCTAGGTTGAATATCAGATTAACGCTAGCTTACCATAACTGAGCATGCCTTGCAGTCAACATCATAAAGAGGTAAGTCTAGTCTGCCAGAACACTCTATGAGTATTCATATATTACTGGAGTTATACATGTATACAATTTTATGTGTACAGGCTTGAGGTAGACCTTGATTAAAACATGCCCAAGTTATGTACATTCAGATATGTATAAATAGAAAACCTTTTATGGAATGATGATGTCAATTGGCACTTTCACAAATACATTTGTGGGAGACACATTTGCCTTTCAATATTTTCTTAGACAATCATATCTGTGAAGACTAGACCTGCAGTCAGATAGAGTGTTCTAAAATCCCCCCTCATTCATTAGAATAGATAGGCAAAGTATGTTACGATTGCTCTCCTGCCTACACATGAAAGAGGTGTAACTTGGCAGGAAAAAGTGTGTCGAAGAAACACACTTGGATCTAGACCTATTTAGATATGTTATAATTTAGAGAAGTATTGCACGAGATTAAACACACAAAATAAGACTAATATGAAGGAGGAAAAATGAGGGATTGAAGGAAGGGGCGGACCTCCAATGGAGGCCGCCCCCCCCTCTTCTCCACTCTCTCTTACAACACAACCTCACTTTCTCTAATACATCTACCAGCCCTTATATAGAGAGCTGTAAAACGGAATTTGACCAAAATACCCCTAGTACAAAAATTTACCAAAATGCCCCTACAATTTCGGGCGAGTACAATAATACCTAGAAACATAAAACTAACACAAAGAACACTAGATAAACATATTCTTCAACACCCCCCCTCAAGTTGGGAGTGAGATACTTCGAACTCCAAACTTGCCAAAAAATTTCATATCTGCTTGCAACGTTCTTCATCTGTCTTATCACTGATCTTGATCTTCAACAACTTCTTTGGCTGAAAAATATATTAGTCTTCTTGGCTTGTCATTACAAGCAGCATCTCTGGCTGCACTATCAACTCAGCCTTCTTGGCTGTAACAATAACAAAGCAACCATCCTGACTGTCACAACAATAAAGCAGCCATCCTGGTTGTCACAACAATAAAGCAGCCATCCTGGCTGTCACAACATCAAAGCAGTCATCTTGACTGTTACAATAATAAAGCAGTCATCATGGCTATCACATCAACAAAGCAGTCCTCATGACTGCAAACTTACACAAGAATTTTTCAGTTCTCTTAAACATTTTCTCAAACACTTAATGTTTATGATAATCATATCTTCCTTGAGCATTTCATCGAAAAACTTCATATGCATCATTCATATGCTCACACGCTTCTTCTTCATTAGTCATTAATTAGCCACCATCCATAAATGCAGTCCACCCTTTTAATAACTGCAGCTCATTCTTTAATTGCAGCCACCTTATTCAAATCAGCCGTCTTTCAATAACTGCAGTTCCCAACGTTTTCTTGGAAATACACAAATACACAGCCAAGCCTTTGTAGCCATCATTTTTAATAACTCCATATTTAATTCCAGCCACCATATGTGTTGGAGTCACCTAACGTTTTCTTGGAAATACATAAATACACAGCAAAGCCTTTACAGCCACCATTTTTAATAACTCCAGCATTTAATTCCATGAGGCATAGGTGATAATAAATGCCAATATACCAATTATGGCAGCCTAATAAGAAGAAACACCCTCAACCCATCTTTTATGATGCACTCCATCAAGTAAAAAATATTTAATACTTAGTCATTGAGGATTCATTGCACAATTCTATCACAAGGTAGAGCAGAATTGAAGGTGATATGAGCATTATGAAAACTCCACAACTGAGAGCATTTGGAGATCTATCTCTTGTTTTTCCTTGACCACCACTGAGATGCCGTTTCCAGGAATTCAGAATAGGCATCTACAATATCTTGGATACTGAAACTGTGGCTACGTGATTCTTTCTCAAATTTCCACAACTGATGCAAAACAGTACCTTTTCTATATAGGCAACATATCTTTGTCTCTAACATATCACCGCAATGCCTGGTGGCAGAATAAGTACTGCCACACAACAATATAGGTATGTGCATTTTTACTAATCTCAGTAGCTCCCAAGAGTTCAACTCCAATACTCGTAGCAACTGCTCATCTGATTATCTGTACCGTATCTTCCAGAAGTAGGAACTCCCATTTTGTCATTCAAACCAATAAACATAGCCAATGAGTCGGTCTCTTCAAATGATCACCCTCCATGATTTCCACCATTAGTCATTCCATGATTACTAATTACCAATGCACGGTAGCTCCAAAAACACGTCCAATGTTTCAATAACTGTAGTCCATAAATGCAATCCATCTGCAGCTCCCATTCTTTATATCAGATGCCGTTTATATCAAAGCAGCCAGGTTTATATTAAATGCAGCCACCTTATTTAATTTTCTGCACCAGTTCAGAGAAGTATTGCAGGAGATTAAACGCACAAAATAAGACTAATATTAAGGAGGAAAAATGAGGGATTGAAGGAAGGGGTGGACCTCTAATGGAGGCCGCCCCCCTCTTCTCAACTCTCTCTTACAACACAACCTCACTTTCTCTAATACATCTACCAGCCCTTATATAGAGAGCTGTAAAATAGAATTTGACCAAAATACCCCTAGTACAGAAAATTACCAAAATACCCCTATAGTTTCGGGCGAGTACAATAATACCTAGAAACATAAAACTAACACAAAGAACACTAGATAAACATATTCTTCAACAAGATATGTTTAAGTTTGGATCCAAGAAGAGTTGTCACAAAGAATATCTTTAGTATAGGGGCATTTCAGTCTTTTAAGATTCTTCATTATAAATTATAAACCCACTAGGGTTACCGTGAGTTTTAGAATGTGAAAGAAAAGAAGCAGAGAGAGGCAGCCGGCAGCCAAGAGGCAGTTGAGGCCCCCTTCCTCTTCAATCTCCTCTTGTATTCACTATATTATGCTGCAATATTATTTTTAAGGAAAATCAACATGATATCAGAGTCTAATCGTTAGGATTAAGAGTTTTTCCTTTCGTTGAACAATATGTCGTGAAGTGCAGCACCAAAGAAGAAGTGTGTAGCGAAAAAGAAGAAGTCTTTCAAATTATGAACAACAAACTACAACAACAACTCAGCCTTTTCCCATACTAGATGGGGTCGGCTACATGGATTCTTTGTTTCCACAAAGCTCTAATTTGTAGAATCATAAATCCGACAAAGTTTTATACTGGCTGCCGAAAGCCTAACGCAACCCTCCTCCTTTATCTGGGCTTGGGACCGGTCATGCATGGTGATCCCTTATATAGGTAGAGTTGAACATCAAACTAGATGAGAAAAATTATATACAATGGGCACGATCTGTTGAACTTGCAATCGTGGCAAGAGGAAGGTGGGAGCATCTCACAAGAGAAATCCCTCAACAAAATAATGATGATTCAACCTACTTCAGGTGGCGAAAAGAAAATGCATTAGTTATTGCATGGTTGATTCAATCTATGAATCCAACTATAAGAAGTATTTTTATGTTTCTTCAATCAAGAGTTAACATTTGGAAGGCAGTTTATGATGTATATGCTTAGAGGAAGAATATTGCGAAGAAATACAAAAACATAAAAATATACGCAAGTAACGCAACCATTATGAGTTTGAGGCTGTGAAGAATAATATTTTAAGTAAATAAGAACTTCTACCTCTTAGTACAATTTACTCCCTATTATGAAGAGAAGAAGACAGAAAGAACCTTGAAAAAGAATGTAAGATGAGCACTGAAAACACAATATTTGTGGGATGGAACCTTACTTTTGGACATCGAGGTAAGGGAGGAATTGGTGACAAAGGTAGAGGTTGATCACAGTCAATGTCAGATGAGAAACACAAATTGAAGTGTTTCCACTGTGGTAAGTCTTGACATACGAAAGAAACCTCTTTGGATATGGTGGGTTGACCCAATTTCAATCACAACAAGGCATACATAGTGATAATGGTGATAAATCAACTCATGAGGCTAGGTTAGACTCATTAGCAGAGATGAAAAAGAGGTTTGAAGAAATTGAGACTAGATTGGCTGATTCATGGGCAGCATCTTCTTCCTCAACCGCAAATCCTCATGCAACTATGGCATACTCCTCATTTATGGCCATGGGTAATGTGTCTTCTTTTCGATCAAGGCTATGAGTAATTGATTTGGTATCACAGACCATATGGTGGGACAGAGGGAACATTTTCACGAATATCATATGATGGATGAAAAAAATAGAATTAAGTTGGTAGATGGTTCTCATACTCCTCTAGTAGGAAAAGGGAGTATAATTACTTTTGTGGGGATACTTAATGTCTTATATTTCTCAAGCCTTTCAATTAATTTGTTGTCCATATATGCCCTAACTGGAGATTTGAATTGTTAATATTCTGATATACTAGTTGTTTATTTCAAGAACTGAAGACGGGAAGAATCTTTTGTCAGGGTAGCATGAAGAAAGGGTTTTATTTCTTTGAGGAGACAAGGAGGACATAGATAGAGGATTTGTCTATCTTCATGGCGGTCAACCGACAAGAAGTAGTTCTCTGGCAACATAGATTTGGACATTTATCACTTTCAAAAATAAAGAGATTGTTACCAAGATTAACTAGTGATTGTGACTTTACTTTATACTACGATACTTGCCAAAAGGCTAAGCACCATCGTGTGCCATTTCCTATTAATGAATGGAGATCATTACAACCATTTTAAATTATTCATTCTGATGTCTAGGGTCCATGTTATACTACTTCTTTACATGGTTATAAATATTTTGTATCATTTATTAATGATTACACCTGATTTAATGTGATTTATCTTATGAGATCCAAGGAAGAAGTGAAAGGTATTTTGCCAATATTGCATATGTTTATTCATACACCGTTCCAATTGGCTATTAAGATTATCCGTACTAATAGAGGAAAATTTATGTCACATCATTTACATGAGTATTTTCTAAAACATGAAATATTGCATGAGACCTCTTGTCCGAATACTCCTCAACAAAATGGGGTTGTTGAAATGAAAAATCGCCATATACTTAAAGTTGCAAGAACACTATTATTGGGATATAATATCCCTAAGTACTATTGAGGAGAAGTTGTCCTAATTGGAGTATATCTTATAAATCGTATGCCAAGTATGGTACTTGGGGGGGAGTACTCCATCCCATTCTTTCTGTCCTAGTCAAATACAATTTCATATACCCTTAGTATTTGAGAGTACTTGTTTTGTTCATATAATATATATATATGGGAACTTAAGACATAAATTGGATGTTAGGACAATTAAATATATTTTTCTGGGATACTCATCTACCCGAGATAGTTATAAATGTTATGATCCAGTGAAAAAAAGGACTTATGTCATGATGAATGTGACATTTCATGAAGATATTTCATTTTATATTTCAGAGAATAGTGATATACCAAACATACCATTTACATTGGTTATGCACATCCTATCTATAGAAGGCTATAAGTCTCGTGAAGATGAATATGAAAGGCCAGAGGTTGTACACAAAGAACCAATTGCAAACAAAGTATTGAATACATACTCAAGAGAAAATATACAAGTTGTAACGCCTGATCGCATTGCTACACCTGACCCTAGTATTTCACTTGATTCAGTTCTAGCAACACATGAGGTAAATCCTTCAATCTCTTTTTTTGATCCTTATGATGATCTGCATATTGCAATAAGAAAAGGAAAATGTGAGACAACTAAATATCATATCAGTCAATATGTGTCCTACTCTAATTTTTTGAAAGAATACCCGACATTTGTGATGAATGCATAAATTTATTCTATTCCAAAGCAATTTGAAGAAGCTAAGTGTGTTCCACAACGAAGAGATGCAATGAAAATTGAAATCGAAGCATTAAAAAAGAACACACTTAGGAATTGGTAGATCTTCCACTAGACCGAAAACCAATGAGTTGTAAATGGGTCTACACAATCAAATTCAAGGCAGACGGATCCATTGAGAGATACAAAGCACAATTAGTGGCCAAGAGATACAGTTAATCGTACGGAATAGAGTCAATAGACTACACAGAGACATTTGCACCTGTAGCCAAAATAAATACTACCTAAGTACTCCTTAGTCCTTAGGGTAGTAGTCAATAAAAGGTGAGATCTATGGCAATTGGATGTAAAGAATGCTTTCCTTCAAGGAGATTTATTCGAAGACATATACATAGACCTACCACCTAGCTATTATGATAAAGCAAGACCATTGAAGGTTTGTAAATTAAAAAAATCATTGTATGGGGTAAAACAATCACCAAGGGATTAGTTTAAAAATTTTAGCCAAGGTGTGATTAGTCTGGGATTCAAGAGAAGCATCAATGATCATACCCTCTTCATAAAACATAGTGATAAGATCATCTTATTAGCAATGTATGTTGATGATATTATCATTATAGGAGATGATAGATGGTATCAGTTCTCTTAAGAAAATGTTACACAGCTTATTTGACTTAAAGGATCTAGGCAATTTATATTACTTCCTTGGTTTAGAAATGATAAGATTTAATAAGAGAATATTTGTCCATAAGAGGAAATACATCTTGGATTTATTGGAATGTCGGGCGTGTGTTATACCCATTGAATCAAATAAAAAGACAAATAATAAAGATGAAGATTTATATGAAGATACTTGTAAATATCAGACATTGGTAGGTAAGTTAATATACCTCACCATCGCAAGGCCTGGTAATAGTTTTATTGTGAGTTATGTTAGCAGGTGGATGCACGCTCCAACAAGACATCTCATTAATGCAGTGTTCTACATAATCCAACATCTTAAATCCACAGTGACTCACGAAATCCTTTATACGCCTAACCAATCACTGAATATTAAAGTTTTCTCAGATGTTGATTGGGTAGGGACAATAGAAGACAGAAAATCTACATCTGGCTACTTCGTATGTGTAGGTAGAAACATTATGTCCTCAAAAGTAAAAAACAACTTGTGGTGGCAAGGTCAAGTGTAGAGCCTGAATACTGAGCTATTGCACATAGTATGTGTGAAGGCTTATGAGTTTTATCTCTCTTGAAAGAAATTGGCATAGGAGCAAATACTCTTATCCATTTCTTTACATATAGTAAGGCAGTCATACAAATCGCCTTGAATCCAGTATATCATGAGAGAACTAAATACATTCAAATAGATTGTCACTTCATTAGATAGATCACTGAAGGAATTTTCAAACTCATACATATACACTCAAAGGACCAAGTAGCATATATATTGACAAAGCAAGTGACCATAACAGGTTTAAAGAGAGCTCTTAGCAAGTTGGGAGTAACAAGTATCCTATACCCAACTTGAGGGAGCGTGTTGAAGAAACAAACTTGGATCTAGACCCATTTAGATTTGTTAAGGTCTAGATCCAAGAGGAGTTGTCTATCTTTAGTACAGGAGCATTTCAATCTTTTAAGTTTTTTTATTATAAATTGTAAACCCACTAGGATTACCATGAGTTTTAGAGTGTGAAAGAAAAGAGAGAGAGAGAGAGAGGCAGCCGGCAGCCAAGAAGCAGTCGAGCCCCCTTCCTCTTGAATCTCCTTTTGTATTCACTATATTCTGCTGCAATATTATTTTTAAGAGATCCCCATATTGTGGATTTCCTATATCAACAGAATGCATCTAAGATCTAATTGAGGGCAGTATGTTTTCCAATAAGAAGATACAAAGGCTAAAGCAGAACTGATGAAACATACTTAAAAAAAGACGTCGGAAGGAATCCCTTAGAAAGAGCCAACAATATTTGCTTTTCGTATTAAGAGCAGACTACATCGACAATATGTAATTCATGATTGAATACAATCCCGGTTGCCCCCATTGAATTCTTTAGCTGCCTCTTTTTTCCATGACAGAGTGTGTGTGTATTTAGCAACTAAATTAGTTCAAGGAACAATAAAAATTAAGATTACTTTCTTGCTAAGCATTCCTTGTGGGATGGGATTGACCTACAAGCTCATCAGATAGGGTGCAGAGTATATCCAGTGCATAGGGAAGGCAAGTAACACATGCTTCTTCTCTCCTATTGTTGCAACGTTTCTTTTCATAGGCCACCTTAGTATTTGGCCAGTAACATCTCTCCTTTGACTAGAAAGACAAGGATGGACACAAGCACACTTGATGGTTTATTCTACTTGGTATTCTGGAGGCTTGACAAAATGTAAGCCATTACAAAAGAAGCAGTCCAACCTGATACAGCACACTTGCACACTCATCGTATATAGCAACCCAATCTCTTTTTGCACCATCTGACTTAGGATCGATCTTCTGTAGATACTCAGCAATGACCTAATTATAGATAACCCATGCAATAAAGACAAGTAAGCCAATCAGCAAAAGCAGCTAATGCAAGTGTTGCAAGGTGCTAGGACAGAAATGGCAAAATCATAGCATATTTCATACATCAGACAATGCCAAAGTGTGTTTACTAGCAATAAAACACAAGGTTACTTATACTAAAAAGGAAAGAAATACATGCTATTAACCTACAATTTCTATAATCTTCACTAGCCCATTATATATAGAATTCCAAATTCACACTCGAGAAAAACAGAAGTCACTGACTCCAGATATACGTCATATCCAACCTGACTAGCCAGATTTTCTTTAATCACATCCTATCTGAAAGATCATATTCAGAGGCACCTGAACTGAGAAACTGAATTAAAGCACAAGGATAAAACTTAATCAAATTGAAACCCATTTGATACTGTTAAACATAACAATCCTATTCCTTTATTACTGATGTTTGAAGAAACCTACACAGCATATAAGATTGTGTGGTTGGTGAACCTTTTGTCAATGCTTCTTTTACTACAAAAACAAACACTAGTCAACATTCAGCATAGCTATATGCAACACGGTATCTGCGCCTATATCCATACTGTACCTGTGTCTAGAAGGATGCTGCACTTAACTACCAGTGTGACATAGATAAGCACAACACATGCTGCTATTACATTACTGAATGAGTTAACTGAAAAGAAAGAGGAAAACAATGTTTATGGAAAGAGAACACTTAGGAGAGTCAATCATGTCTCAGAACAAACAAACACTATTTTCATGTGCAAAGCTTACACCATTGTCATACTCATGCAATATAGCTTGAGTGCAATTATACAACAATGATTTTCTTGTTTGTGCCATAGATCTATTTCAAATCAATAGAACCAAATTGAAAGAAACTGACCCAACTTCTATGCTTTGTTCTTTCTACTTAGGCCATTCTCTCATTCTTTTCTTTCTAATCTACGTGAACAAAACCAAAAACAAAGTTGTGATATATGTTTGTTGTTTTAATTAAACAAACAATAAACCTCAAAAATGAAGGATTTTCAAACTTGAATAAGATTTTACTTCTATTTTCTTTCAAAGAATTGATTTTTACACAGAGGAATAAAACAACAAAACCTTTTTTAACTAGATACTTACCCTGAAGAGCACTGCACTCTGATACTAACATTGGAGTTGGGTGTGTTGCAAAAGACTTTAGAGTGGAGGTACTCTAGAGTGAGAAATCATGCTGGAGTGGAGGAAGGGGAATTTTAGGAAAAAAGAAACTCTCATTCTTAGGAATAGAGTTTCTTGACTAGATTTTCATTATATTTTTAATTATTACTTTGCTCTTACATATAGCAATCTCTCACTCATGTATCCAGCTCTAGGATGAAAATGGGTCAACCAATTATGCTTTATTAGTCATTTTTATTATGACAATTTCTAGACCAAACAGTATTAAAATGGATATTTGGGCTATGAGAGTGGGTCATAGGATGGGCACGTTGTGCATTTGTTCATAAAGAGTTGTTATTTGGCTATTTAAATTTATCATAATTTACATCTAATCACCATTATCTTATACTTTTCACAAAGTAGCAAAAAGGTGAGCAATTCTTTATAGATGTTAAAGTTGATGCCAACTATGTAGACAAAACTGTATGATAAGATCGTAACAAAAAAAAAGTTGGTGTGATACCAAAGAAATATAGAGGTGTTTAAGACATTAAATATGGTTAGTAGTATATTTACATTAAATAAAGGTAGAGCATCATCCTCATTGAAAATTCAAAACTTACAAAAGATATATAATTCATTATTGAAATACATATTTCACCCCAAACAACAGAACCATACATAAGAGTCTCATCAATACAAACCCTTAGGTTCTTTAGATCAATATCAAATAGATCCTTAAGTCCAGGTCTTTGTACTTTAACCACAACTTCTTGACCTCTAAGCCTAGCACGATGCACCTGACCTGAGAATCATAAATCAGTATGTATAAAGTTCATGAACACCACGGCATGGCAAAGACACTGGAGTCCCCTTCTTTGGAGAAAAATATAAGCAATCACAAAAACTTAATTAAAAAACAACGTACCAAGGCTAGCGGCAGCAATTGGCTCATAGTCAAACTTATCAAATAAAGTATCCAAAGTTCCTCCAAGTTCCTCTTGGACTATAGATACAGCTGTTTCTGATGGGAATGGAGGCACCTGATCCTGAAGTTATGTAGGAAAAATAGATTGTTGGAATCGGCAGTAATACTCAATAAGGATCACTTGAGAATTGCATTAGCTGTAATTTTTGTAAGTATCAAACGAGCCATGACTTCCATTGTGTATTAAAATATAAATAATTAAATATATGATCAGTATTGAATCTATGATTCACAAAGTTACAACCATATACATGCACAGGCTTAAGGTATAACCCATGGCCACAGTAGGGAAATGAACTTCATGGTTGTACTGACATCCCTTTTTGAAAGCATGACTGCAATTATATCTGAGAATCAATTTCTTTTGACATGTTATTTCAATTCAAACAATTGTGGATCTTTTGAAGAAACTCTAAGGAATTTGTACGTAGTCAACTTTGGCATCCTGCTTATTCTATCCTCTATCATTGCAACAAGTACCTACCACCCAATGAATAATGGATAGGGTTTCCGCTCGTGTTAGAAAAGGGAAATATCTTTTGGCATCACTTGCCTAGGCCATTTGATATCACATGTAAGAATCTTCATTTCAATCAAATGCCAAAATGAAGATCCAAGACTTTGCCCAACCACTGCATATCAGGAGAGAAACTAAGAACACAACCAAACCGAGGCTTTTCCAACATCAAGTGAGTTTTTCTATCTGGCTTCTTAGTTGCATCTGGATCTATGTTGGGTCACATCCACATGTATACAAACATGATTTTATAACTTTTACATGGATCCCATGTTTATAGAGTAACAAGAGGAAGAAAGGGGTGAGAGAGGGATACCAATCACCACTCTCAATGGTTGGCTCAGAAAAAGTTGAAGAAATAAAAAAAAAAACAGAAAAAATCTAGCAACAAACAGAAAACTAATCTACAAAAAAGGATTTTTTTTGTGGACAGCCATAAACCAGAAAAAAGGACTCTTATTTCTACTGTCCTCAAAAGAATGAAAAGTACATGGAGATTCCTATATATTCAAACGCTAGGTAGTTGCCAGCACCCAGCACCTAAAGTCTAAGCTCACACATTGCACATGATTTACATAAATAGGGAGCCAACTTTTATATGCTACTTGATCTGATAGTTGCACGATCCTTCATTTTATTCAGCCATACAAGCCTCTTAACTGGATTCCTAGAGAACACACGAATATGGAAAATGTTTAAATCAACTTGCTATCTTATTGCAAGAGCTGGATATGGTTCAGGATACCAAATATCTGATATTCAACCTTTTGTGCGCCCCCTGTTTCTGGTAATGTCTGCACCACAATCTAAATGCAGGAACGATTGACACCACAGTCCTTTTCAAGGGCCAGGAAGGATAGAAATGCACTTGGCGGTTGAGAGATAAGGTGCTGAGGAATAGGCTTATATTTGTTTTTGGTTGATATTTTTAGTTATGTATTAGTGTAAGGATATATTAGCAAGTCTTGTAAATAGATTAGAAACCCTAACAGAGATTAAGGAATAAAGTGGTGGCTGCTCCTTCAGTTGTCTTCTTCAATGGGATGCCTTGTATGTGTTTGAATCTCTCTCTTCTAACAAAGAAAGATTAATCTCAACATGGTATCAGAGTCTCTTATTGCTACAAATCAGTGATTATAGTAGAGTTTATGTAATAAGAAAATAAATTTTTTTATTGTTGCTATTGCTGTTCGTGTGGTTGCTGTAAAGATCATCCCAAGAAGACCACTTTGTTGTTGTGGCCATTGTGAAGCAGAAGGTATTCTGCTGCTGCATGTAAAGAAAACAACACAAAGAGGACACACAAAGAGGACAAAAGGTATTCCTCGTTTGATTGAAGCATTGCAAGAAGGGAGAGTATGGAGAATCAAGACAAACAAGTGGAAGGTTTATATCCAAGTTTTGAAACACATTCAAGAGAAAAATTAGACTCCTTTAAAATTACAAATGTTAAACTAGATGAAAAAAATTATCTAGAATGGGTAAAGTCTATTAAACTTAAAGTTCTTGCAAGAGATAGATGGGGTTATCTTACAGACATTCAACCATGTCCCGAATGTTGCAAAGGAATATGAAATTCTAGAGAAAATAAAAAAATGCTGACAAGGAAATCAAACAATTGGTGAATATTATGCAGAATTAAAGAAATTATCTAGAATGGGTCAGGTCTATTAAACTTACAGTTCTTGCAAAAGGTAGATGGGGTTATCTTATATGCATTCAACCACGTCCCAAATGTTGCAAAGGAATATGAAATTCTAGAGAAAATAAAAAAATGAAGACAAGAAAATCAGACAATTAGTGAATATTATGCATAATTACATGATTTATAAGATGAACTACAATTCTACAAAAGCATTAAGTGCACTACATGTTCTAAAGAAAGAAGTGAAGATGTTGAAAAATGCAAGGTATTTGACCTATTATGAGGAGTCTCTTTTGTGTATGAAGTCATTAAGGTTAATGTGTGGGGAAGGAAAGGACTACCTTTCTTAAGTATAGTTTACTATTTACTGTTTAGAGAGGAAGATAGAAGAAGACTTGAAAAAGAAGATGCTTCCAATCCTAATAAAACTGCATTTCTTGGAAGAAATCAATTTAGTACAATCATAGATGAGGAGGATTTGGTTCTCAAGATAGAGGATATGACAACCTCTGCTGAAGAAAAAGAAAGGTTGTGATGCTCTTATTGTGGTAAGAATCACCATACAAAGGAACAATGCGGGGATCTAATTGGTAAGCCCAATTTCATCAAGAATAAGGTAAACTATGCTAATATCTCATAAGGTTTATCAGAGAGCACAAATATGGGTACTAGTATTGAACTGTTAAAGCGTATGGAGAGATTGTAATCATTGTTTGGTGAGCAACCTTCAATTTCTGAGTCTCAAGCCACTATGGGTTAGATTTCATCAATGGTGATGGGTAATTCTACTTCTTCTCGTATATGGGTTAGATTCTAGTGCAATTGACCATATGGGTGGGGATCAAAATTGTTTGTCTAATTACCAGTTTCTTTGTAACAAGGAGGCCATTAGATTCGTTGGTGGCTCTAAGGCATTCATGATGGGAAAGAAAAGTGTCAAAACTTCTTTATGTCACTTACCCTCAGTTCTGCATGTTTCAAGTTTTCTTATCAACTTGTTATTTGTAAGCTCCCTCACCAAATATCTAAATTGCTCATTTACTTTTCTTCTTATGGTTGTATCTTTCAAGATCTAGAGAAGAATCTTTGGTCATAGTAGCTTTAAAAGGGAGCTCTACATCCTTGAAGACCATGTGGTGACATTCATAATTCATAATCTTTCAGCTATGACTACTATAGAAGCAAAAATTCAATTATGACATAATCACTTGGAGCACTTACCTATGTCAAAGATTAGGAATGTGATTCCCAGTATTTCTCTTGAGTCTAGTAATGCAGTTCTTCGGTGTGATGTTTGTCAGAGAGAAACATCAACTTGTTTCTTTTCTTTATAATGAGTCTCGAAAGTTACAACCTTTTGAATTGGTTCATTCCGATGTTTGGGGTCCAGTTATTTTTTTAAGTAGTCATAGATACTTTGTTTCTTCCATTGATAATTATACCTGATTCACCATAGTTTATTTAATGAAAACAAAGTATAAATTTTCTATAATCTTTTCTCTTGTTCATAAATTCATTAAAACTCCATTTCATTCCTCACTACAAACCCTTCGTTCAGATAACAATGGAGAATATATGAAGTCGATTACAAGAGTAACTTCGTAAACATGAGATCATGCACCAAACTTCTTACTCTACTCTACATCAAAATGGTGTTGAAGAAAGTAAGAACCGACACATCCTTGAAATCGTTATAACCTTTGTCATTGGATATAATGCTCCTAAGTCTTATTGGGTTGATGCAGTACTAACATTTGTGTATCTTAATAAGATGAATAGTATTATACTACACGGGAAGTCTCTATGGAGGATTATTAATCCATATGTGAAATTGTTTCATATTTCACCTCGTATCTTTGGGTGTGTGTGTTATGTTCATATTCACTCATGTATGAGATAAATTGGATCCTAGAACTACAAAATATATTTTTATTAGATACTCCACTTCTCAAAAGGGATATAAATGTTATGGTCCAATAAATCATAAGACTTATGCTTTTTTGGATATTATCTTCTTTAAATCAACTCCTTATTATATAGAGTCCTCTGATCTTATAATAGAATCCATTCATGTCCTTCATGTAAGGATCATCAAAGTGGAATTTGATCTCACGAGAAATAAAGAGATTGATATTGCTCCTTAGGAAATTAAGACTTGTTCGTGGAGAAAGGAAAGTGGTGATGCCCGATGTTAAGTCAATATAACCAATGGCTTCTCCTCAAATTCATATAAATTACCTCCCACGATTCCTAAATCTCTTGTTCTCTTTCTCTTATTTCTCACTGTCTCCTACCAAAATAATTCAAGAAACTATCATAAATTTATTATAAATATTGAACTACATCCTATACCTAGAAATGTGATGGAAGTTAACCAATCTCCTCAATGGCAAAAGGCCATGCAAAGTGAAATAGTTGAAATGAAAAAGAATAATACTTCGACGATTGTTGATTTTCCTTCTAGCAAAAAACCAATGGGTACACATAGTTAAATTCAAAGCTTATGCAAGTCTTGAATGTTACAAGGCAAGGCTAGTAGCCAAGGGATATAGTCAATAATATGGAATTGACTATAATGAGACTTTTACTCTAGTTGCAAAACTCACAACTATAAGAGTTATCATGAGTTTAGTTGCACACAAAGGATGAGACATGTGACAGATAGATTTAAAAAATACATTTCTACAAGGGAGTCTCAATGAAGAAGTTTATATGAATCTACCTCCATGATTTAATGATAAGGGACTGACATATAAGGTATGCAAATTGAATAAAGCTATATATGGACTTAAGCAATCTCCAAGAGGTTGGTTTTAAAAAATTTGTAAGGTATAATAAGCTTGGGATACCAAAGAAACATGAATAACAAAGGTCCACCAGCTTTATTCATCAAAAGGAGGAAAAAATATCTATTTTGATTGTTTATGTAGATAATACTATTGTACATTTGGGACAAATGTATTATTTTGAGGGTTTGAAGTCTTGTATTCTAGCAAAGGTGTTTTCTTGACCTAAAGGAAATATACTATGGACTTACTTTAGGATATAAACATGACAAAATGTGGAAGGAGTGATATTCTAATGGAAACAAACAAAAAACTGCATCTTAGTGATGAAAAACTTTATGAAGACATGGGCAAAATACCAAAGGTCAATGGAAAAGTTAATCTATCTTACTATTATCAATCCAGACATTATATATACAGTGAGAATAGTAAGATGATTTATGCATGCTCCATTGAAAACCCATATGAATGCTATTTTTTATATATTACGATATCTTAAGTCCACTTGTGCCGATGGTATCCTATATACTAATAAGGGTCATATTAATATTGAGGTTTTCTCGAATGTTGATTGGGTTGGATCCCTAAATGATAGAAAGTCCACCTCTAGGTATATTATACTTATTTGGGGCAATATTGTTTCATGCAAGAAATAAGTCGTATTTGCTAGATCTAGTGCAAAAGTTGAATATAGAGTCATTGCTCAAAGAATGTGTGAGGGAATATGGTTAAAGTCCCTCAAGTCCCTAATGAAGGAGTTGAGAATGGAAACAAGTGGTGTAATTCCTCTCTATTGTGATAATATCGAGGCTATACATATTGCTAGCAATCCCGTTTATCATGAAAGGGCAAAACATATTTTGATTATCACTTGAAAGGGCAAAACATATTGAGGTTGACTGTCACTTCACAAGAGAGAAAGTACCTGAGAAGTCATTCCTGTAAAGTCTGCCGATCAATGTGTTGATATTCTTACCAAAGCTGTAAATCAAAGTGGACTAGTGCATACAGTCAGTAAGTTGGGAGTCATAAGTATCTTTCTTCCAACTTGCAGGGATTGTTAGAGATTTTGTGTTGAGGAATACATGTGTCCAGATCTGTCTCTATATCTGCTATATTTGTTTTTAGTTGATATTTTTAATTATGTATTAGTGTAAGAGTATATTAGTCTTTCAAGTTAATAAAACCTTATATATAAGTCCTATAAATAGATTAAAAACTCTAAGAAGGATTAAGGAATAAAGTGGTAGTTGCTTCTTGAGTGGTCTTCTTTAACGGGATGCCTTGAATGCATTTGAATCTCTCTCTTCTAACAAAAAAATATTAATTTCAACTGCAGATGAAAGGTTCTAGCACTTACAAAGTTACAAACAAGAGAAAGATCGCTATGTCACACAGATATGGATGTGGGTGTGGGAGCGGGTATGGATATGGCTGCAGGATACAGTGGGATAAGTATACATGGCCATTAATAGATAATTGTAATAAAACTTATGAATAATATATATATATGTGCATAATATTTTTAAATATATGTATAGGACTAGATTTATAAGAAAATATCCAATAATTGCTGCTACTATATCAAATATATATAATATGCATTATACGTACATTCTTTATAAACTAAAAGACTTGTTTAAAATTAAATGCACTGCAGGTGATCCGATATTATTTTTCCTCTCTTCCCCACTTTTATTCTCTCTCCACATGTCTACCCTCCCTCCTTTCCTTCCACGTCCTATCCTCCTCCCTCTCTCACGTCTATTCCCCTTCTCCTTCTCTCTCCCCACGTCCCACAAAGAGCGACAAACCTTAGATCTTTTACTTATTCTTAGACGAGTATACACTCAAATACATTAACCGTGTTGATTTTTTATCAAAAATAACCCCCGATACGTTATCATGTTGGGTGCATTTGATTGTCGATTGTAGAGTACCAGAGACAGTGTTGGTGTCAGTTTTGAGTGTCTGACACAGATGCGGCACCCTTGTAGAAGTGTCTATTTGGCATAGCAAGAGTTTTTGGAGCCACTTCTCAATATGCTGACTTGATATTGTTCATGGGTTTTCTTGTTTTGGCACAATATGGAGATGCGTACATCAGTCTATCATTATTGACACTAAATGCAACAACAAACAGCAACAACTAAGTCTTTTTCCATACTAGATGAGGTTGGCTACATTGATTCTTTGTTTCTACATAGCTCTATCATAATTTGTAGAATCCATGATAAATAAGTCCGACAAAGTTTTACATTGGTTGTTGGAAGCCTAACCTAACCCTCCTCCTTTATCGAGGCTTGGGACCGGCAATGAAAGGGTGATCCCTTACATGGACGGAGTTATTATTGACACTAAATGCACGATGAAATATTTTCTTCTTTCAATAATCAATAATTTTGTGTTTTGTGTGTTCTTTTCACTTGTGGATGTCATTGATGGAATGTATGTAGAAACTAGAAAGTAATACAGCAATAGTGAACCTCTTTTTTTTTAAAGGAAATCAGTATGTTCTTTCAACTTGTCGATGTCGTTCATGGAGCATATGGAAAGTAATACGAGCTTCCCTTTTTTCAAAGGAAATTACTTATATAGAACATATCGGATGAATTCCTTTTTTATGTGTTATGCTTTTTTTTTCATGATAAATGAATGCATGGGACGAAAAGAGTAAATGTCAAGATTGCAAGAAATTGGAATCCCTATGTTTCTCACTTGATAAGGCCACCTAAACAACATTATTTCTTGAACAGAAAAGTTTATGGCATTAGACATACTCCCAACGGGTCATGGTCTACCTCATAATCTTTATTCTGCACATAAAGTTGGCATGATCATTGGGAAAAAAAACAAATAATTTATAACTTACCAAATGACCAAATAAAACTATACACATGATTTTGGCGTTATGTTGCAAATATTAGGACTTCAAACAGAAATTACTCTTAGATGGTTATGAAGATATATTGTTATCTTGACTGGTAGAAAAACAAACTGGAAAATCTACTCAACTGATGGTTATGAAGATATTAACAAATAAAGTGTGCTCCATGTATCATATAATCAGTTTCCCATCCCATGTTTAATAGAGCCTTAGATGTAGAAGCAGCATAAAAAATATGCAATCTTATTATAAAAACATAAAAATGGATGTAAATGCCAACATCGTATATAAGGACGTGACTCTTTTGCAGTCTGACCTGAAGTTCCGATAACTGATCAACGTATTCTTGTGGAAGAATGTCGACTCTAGTAGAAAACTGCTGCCCAATTTTGATAAATGTCGGTCCTAGTCTTAAGATGCTTTCCTTTAACCACTTGGAAAGAGCTTTCCTTCTTTGAATAACTTTTTCTTCGGTCATTCCATCTGCATGAAGAAACTTCTTGATTACTACAAGCACATATAATGTATCTTTGCAAAGGGCATTAAAGCCTAAGAACTCATACGTAGAAAATCTGCACATGGAAGAATATTATTACTACTCTCTCTCCTTTCTGCCATTCCATTTACTACTTTTCTTCCTCTATTTCCTATTTCCTCTTGTGATAAAAGACAAAAATACTGAGGCATCCATTTGCTACAATTATTTTTATTAATACAGTACCACAGGGCCTAAATTCATAAGTGGATCCGCAGCTTCGTTGTGAGATCCCCCGCAAAAAACTATTGCCTACTTATCCAATTAAAAAATACCTGATGAACATGATATGCTTGTTTTCAAAATAACAGCGTTTCTCCAGACATGAATAGGGATATAAAGAATCAGTCTAAGTATTGTGGAATCCATCCCTATAGGATTTTCCCTAGGAGTGAGGTCTGGATTTGCATGTGTAGTTGAATGGAAACTATTGCCGTTGATTCTGGATCCAAACAACTAATATGATTTATTTTATGTGCAACAGGGCTATATTTGATGGATTCAGATTCAGATTCAGACTAGGGGCTCATATGCAAAACAGGAAACTGATCCCCATAAACATCAGCTTTTATTCTGCTTAAAGGATCGAGCTATTGGGTTAAGGTTGGGCTCGACAGTTCACACAGGGATACCTCTATATTTGAAAAACTAAATGTGGGATCGAGATTACCTCGATAAGTGAATTTCTGCTTATTGAGCCAGGCTTTGAACAAAAATGTGAAAACAGATCCCCATATTTCCAAAGTCCTTTGTATTGTCGAATAGGTTTTGAACCTATTCCAGCGACCACCTGGAGCAACAGCAACCTGCACGTGCCAAGAAACACATTTAGTGAACAAGATCTACCTGCACATTGAAAAGCAACAGAAACAATTGTATCATTTGTAACATATAGCAGATGGCGCTGGGGAGGAAGTTTCTCTATGATCTGCAGTGCATCATCAATGCTTCAAACCTTGAAGAAGGCAAGCAACTGTTTGAAAGACAGATCAGCGATAGGACTACAATTTTGTTCACAACATCGACGACGGGAATTTCAAGGGAAGGGTTATGAGCAAGATAGACGTAGACCACTTTCATTTTGCGAACATGGGATAGGAAGCTCCATCTACGGAGGAGAAAATAGCCGATGAAATGGAGACCTTTAGATGGGGAGATACAATATGCTGCTCCAGCTAACAAAGTCCATGAAGCAGCTTGAAGCAAAGACACTTGGTGTGACAATTTGTACCAGGAAACGTAGAAAACATTGGAATGAGTCCATTAAACTTGTTCTTGCTCTTTATTTTTTTGGTTGCTTGGGAGGCCGAAGCCAGGTGTGCACTCCCCGGGAATCGAACTCACAGACGGCATCTTGTGACTGCTAGGTGAGCCAACGCTTTGAGTGCTAAACTTGTTCTTGCTCTTTTGAAGTGAAATGCAGGTGTGACATCACAATGGCTCTGTAGCCGACCTTACTTAGCGTGTGGTAAGGGCTTGGCTTGGATTTTTTTGTAAAATTAAGCACAATTTCGTTTGTTCACAGAAACCAGTAAGATCTGAAACATCTTAGCTGTCTCTAACATACAATCATTGATAAACACTAGTGAGAATCTAATCACTCAATCTGCAACATGAAAGACAAGCCAAGAGTCACGAAAGCCACAATTCCCACCTCCGGTTTCTCGGCACCGGCACGCTTAAACCAGACCTCCTCCTGCCCTATCTCCTCAACGGTTTTTCGACTCTCTTCCTTCGTCTCCGAGGGAGCCTCCATGGTAGCCGTCCCATTTCCTGCACTGTACTTCACGAGAGCGCCGTTGGCTGTTCCGTTGGACAAAAGGCTCCCGTTAGAGTCCAATTTGAGGCTGCCATTGGAGCTCCCTTCACCGTAGGAATAAGTGGCGGGGCGGCCGTTGCCGTTGGAGAGGTAGGAATCGAGTTTTTTTTCATCCAAAAGCACAGACTTCCCTTCCGAAACTGCCCGATGGACAGCGAGCCTCCGGCGCCTGAGTTTTGTGGTAGTTAGGGGAAGCGCAAGGGGGATTCTGAGAAGTGGGTGGTGGTAGTGAAGAAGAAAGGTTTCTGGTAGAAGTGAAGACGGCGTTGCTGCTGCCGGCGCCCACATGGTACTAGTGAGTATGTGTGTATGTCGGTGTGTGTTTCTGAGTTTGTTAGAGAGAGAGGGAGAGGGAGAGATTTTTCACAAGCAGGATCGTCGTAGTGGCCGTGCTCTCATGGAGAGAGAGAGAGAGTGTGTGTTAGCCCACCTCAACAGAGGAAGAGAGAAGAAGACGATGGGGGTTGAGAGGAGGCGTGCTCTCATTGGTTCAAACGTTCAACATGGCGGGACCCACAATCTTTTGTGGTGAGTAGAATACCTACGTTTTGGGTCACTCAAAAAAAAACCTTGTAACGGAAATTAACGGCAGCCAAATTCTGGTGTCGAGTTGGAATTATCGTTCCTTTGTGTATTATTCTTCTGTGTTTAATTCACTCCTAATTTCCTCTACTTTACGTAATTGTTTTAAAAATATATGATGCTGCCTCATTCGCAAAAACGGGGATAAATTGTTTGTGATAGTTTCTCGTTTAAAGTGATTACACTTGTGGTGTTGATGCGTTCTTTTCTTCCTTGCATTTCATGTCGCTTGACACATTTATTGATGACATATTTATAAAAAAAAATTGATCCTATCTATTTCTTCTTAGTTAGGAATTGTTTACGAGTGACATGAATATAATGATATATTTTTAAAATATTTTTCTAAAATTTTTGAAAAAATATTATTATATTCTTACCATTAAAAAATAATGGTAGAATAAGTAGAAAGTGTTAAAGGTAGGCAAAATCCAATCACTCTTTTTATATATATTTATATAAAGAACCTAAATACATTATTCATCGTTCAATCTACACGGTTCGATCAAAGAGATAAGTTGCCAAATTCGGATTCCAAAAGTTTTTCAATTAGAGTCTTGACCACTTCACCTATTTGGTTGATCAGTCTAAATTTGGTGTATTTGTACATTGATGAAGCATGGTGCACCACATTCAAGTTTTCTCATTCTATCTCTCTATATATACATAATATTTCTCTCTCTACATATAGAGAGAAAGAGAGGGAAGGCTATTTCTACTGGTTTTAACATGTCTTCCACATCGAACAAAAGGTGGTCTTATTGGCATATGTCAATACCAGCAGAGAATGTCGAGTCCTTCGTTATTTGAAATTATAAGCAGACTCAAGTCTTTCTTCCAAGCATAATTCATGTGGGAGGGGAGAACATTAGAGATTACTGTCACATTAACCACAAAGGGGGCACTAAAAGGACAGGGTTGGATCCATGCAATCTGCAAATGAACTCCAGCACCATTCAAAACACACAACTTTCAAAAAACGAAATTTAGAACTTTTGAGGTGAGGTAAGAGATCATGCTTACCATCGCCCACTCGGCGACGACAACAGAAAATTGAGACGATGGGATCGTGCAAAGCAAATTAAGGTCGATCTCCTCGCCGAAGGACTCCAGAGCAATTAGCCACAATAACATGGTCTGCTTCAGAGTTTTCAATAGTCATTAGGGCAAAGCAACCATCCAAACATAACTTGGGGCAGCCAACAAGCTCAAGCAATGAGTCCCCAACCACAATAGTAGCGGCACTAGAATATTTTCTGGGGCGAGGCAAAATTGGGTCGACTGAAATTTATGTGAGGCTACCCATAAAGTTCTTTGAAAATTTCCGGCCCCCTGCGTAGATTTTCTTTAACTTGTTCAAACTTTGGGTAAGGTGGCGGCATCACCTGGCCCATGAATAGGTCTGCCGCTGAACCACATCCCCTTCCCAAGGTGTTGATCTGTGAGGAGATCCTTGAATTGTGAGGAGTGAGGTAAATGTCTTAAAGCAACATCGAGAGATTGGTGGTTTTCTTCTTCTTATTCTTTTCTTCTTCTTCTTCTTCTTCTTATTCTTTTCTTCTTCTTCTTCTTCTTCTTCTTCTTCTTCTTCTACAAAAGGAAGCCCAAGCCTAACACACACACATGCACATTTTGAGAGTCGAACTCCCCACCAAGGACAATGACACTAGAGCTTTGTGCCTTTGAGGTAATGCTCTTGGTGCATATAGAGATTGGTGTTACCCTAAACACTTTGTGAAGTGTTGTGCATGAGTATGCGACCCCAAGGAAGCTACCTTACAGTAAGACACCCCCGGGGAGTAGCGGCCATCTTAACTTACAGTAGCATTGCATGCTTGTTTCGCAAGGCTTTTATAAGCACTAAGCCCAAAAAGGAGAAAAGAAATAAGCAAATACATAGAAGAAGAAATTGCATAAATAATACCGACTCGATCATATATGTTCTTGCAATATGTCAAGACTTTATCTGAACTTTTACTGCAAAACAAAAGTATTTTCGTCCAGGATCACAGGGAGTGATGGCAACCTGGCCAGGAGGTTGACTCACAAGTTGAAGGTCATGAGTTCGATAAAGGGGTCGCACATCTGCTTCAGCCTCCCCATTCTACAAAAATAATAACCATATGGACAAAGTCAAATGGATTCAAATTTTATGGTCTACCTATCTGCTTCTGGTAACCAACGAGAGAGTGCTCCTTACATCTTATGATATTAACAATTTAATTAAAATTATCCTGTAGATAAAATGAACCTAAGATTGGTAATAATAAGATTGAGGGTTGAAACTGGACCATTAGAATTGAACCAATCTACACACTGTGTGTGTGTGCGTGCGTGCCTTTCGGCATAACATAAATTAAAGTCAGCATAATCAAACATGCACTGGGACAAATCATTGAAGTTGAGAGAGAAAACACAAAATTACTGAGAACATGCACTATGAAATACGTTGAAGCAAAAATGGATAAGTTTGCTTTTCATGATTTGTCATGTCATATTTTAGTCTAGTATATGCTATGTTAAGATATTAAAATGTAATAAACCACGGTTCGAGACCAAACCAAACTGGAACCAACGGTCAGGTTTCGTTCTCCAAAAATTAAGAAGTGATCATATTGGTTTGGTTTGGGTTTGAGATTAGAACCGATCCAAGCCGGAACATGAACACCCCTAGTATTGACAATGTGCAAAGTTGGGGCATTTTAAGATCTCACCGACCCTTTAAGTGTGATTTTTGCTAATATCTATACATTAGGTGTCTTCTAATTGTAGACTATTCTCAATATGCAATCTGGAAGACCGAAAATTCGGAGCTTGCCTTGTTTGCATCCGAGTATATATCCGATCCAAATCCAATTGTTTCTTCTCAACATGTTTTGAATCCTACTTGTCACAGGTCTCGTCAGTTGAAATTTAAAAACTTCCCAACGAGTGGTAGAAAAATTCCAACTCATTTAACTCGTTCATTTTGACCCCCATCCAACTATGCTTTGTTGGTGAGTTGCTACAACGTGCTCATCACCAACCTTAGCTTCCTTATTTGGAATCGTGGATTTTAATGACCATAATAATAATAATAATAACATTATTGTTGTTGTTGCTAATGTTATTATTATTATATCAATATTATTATCAACAACAACAATAATTAAAAGAAAAAGAGGAAGAAATCGTGGTGTACCACTAATTTGAACGTCCATCCTGGTGGGGAGTCTCAAGTTTCCCAGTCAGGTTTACTTTTGGAGGAGAGAGAACTTAGCTTTTCCTTGTAAAATGATCTGAAATTCGGACCTGTTGTTGTCGCAACTGCAGTATAGGCGTGAGAAGATCACTGAAGGGAGGAGGAAGGTGAAAGTTTGTGGCAGAAAACTCCAAACACGATGGTATTGGCGATCTCTCTCGTAGAATCGGCACCTGACTAAGTTTTCTTGCTTTTGTCGATCCCTGGTTTTGGTAGAAGCAAGTTATCTTCATCTTCATTGTCTGGTGGAGTTAGATGCTTAGTGCTTTGTGATTTGGCTATTAATTTCTTCTGTGGAGAAGAAGTTGGTTTAATTTTTTGTTGGCTTCTGTGAAGATTCTAGTGGCAAATGATGATATAAGAAATAGATGGGAAAACTATTTTTATAATCTTTTTAATGAAAATAAAGATGTTAGTATTAGTTTAGGAGATTTAAGTCAGAAAAGTATATAAACCACAATTTTTACCGACGTATTCAAAAGAATGAAGTCAAAGAGGCTCTTAAACATATGAAGAGTGGTAAATCGGTAGGACCAGATAATATTCCTATAGAAGTTTGGAAAATACTAAGAGAAATAGGAATCACTTGGCTCACAAGACTATTTAATGAAATATGAAAAACCAAAAGATGCCCGAGGAATGGAGAGAAAGTACAGTTATACTCGTATATAAGAACAAGGGAGACATTCAAAATTGTGCGAATTATCGAGGTATCAAGTTAATGAGTCATACTATGAAATTATGGGAAAGAATTATCGAACGTAGGTTAAGACAAGTATCAAGTACAACAGAGAACCAATTTGGATTTATGCCAGGTAGATCTACTATTGAAGTGATTCACCTTTTGAGACGTCTTATGGAACATTTTAGAGCAAAACCGAAAGACCTTCACATGATATTTATTGATCTAGAAAAAGCTTATGATAGGGTACCGAGGGAGGTTCTTTGGAGAACTTTGGAAAAAAGAGGTATCCCATTGACATATATTAACCTTATAAGAGACATGTATGATGGTGCAAAAACATGTGTGAGGACTCATGAAGGAACGACACACTTCTTTGAAGTTAATATTGGGTTACATCAAGGATCAACTTTAAGTCCATACTTATTTATAATGGTGATGGATGAGTTAACAAAACATATTCAAGATGAAGTACCTTGGTGTATGTTATTTGCAAATGACATGGTATTAGTGGAGGAGTCTAAGGAAAAAGTTAATAGAAAATTGGAACTATGGAGAGAAACATTAGAAAACAACGGCCTCCGACTTAGTAGAACAAAGACAAAATATATGAAATGTAAGTTTGATCATTTGGCTACTTCAGAGGACATAGAAATTAAAATTGGCACACATTGCATTCCCCAAAAGGAAAGTTTTAAATACCTAGGGTCAATTTTTCAAAGTGATGGAAGAATTGATGGGGATGTTACACATAGAATTAATGCTGGTTGGTTAAAATGGAGAGGAGCATCAGGTATTCTTTGTGATAAGAAGATACCATTAAAATTAAAAGGTAAATATTATAGAGCAGCAATTAGGCCTGCCATGTTTTATGGTTCTGAGTGTTGGGCAATTAATCATCAACATGTACAAAAGATGTCTGTGACAGAAATGAAGATGTTGAGATGGATGAGTGGTCATACAAGAAAAGACTGTATACATAATGAGGTTATTAGAAACAAATTAGGAGTGACACCAATAGAGGATAAAATGAGAGAACATCGTTTAAGATGGTTTAGACATATAGAAAGAAGATCAAAAGAAGAACCTGTAAGAAGGTTAGAAAAACTAAATTTGGAAAGTATTAAAAGAGGTGGAGGATGACCACAAAAGTGTTGGAAAGAAACAATAAAGAATGATCTAGCTTATTGTGAGTTAACTGCTAACATGGCACACGATAGGGATCTGTGGAAACAAAGAATCCATGTAGCCGACCCCGTCTAGTATGGGAAAAGGCTTAATTGTTGTTGTTGTTGTTGTTTTCTGTGAAGATTCAAGTTTACAAATTGTGAAGTCTGACTTGCTGCGGATTTCGTTGCATTGTTATCCGGAGATGATGGCTGATCACTCATCCTCTTTGTCACGGGCATCAGTATTTGTGGGTGGTGGCGGCGGCGGCGGTGGAATGGTGGTTAGAGCGGTAGTGGGGTTCATGGCGATTTCTTTGGTGGGTTATGTTGTGGCTCTGTCTCTGCTTCATCGTTTTGTTGATGAGTTTGCACCTGCTGTCGATCATGGCTCCTCCTGTCCACGTTGCGTATGTGATGATAATTGCTCCTCTAACCGCCTGGGTTTTTCTCCTCTATTTGGTAAGCTCTCAAGCTTCCCCGTTTGTTTCTTGAATAGACTAAGCAGATCCCTACCAAGACGCGTTATCGAGCTCCTGACCTGTCGAGCGAACCCTATCCGGTGCATGTATACCGTCCATCTCTTTGATGGACGGTTCATATTAAAAAGGAAAAATAAAAATAGCTTTTTCAAAAAACAAACACAAAATGGATTTTTTGTATATTTTACTTTTTCTTCTTATTATATATCTTCAACAAGTATAAAGGAAGAGCAAGGTCTCTCTGTATCTTCTTTTATATATGTGTATATAATATACATATATATATATATATATATATAAGAACGATGAGATATTGATGAACGATCCAATAGGGTATGATACAAGAGTATATATATATATTCTTATAGTACCCTTCCATTCCACATATAGTCAGTTGAACCAGCACTCTTAACCTCTCATAGCCACATGTCAATGTGGAGAGATTAATAGGTCATACAAAGCCGAACCAAACCGTAGACCGGATGTTAACCCTTTTCTCCACACACACAAATTTGTGCGTGCATATACAAATTTGTGCGTGCATATATATATACATACATATATATATATATATATATACATACATATATATATATATACATATATATGTATATATATATGTATACATATATGTATATATATATATACATATATATATATACATATATATGTATATATACATATATATGTATATATATATATATATATGTCTGTGTGTATATGTATGTATGGGTGTGCATATATATGTCTGTATGTATATGTATGTATGGGTGTGTATATATGCCTAACTCCAGCTCGCCTTGCACCCAAAAAAAGAACTTTGATGTTCACTTTTCTTATATATATATATGTCTGTGTGTATATGTATGTATGGGTGTGCATATATATGTCTGTATGTATATGTATGTATGGGTGTGTATATATGCCTAACTCCAGCTCGCCTTGCACCCAAAAAAAGAACTTTGATGTTCACTTTTCTTGGTGAACGCTTTTATATTTTGCTGATAACATGAAGGTTTCTCTATTGTCCTTGTAGAATGTGGTGGAGGGCTTCATGCAAATGCAACAAGAGAAACAGAGGAGAGCTTTACAGATCTTCTCTTGGAAGAGTTAAAGCTACAAGAAATCGTCACCGTGGATAAGAAACGCCGGTTCGGGAGGTCGATTCGCGAGGCGAGGAAGATACCTTCTCATTATCAGAAAGAAGCACAGAAGTGTAACATAGGGATGGAGACATGTGAAGGGGCAAGGCAAAGAGCTGAAGCATCAAATTCTCACTGAAAAGAAACCAACATCTTTGTCGGAAAGCAAGGCAAGAGAGCTAGGATGGACTGAAGATGACAACAATGACTTGTGATATAGAAAGGCCACCTATGTTATGCTTATGAATTCTCACATATTAGGTTTCTTATTTTGGCTTAAAGCTAAGTACTAAATATTTCAGTTGCTTTACTCGTTTTACCCATGAGCCACCCCTTTTTTCTCCTTATGTACATCATTTCTCTGGGTTTGAGGAAACTCGTCCAGATTTTGTATGGGTTTTTGATCAAGGGATTCATTGAAACTTTGGTTTTGGGGATATAAATGTGGAAGGTAGGGAGATTTTAAATTTTGCTATGGCATTTGATCTCTTTATAGTCAATACAATCTTCAAAAAATGAGATGAACACTTAATTACTTATAAGAGTGGCTTATCACAAACACAAATTGATTACTTTATTTGTAGAAAAAAAGATAGAGCGTGTTGTAAAGATTGCAAGGTAATTCGAGGAGAAAGCTTAACCACCCAATATCAACTTTTACTTATGAATTTACAAATAAAAAAATGGACATAGAAGAAAAGAGTGCATCAAGCTATTCGGACTAAATGGTGGAACCTCAAAAGCGAGAAAGAAGATATATTTAAACAGAAAGTCCTTCAAGTAGATGTTTGGAATTATGTTGGTACACTCTGTGATATGTAGAACAATATGGCTATACATATCAGGAAAGTGGCGAAAGATGTATTAGGGGTATCTAAGGGAGGTGTACCAGTACAAAAAGAAGCTTGGTGGAGTGAAGGAGTACAAAATAAAATCAAGGCAAAGATGGCATGTTATAAATTACATTATGCTAAGAAAACTAGTAAAACTTTAGAGGCTTATAAGAAAGCAAAGAAGGAAGCAAAAAAGGCCATGAGTTAAGCAAAAGCTAAAATTTGAAAAGACTTATATAAAAAACTAACTCAAAAGAGGGTGAAAGAGATATTTTTAGGATAGCTAGGGCTAGAGATAAGAAAACTAAAGATCTTAATTATGTTAGATGCATCAAGGACAACGATGAAAAATTCTAGTGGCAAATGATGATATAAGAAATAGATGAAAAACTATTTTTATAATATTTTTAATGAAAATAAAGATGTTAGTATTAGCTTAAGAGAGTTAGCCAAATCAGAAAAGAATATAAACCATAATTTCAAATGACGTATTCAAAAGAGTGGTAAATCGGTAGGACCAGATAATATTCCTATAGAAGTTTGAAAAATAATAGGAGAAATAGGAATCACTTGGCTCACAAGACTATTTAATGAAATATGGAAAAATCAAAAGATGCCCGAGGAATGGAGAGCAAGTACACTTATACCCATATATAAGAACAAGGGAGACATTCAAAATTGTGTGAATTATTGAGGTATCAAGTTAATGAGCCATACTACAAAATTATGGGAAAGAATTATCGAACATAGGTTAAGACAAGTATCAAGTACAACAGATAACCAATTTGGATTTATGTCAGGTAGATCTACTATTGAAGCGATTCACCTTTTGAGACGTCTTATGGAACATTTTGGAGCAAAAAAAAAGACCTTCACATGATATTTATTGATCTAGAAAAATCTTATGATAGGGTACTGAGGGAGGTTCTTTGGAAAACTTTGGAAAAAAGAGGTATCAAATTGACATATATTAACCTTATAAGAGACATGTATGATGGTGCAAAAACATTTGTGAGGACTCATGAAGAAACGACGAACTTCTTTGAAGTTAATATTGGGTTACATCAATGATCAACTTTAAGTCCATACTTATTTATAATGGTGATGGATGAGTTAACAAAACATATTCTAAGATGAAATACCTTGGTGTATGTTATTTGCACATGACATTGTATTAGTGGAGGAGTCTAAGGAAAAAGTTAATAGAAAATTGAAACTATGGAGAGAAACATTAGAAAGCAAAGGTCTCTGACTTAGTAGAACAAAGACAGAATATATGGAATGTAAGTTTGATCATTTAGCTACTTCAGAGGACATAGAAATTAAAATTGGCACACGTTGCATTCCCCAAAAGAAAAGTTTTAAATACCTAGGGTCAATTTTTCAAAGTGATGGAAGAATTGATGGAGATGTTACACATAGAATTAATGCTGGTTGGTTAAAATGGAGAGGAGCATCAGGTATTCTTTGTGATAAGAAGATACCATTAAAATTAAAAGGTAAATATTATAGAGCAGCAATTAGGCCTGCCATGTTTTATGGTTCTGAGTGTTGGGCAGTTAATTATCAACATGTACAAAAGATGTCTGTGACAGAAATGAAGATGTTGAGATGGATGAGTGGTCATACAAGAAAAGACCGTATACATAATAAGGTTATTAGAAACAAATTAGGAGTGACACCAATAGAGGATAAAATGAGAGAAATTCGTTTAAGATGGTTTGGACATATAGAAAGAAGATCAAAAGAAGAACCTCTAAGAAGGTTAGAGAAACTAAATTTGGAAAGCATTAAAAGAGGTAGAGGACGACCACAAAAGTGTTGAAAAGAAACAATAAAGAATGATCTAGCTTATAGGGAGTTAACTGCTAACATGGCACACGATAGGGATCTGTGGAAACAAAGAATCCATGTAGCCAACCCCGTCTAGTATGGGAAAAGGCTTAGTTGTTGTTGTTGTTGTTGTTTTCAAAGTCATAGGTTTTTGCAAGCTTGGGTAATAAGATGTGAGAAATTAGATTGTGAAAACGTTAAAAAAAGAAAGATCACAAAAGCTTTGAAAAAAATAATAAATAATGATCTAACTTATACTTAGTTAAGTATTAACATGCCAAATGATCGAATTCTAGGAAAACAAAGAACCCACCCATGAAAAGGCTTAGTTGCTGTCATTTGTTTCATTGCCACCAAATAATAAGTTACAATAAACAGCAACACCTAAGGAAAACCTTATTTGCACTTACTAAACCATGTAAAATCATCAATGATGCCTTCAAACAGATCGAGATAAAAATGTTGAGCATGAGAGCCCGATTCAGGTTGCGTAGGCTACAAACTGTAGTTTCACTGACGACGAGCTTTGCTCTTTTGTAGCATCTTCTCATCAAGCAAGCTTTGTTCATGGAGTGGAGATCCTTAATTGAGACCATCTGATTGTTTAGGGGCTGATGCAATTCCATTTTGTAAGATTTTCCTTTCCATCGGAGCTTTTTACTGCATTTTTGCATGTTTTCTACACAAACGGTTCTTTCAGGGATGGCATTTTCTACCTGACCAGCGGGTAGACAGGGAAGACTTGCAAGCGGGGCGGAGTAGGGCTGAAGGTTAAGCTGCCCCACCCTGCCCTAATATATATATGTGTGTGTGTGTGTTTATATAAAGTATATGTATATCATACAATAATTAACTTTTATTTGAGTAATTTGGAATATCAAAAAGTAACTTTTATGATTTATACAATAATTATGATGCTACTTGTTTTTTTAATTTACTTTTTATAGGTTGAAGGGGGGCATGGCGGATTATACCACAATGAGTGTGGGGCGGGTGCAGAGCTTGATCCCGAGGACCTGTGCGGTGGGACTGGACAGGGTCTAATAGGCTCTTTTCAGCGACCCACTCGTCCCATTGCCATCCGACGTTCTTTAAAAGAAAAGGTTCCAAGTTCCTAGCATATGAAAAACCAAGGATCTCTTATATGGCGATGTGGATCCTCGGTTATTGGGTTGGGTTTCAAGATGGTGGAAGGAAGCAGTGAGGTAAAAGATAAATTGAAAATAATGAATTGAGATATCAAGTATGGTGTTAATTTCACAGACTTGAAGGATTAGGTTTTGGGTCGACTTAGGCTTGGGTTGGGTTGAGATTAGATCTAGGGTCAGGGCGGCATTATCCTAAATCCGAAGTGTCCCTGACCATAGTGTTACTGGGTCACGAGTAGGGGTGTGCATTGGTTGGTTAACTGAACCAAATTTTTTCAGTTCGGTTCGGTTCAGTTCTGTTATTCGGTTTACCCGAATTCTCTCTCTTACTCTCTCTCTATATATATAGAGAGGTCTGTACATATATGTATATGTGTAGGTATATATATAAATATATACACTATAATACACATATTTATATGTACATGTACGCATATATATATATATGTATTATATATAGGTATTTGTATGTATATATATGTACATATGTGTATATATATATGTATATGTAACATGTATGTATATATATACATAATATACATACATGTATATGCACATGTACATGTATAAACATATATACCATATATATGTATATGTGTATATATGCAAATACATAAAACATATACGTATATATTTATATTTATATATGTAATAGTGTATTATATGTAAGTATATAGTATACATAATGTACATAGCATATTACTATATACTATAGTATACTATATACTTACTTTTAATATATTATTATATTATATATATACTATATAATATAGTACACTATGTAGTAGACTAGTTATACTATATAATACATGACATATATATAATATGCTATATACTTACATAGTTACATTATTACATTACATATATATTACTATATGCTTATATAATTACAATACTACTAGTCTACAACATAGTGTACATATAATTATTTATAATATAATATATTATGTATACATAAATTAATTAATATTAATGAATGTAATACTTATAAGTTATATATAAGAACTTATATAATATAACTATACTCTTTTTAATATAATATATGTATCATGTATGTATAATATAATACATTACACGTTAATACTTATAGTTATAAACTTATATAGTCTTATATAACTTCTTATATATATATATATATGTAGTTTACATTGTTTAATAATTATATAACTAAATCGGATCTAGATCCGAAACCAGATTCAAAATCATCGAAAGGCGGATCCGGAACCACTCCGGGACTGAATTCAAAACCATAAAAAATCTCGTATCCTGAACTCAAAACCGTCTAAAATTGGATCCGGAACTATCATAAAACCGGAACAGAAATCGGATCCAAAATAGTCAAACCCGGACCCGAAACTGAAACCATCAATTGGACGGTTCAGTTACGGTTCCTGGTTCCTGGTTTCAGTAGCCATGTCTACCAAGGAGGTTTATTGTTGAAGATGAGGCTTGGACCCGATTCGTGCTATTGGATTGAGGGTGGATCTCATGAGGTTGGGATCCCATTGTACACGTGAGTTGGGTCACTAGAATCTAGTCTTGTTAGAGTCCGTTCTTATGTTTGGGTTCTAGTGTAGGGTAGAGTCCAATAACGGGGATAGGAAGAGAGCTTGTAATCAGTTCCCTTATCCAATTAAGGGTTCAAACCTTTATTGTGAGAGATTCTCCAGAGAGGAGATTCAGAGAGAAGGGTGAGAGCAAGGTGGGAGTTTCATACTCCCTTGTTGATTTTCTTCTTTTCTTCGGATGGTGCTGTTGTGATGTCTTGTGGTTTGCTCTTTGAGGTTCTTGTAAGTGATCAACCTTTGATTAATAAATGTATTTTTTTGGGGCTTTGTGTAAAAAAAAATTCTATCTTACATGCATATTCAATTTGTGTTGAAGGGTTGATTAGTATTGGATGGTAAGGCCGGTCACCAGGCCTCCACAACCATGCATTTATCCTTAGACATGAACTTGTTAGCTCTGCCATTGCATATATTACAATTTGATGAAAGAGAAAAAGGTTAATTGGTAGTGTGTATTAAGATTCTGAAATCAGTTTCCTGAGAAAAGTATACAAAATAAGTTTCATTCGTCTAATTAATTATTTATTGGAAGATCGTTTAAGATGGTTTGGACATATAGAAAGAAGATCAAAAGAAGTATCTGTAAGAAAGTTAGAAAAACTAAATTTGGAAAGTATTAAAAGAGGTAGAGGACGACCACAAAAGTGTTGGAAAGAAACAATAAAGAATGATCCAGCTTATTGGGAGTTAACTGCTACATGGCACACGATAGGGATCTATGGAAACAAAGAATCTATGTAGCCGACCCTGTCTAGTATGGAAAAAGGCTTAGTTGTTGTTGTTGTTGTTCGTCTAATTAATTATTTATTGGAAGATTAAGTAAGAGAACTTTGGTGTACTTATATTCTTAAGTGGGTCTTAGATCGCAACATTGACCTGACCCATACAACCTCAACCCAACCCAAACGGGTGGAGAATATCCAACCTAATCAAGTTTGGGTTCAGGTATAAGAATACGGTACCCCTTTCTTTCATTTTGATTATATATATATATATATGCTTTGTTCTTCCTGTACCTACTCGATTACCAGGAAGGGAAAAGCGAACCTGGTATAAGTGTACCCATCCTCAACCTGCTATATTCCCATCCCTAAGTCTTAGTAGAAAATACGAAAATTTGTTAAGCAAGAACTGTTTTTTGTTAGGTTAGCCGAAGCAGAACCCAAATTTAACAATAGCTAAAGTAGACATGGCCGGTTTCAACCTGAATCGAACCAGACCTGAAACCGAGAACCATTTAATTCGGTTTTGGTTTTACCTCGTATAAAACCAGAATTGACGGTTTCAAGAAGTAGATTCTGATATTTTAATTTTTTTTTTATAAATTTCAAAATTTTTAATAAAAATACCGATTTGTAATTTAAACCGAAACCGGACTTGGGCCGGTTCGGTTTATGGTTTTCGGTTCCGGTTAGCCCGGAACCTGACCTGTCTAAAGAATGAGGGTCGGGTTCACAGAAAACCTCACTCTGTTAAAGGCTGAACTGTACATCGGTGTAATAAAAGCTTTCTTCATGGGCGTTTTGATTGCAACTCCTTTATATGCAAGAAAAAGAGTTTCTTCCTGCCTCTCCTCTCCTCTCCCTCCGTTTTCCGCTGTGAAGAGTTTTCGCCCATTTCGTCCTTCTCTCTCCCGCAATGCCCGGTTGCAGCATTAGGGCTCTTTGGATCCTCAACAACCAAGACAATGTCGTCTTCTCCAGGTTTGGTTCTTCATTCTCAGAGTTAGGATAGGGTTTTTCTCTTAGTTGCCTTCCCTTGATCTGCTTTCACTATTGCCGTGATTGAATCTCCTGATGAATTTTCGTTTTAGGTCTTATTTTCTATATTTTATGGGATCGGTCATATTGTTCTATATTGATCTCGTAGTACAGACCACCGTATTCCGATTTACTAGGGCTTTGGGGTTGCACTTGCGTCTCGGTGACCTGCTTTAGGGTTTTCTTGTCCATTTATTGTGCTTAGTTCTTTAACGATCTGGTTCTTCTGTGCTTGCTTGCTGATTGTTTTCCTTTTGGAACATAGCTGATAGTATAGGTATGAGAACCTAGATTGTGATAACGTGAAAGGAGGAAGACCACAAAAGTGTTGGAGGGAAACAATAAAGAATCATTATGTTGAGCCATGATACATGATCGAGCTCTATGGAAACAAAGAATCCATGTAGCCGACCCCTATGGGAAAAGACTTAGTTTTTGTTGTGATATATGCTGTTTGATAACCTGTATCCTTTTTCGACTTCTTCCACTTCAGTATTGGACGGTACGCGTTTGCTGTTTTCAGAAAATTCCTTCTGTAAGCACATGGTTATTGAATATTGGTTTCCGAAGCTGCAATCTTGTATATCATGCATGCTTGTTTTATCAACTTTAGTTCCCCCCCACTTTGACTTTCGGGTGGTTGAACGGTTTTGAGCGCACTGAGGATTAGGTACTCTTTTATTATACATTTGTCGTTGTTGTCTCTGAAATATTCTTTTTATATTCTGCACTATTGATTCCCTATGTTCCATATTCAATAGTCAGTGAACTGAGAGCTGTCCAATTCGACATCTTCCGTTATTATGAAAATCTTTTGAGTGTTAACAGCGGCGACAATGGGATCAGAAATGCAAGAATAACCAAATCTAAAATGAGCTACAACATAAACTACAAGAAGAACAGATGAGATTGCTAGTTTAAAAGACCAAGTTCCCCTTTGCAATAATCATGTAGAGGAAAACCTGGTGTTGGCAGAGTCATGTTTCTGTGATGTGATCTTGTCTATGTATTGATTCAGCATGCAATCTGAATTATCTTTGGTCATTGTTTGCTATGTTTTGTCTTATACTTAATGTGGCACTTGTTTTCAATGATTCAGACGGTTTCCTGTCGTAGAAAGGAGATGGCATTTATCTTGTCAGAAAGAATATAATAAATTCTGCAAAGAAGATCCGTCTGTATCAGCTATGTTTCTTCCAAGTGATGAGGAAGTTGCTTCCGCATTTTTGAGTAGAAGACAGAGGTTAGTTAGTGAAACAGAATGCTACGTTTCATTGATTATGACTGATTGCCAACTGTGCTCTCTATAGTTTTTTGTGCTTCATTTGAGAAATAATTGATGAAACAGTTAATCTCTAAGTTGCAATCATCATCACGTCCATTTCAATACTACTGTATAGGCCATGCATAATCAATTTGTGGTGTTAATACAGGGTCTTGAGATTTTGTTATTGGGTTTCCCATGTTCATCCCTGTGGGGACGGCTAAAAATTACACAAAGAGGCAGGTTTTCCATGTGTATCCCCAGGCACCACAAGATTTACACCAGAGTAATAGGAAAGTTCCACCTATTTCCTGTTGTCAATAATATGTTAAAATAAATCAGAGTGAATGATAAATTGTGAGAATCTGTTTTCCTATAGTTAATAGGTTTTAAAGATAAATATGTCTGCCAAAATGACTAATCAAAATATGATTTGTCATGGTACTTATTTAAGAAGTAGAAAAAATGCGTACTTAATAAGAAATACAAAAAAACTTGCATGAGAGCTTTGTAATTGAGAAAACAGTAAGAAATAAACAGAAAAACTGTTCATACTCGATAAAACATGAACATTAAGCAGCACATCAAATGCTGATAGGTGACTAAAAGTTGAACATGGCAAAAGAAGTAGCTTCCCAGCCTACCAAATCCAAAATCAAAACCTAGCCTTTTCCCAACACTAAGTGGGTTTGACAATTGATTCTTAGTCCATGAACCTTGATGCTGTGACATATTAGCATTTATATCCATGAAAGAAAGACTATTTGCAGCCTATGTAGTCCAAAATGAAAAGATAAGTGTAGTCAAAATGAAAGATATTTCGAGGAAATTTTAAATTAGACATTAAACCAAAGACTCAGGTAACAACATCTACAAATTAACATTAATACAAGAGAAAGTACCAAAAAGGTTCATTATAAAAATTCAACATAGAAAAGAAAATTGAGGAAAAAGGAAACAGAACTCACCCTCAAGAGCAGGGAAAACTAAATTAATGCCATAATGGTGCTGTTTGATTATTGTTGCTAGCTTAATTGGATACTTTAATTAAGAGATAGGAATGTTATGTGTCAAATTCAAATGAATGTTAGGAGGGAACTAAATCGATGTTATGATTCTTGTGGTCCAATTTTTCTTGTCTGCGTAATTGGTTAATTTAATTAAAATATGGGGATATTATATTAGGAGGGAACTAAATCAATGCCATAATTATATGGTCCAAATTTTGTTACTTTCACAGCCTAACTTATGTTGTGATTAAGGGAGGAGGTTCAGACGGCTGGTGATTTTCCAAGTTCATAGATATTCATAAATTGGGTTACCATTTATTTGCTTCATGCTTTGCTAATATACACATACGAGCTAGATTTCTTTTAAGATCAAATTTTATGAAAAACAATAAGTAGGTTGCTGCAGTGACCTTGATGTATTAAAAGTTGTAATCACTGAGCATTATTTTGGTGCTCCTTATTTGTAACCTGACGTATGTGATTGGGGGACATCCACAAAATAGGAAATAAATCTTACAAAGACATATAAACAGTATAAGTAAAAGCCAAAATCTTCACATTTTTTTCATCCATAACTACTGATTTTCTGTAACATAAGATGAAAAGTTACGAGAGATAACCAAGGGATCAAATTTACCAGAAAAGGGCTTTCTTTTAGAAGCTTACTTTGCTAAATTTGTAGGTTTCTTTTGGTGAGCTTTTATGATTGTTCTTCCTGGGTTTGGATGCATTTCCATGTAAGCCCTTGTTGGAAATGTAAATTGCATGGGATGGGGAAACTTCAAATTTGTATGTAAATTTAGTGACTCGTGGAACCCATATGTAGTAAACCTATGCTTAAATGTTCTTTCAGTTATAAAAACTACTTTTCTAATGAGGTCACTAAGAGTTGACTTCAATTCTATCATCTCAACATGATATAAATGCATCATCGGTTTGTTAGTTCTGTGTTTGGCATATAGTATTCCTTTTTACTTCTCTTTGATATATGCTTTCATACTGATGCAATTGTGGTTGTTGCCTTTTCTCTTGTGCATCTTTGGTTGTGTTTGTTTGTTAGGATTGGTCTCAGCTGTGACTGTGCACGTGTTATACCCGTAACATGTTAAATTGTTTCCATGATAGAACTGCTTTTATGCTACAGTGAGGGTTCATCACGGGGTTTTGGAATACGCATGGCTTCATCCACTCTTGGTTCTGATTCCTGGATAGATGATCCAATAACTCGACATGTCATTGGCTTATGCATTAAGAAGGAAGTGGAAGGAGCAAGTGGTTTTCTTTGTCCCCTGGTATTGCATATTAGAGGCATCTATTGCATTCTTGTCTTACCTTTTGTCGACCCTTGCCACCTAAAAGAATACGAGAACATGTTGCAACGATCAGACTGTGGAAACTCCATTGGAATGGGGGAGGGTGTGTCTTCTCTACTTCTTGACTCTCCATGCATCACAGGGTATGGTAAGTTTCTTCTAGCTCAATTATTTTCACTGTTCATTTCATAGTAGAAATATATATATTTTTTGGAAATCCTATAGCTTTTAATGTCATGATTAGATTGTTAAGTTCTTACTTTTCCTGCTTCCTGGTGTGTAGATTTGATATTCTTGCTCCAAAATTAATGGAATATTGGTTATCATCTTCAGCTATGTCATAAGGGAACATTGCTTCATCCTGACATGTTAGTGAAACGATACAACAGACCAGATCTTCTGGGGACAGTATCACCCTTTCTGTCATGTTCAACATTCTCCTTGTCAATTTATATTTTCTTTTCCTCTTTAATGGAAATCTTATTATTAGTTTATTATTATCTAGATGTTTGTAATATTTTGAATAATAAAAGAATGTTACTAACTGAAGAGATTACCTGTTGAAAAAATAAAAGTGTCTTTATTTTTGTTTAAAGATATCTGCACAATCATGGTTGGTGGTGCTCTCTGATCTGGTCTGAATCATGGTTGGTGGTGCTCTCTGATCTGTATGTACCCTGCTATACATAAATCTTCACTACTTCATCTGGAAAACTCTATATGCTTTTCTGCTGTACTCTGTGTTGAGCATTGAAGGTCTAAGCGGCTTGTTCTTTGAAGCCAGATAGACTCCCATTCTTCTAGCCCTTAAACACCTATATGAAACTCATATGCCATTATATTGGATTCTTCCGAAGCATCTTCTAATTTAGGTTGCTGATTATGCAGGGCATTTTCTGTGGCACATGCATTAGGCGATATCCTCATTGGTGATTCTCAGGAACCAGAAGTTCCTAGCACATCTCCATCAGTAGGAGGATTGTTGGATTCTTTAACTGGTGGCATTGGAATATCAAGCATTGCTGCTAGGTCAAAACCTGTAACCGCACCAATTGCTTCGGCAACTAGTGTAGGTGCTTCTGCAGCTAATGCTGCTATGTCAGATGCTCCTAAAAGTAGTGCGAAACCACTTGACAAAGATGTGCTTCGGACTTTTATAAGCAGCTCAATGCCCTTTGGTTGGTACTTTTTATTATGGCATTTCTCATCCCATATTTTTGTAGATGTTTTTACAAGCTTGTATTTACTTCATTGCTTGAAAATTTATTCTATTAACGTTTATTTTGTATACAGTAAGCACACCCTTGGACCTTTAACGTTATTCCAACTCTTTTACTATCAAGACCAGTAGGCTTTTCCGACATCAGATTTACTCCCTGCAGGCCAGAAGCAACCAACTTGGAAGCCATATCTATACAAAGGAAAGCAAAGAATGCTGTTTACAATTCATGGAGACTGTTCATGCAGCTCTGTACGATAGAGATGAGATTCCAGATATTATATCAGTTTCTGGTCAAATAAATTGTCGAGCTGATCTGGAAGGATTGCTAGATGTGTCATTCCCCCCTTGGCAGGATTGAAACACATCAAATCTTGAGGTTTCATCATATCATCCTTGTGCTCAAGTTTCAGATCAAGGTTTTGGATAAGCAGGGTCTGATGTTTTCTCCACCATTAGGCCATTTTGTGTTGATGCGTTATCAGGTAACTTGTGCCCTTGGACCACCTAGCAATGGGATTCTATCAATTGTCAATGGTTTCTGAGGATAAAGGTGCATTTCTAATTTCAAGTTATGCGTCTAATGGAAGGTTATAAGGGTCCTTTGGACAAATGGAGTTCTGTACCATAACAATGCCCTTTCCACGAAGGAAAGTTGTATCTTTTGATGGTAATCCTTCTTTAGGAACCGTTTCAGCGACAGAACATGCTGTTGAATGGAAGGTTATTCCAAGTGGACGAGGTGCTTCTGGTAAAAGTGTTGAGGCAACTTTTCCTGGAACCATCAAGTTTTCACCAAGACCTTCCACGAGATCTCCTGGTTCATTGTCATTTGGCAAAGGTAGCATGGCTGATGATGATAGCGACCTAGAAACAGAAAATTTAAATAACGTGGTGAATGTTGAGGAATTTTTGATGGAAAAGATGAATCAGGACCTTCTGCCCGTGGATATGGATGAACCATTTTGTTGGGATGCATATAACTATGCAAAAGTAAGCCTATGTTTAGTTATTTTCAGCATGTACTTGTCTGTGATCTTTGCTGTTATGTCAATTCATTTTGAAACTGTTTAGTCAGTTCTACTTTTTGATTCATGATTTCTATATTTTCTCCCAGATCTGTTGAGTTGTTAATTCTCCCTTGATTGCAAGAGCTAAACTCGTCTTGGCAATGGACTAAGATAGTTGTGACGATATGTGATGCTTTGTCTGTTCATCATTCAATGACAGTATGTGGTGCATGTTTCAGGTAGCTTTCAAGATTGGTGGAGGAACACTATCAGGGATGTCAATAGATCCAAAACTGGTAAGCATATTTTTTTCACGTGAGTGGTGTACGGACATATTACTTCTTTTGAATGCTATACAGACTACTTGACTTTGTGATTTGATTTATTGGTAAAAGCTGCTTCTAAGTTGTGAATCAAGAGTATTATTACTAAGAATTTGGTTAAAAATCTATATTTTCTTTTACTTGTGAGGCTGCAAATTGAAGCTAAAGAGCTTTGGAGACTAAATAACATGACCATCACAAGTTCTTTTCTCAATGACTTAAGACGTTTTTTAAAAGGGAAAATTCTACTAACTGGTTTTATCCACCAAGGCATATATCCATCCCTTCTGCTTTATTTGGAATTAGTTTAAAAAAATTGAGCACTTTTAACTGGGGGGCTATGTGCACAAGAGATAGGAAATAATATATATGTGTGTATATATATAAAGGTTAAAGATATCAACGTATCTAACACGACTTCTCCATGCGGTGCCTCAGGAGCACAGAACATTGTTATTAATTACGTGATTCACATCCATGCTATTCTTATTTGTGCACAGCTCATTTTTGTTGTTCGTGCTCTCTTTGTACAGGTCAGTATATATCCCAGCGTGAAGGCTCCGATGGAGTTTTCTGCTCAGGTAGGTTATAGTTTCTAACATATTGCTGTTTGCCTTGATTTTTGTTTTCTTTTATCCCTTCTTTGTAGATACTGTATTTTCTAGCAGACCTCATACTTTCTTATTCCCAATCTGCATATGCCATCTCCCAATTTCCCCCCTGTTTTACTGTGAGGGTAGTGGTACTACATGTTTTAATTTTCCAAATCAGGCCTTCGATTCCCTGTTTATCTTTTCCCTTGTTAATATTAATCCCAATATGATGTTCTTCTGAACTAGTCTGCAAATGCAAGTGATCTACACTTAATACCTGTGTTCCGACTCATGGGTGCGTTTTGTTGCTCTCCCCAATTGCAGGTTATTTCTGGAGAGTACATCTTGTGGAACACCTTGGGCAGGTGTCCCCATGCTGCGTCTCCTAAAGTGTAGCCATGAGTCCTCATAGTGGACGGGTCACATGGGTTTGCTTGTATAGCTTCTGTCGAAGGGCTCCCCATCATTCCGGGTTCGTTTTATCTGCTTGGTTTTGACATTTCACCTCTTCATGGGTTGGGTTTTCTTGTTCATCAGCTCCCCTTTCTTGTTCCTGCTTCAAGCATGACTTTGTCAGTTTCACCAATTTCTGATTTCCTCTTTTTGGCACCATTAGCTGGATTTCGTTACTTCAAGCATGACGTCCACCAATTTTGATAAAACGAACGGAAACTAATGTGGGTCAACTTACCAGCCCTAGTCCGGTTGGTGTACTCCAAAGCCAGCCACTTGGTCCTAAGATGTTTGAGTTATTCAAGCCTCTTGATCTCTTCAATTTAGTCTCCTCTTTAGTTAATTCTATATTAGTCAAACCTACTGGGTGGCTCTTGATATCTTCAAATCGAACCCTTTTGTCAGTTCAATCCTATGGTTTTTCTACCCTGTAAAGAGGTTGCATGGCCTCTTTGATAATGGTAACAGCGTAAAAAGAGTATGTAAGAATCTTATAAACTTGACACTGACAATATTATAGGTTTGAACATGACGTATTTTAGTTGCCTAATGATGCCAACAATTGCATAAGCAAAGAATAGGGGGTGAATTGATGGAAAAGAAGAAGGTTCACAATAATGATGTTGCATATTTTATATAAATCACAGAAGAGTTGCTTTTTATCTTTTTTCATGGTTACTAATTCTTATTTTTTCTTTAAAGATGTCAACTATTCATCTGAAGATTGAACGATTGAGATTTTTAAGGTCATTTGAGCATGGTTGAGTGTACACATGGACTATGCTCTCTCGCTCTCTCTCTCTCTCTCTATATATATATATATGTGTGTGTATATATCGGCCAACCCTAGTTTTCTTCTCTTTATATTCCGATTTGAGAAAAGAGATTGAGATGTAGTTAGAGGTTTAAATGCAACCATCGTTGCCCGTGTAACTTCTTTTACGTCTTAAATTGGCCCACTCCAAAACTGTTGTAGAACGACTTCCAAAATATCAATAATTCAATGACACTTAAGAAAATGAATCTTATGGACATTAATATAATATCCGGCACGATGTTTCAATCAACAAAATAAACAAAGGGAACTGGCAATGAGTTAGTTTCGATTGGCGGTCGTTGCATGAGTTGATTAAAAAGTATACCCCGGAGATGCAGCTCTCTCTCTCTCTCCAGTTGCACCATGATCTTCAACTAGTGGGTTGACCACCTAGTGCAGTGAGCTATTTTTCGTTGTGCATCCACTCTCTGTGTCCGACCAGGTATCGGCTTGGAAATGAACCAATCCACCCATAGTTTATTTTGGTTTGGCTCGCCCCTGGCTCATTGATGGTTCTTTAATGTATTAGAGTTCAACATACGGTTTGGCTCGTGAAAGCTCACTAAATGTCATTCTTCTTTGATTCTTACTAAAGTCACTACCCAAGGTATTGTATTAGAGCATTCAAGGGAGTTGAATGGCCATTTTAGTTCTAACCTTTTGAATCAAGGAATATTTTAGGTAATTATTAGGCCATTTGTTTAAGGTAATTAAGAAATCTCTCTTTCAACTATGTTCGGCCCGGCTTATCAGTGGGCACCAAGCGGTTGCAAACATGTTTAAACTTAGGTTGTTTGGCTAGTGGTGAGGACTTGTTCGAATAGGAAACAAGCTAAGCAAGAAACATGGGTAATTCAGCACGCAGAACGTTAACTCTTCTGGCAGGGATTTTGACCTCGAAGGTTGTGAGTTCCATTTCCAGGGTGTGCATAATGGCTTCAACTTCCCCATTGTAACCCAAAAAGAAAAGGTCGTTCAGTGCACTCGGCTTGTTTACAATCCTACCAAACACCAAGTAAAGTAAAGGTGCACGTAAGCATGGCCGCTTTGAAATAGGCAGTTCCAACCGGAACCGAACAGGGTTAGGAATCAATTGGAACCAGAACTGGGCCTGGAATTCTGTATCACTCGGTTCCATTCAGGTTTGACCTTGTACTGGACCAAACTCACTCTGAAACTAAAACCGCTGGTTCCATAATTCTTTTTTAAATTTCAAAATTTTAATGATCTTTTTTGGTTTCCAGCAGCTTAGTACTCGAACTGGCACAAACCACCAGGTCCGGTTTGACTCAGGTTGCTGGTTCGAGAAGGACAAACCGCTAGTTTCGGTTTACCAAGTCTCAAAAAGCTGCTCTTTGTTTGGATTTCATCCGAATTCCCAGCTCGATTGTTTTGGTTGCCAGTGATGCAGCTGGAATTGGATTCCCATGCCGAACAATTCCTCGGAATCACGTTCCACATTGTACGGATGGATTCAAATGGACCAAACACTGCTCCTCCCTCCATTTTTCCCGCCGCTTTGAGCAAGATCGGAAACTAGGGCGCAGGTGCGCTTCGCGCAAGTTCCGGCGGTGAAATCGGAAATTTGACAACGACGGCGGACGGTGAGAGTCTCTCTCTCTCGATCAGTTTTTTCTCTTAAGGACGACACTCCAATTTATCTTCGATTTAGCTCTTCTAGCTTGAGATGTATGAAGGTGTTAGCTGATGGGTCATTGAGAAAGAAACACTAGGTTTCACCCTCCGTGAATTTCGATTGAGGTTTTGATTTTCTGATTCATTTGCAGTTTTGCTTTCTTGTTCTGTTGACATTGCACTTCAAATCAGGCTGTTTTGGAATTTCTAGATCCGAAGAAGAAGATTTCTACCAGTTGCTGGTCTTTCTTTAGCTTGGTGTGCAACCTTTGCAGATTTCTTAGCGCCTCCATTCTGTGGAAATGTTGTTGTCGTCTTTGTAGCCTTGTTGAATCTGAATTTCTTGACGTTCTTCGAAGAGAAAATCGACTTCTTGATAGAACTCTCAGGATCTAATTCCAAGAAAAGCGATTTAGTTCCACTTTCAGACTATTCACAAACAGCGATTTGGATCTTAGATTTAGAGATATGATATAGACGAATTTTTGAAAAAATCAGGTCATAACTTGGACATAAAGTCGCAATCAAATTGGATCTACTGTCAGTTACTTGAATGCAAATCCAGTATAGGGATCCCATTCTATTTTCATGATGTGAGCCGAACACACAGGAAAAAATAAAAGAATTCTTGAGAATCCGATACCTGAAATTTAATTCATAGTATCATTTTTCTCATCTGAATCTAAACGCAGCAGAATGCTTAAAGGAAAGAGTTGATGCTGCTTCTTCTGCCCCGCTTTTCTCAAAACAGCCTAGACACAACAGAAAGAGAGAGATGGGGCCATCCACCTTAAATGCTGGTAAACGGGATAAGGACAACGAAGGACAAGGAGGTAATGGTCGCATTGCAGAGATTAACGTTCCAATTGATCTTCTGGAGAAATCTGCTGTTTTTAACCAGTAATTGGCTTCATCCTTTACATCCATCACCAAATCCCTGCGTAAGGACCTCTCTCTCTCACACATACATACTTAACGTATGTATGTATGTATGTATATATATATATATATATATATATATATATATATATATATATATATATATATATATATATATATATATATATATATATATATATATATATATATATATATATATATATATATATATATATATATATAGGTAGTGATAAATGTTCAAACCCAACAACAACAACAACAACAACTAAGCCTTTTCCCATACTAGACGGGGTCGACTACATGGATTCTTTGTTTCCACAGATCCCTATCGTGTGCCATGTTAGCAGTTAAACTCACAATAAGCTAGATCATTTTTTATTGTTTCTTTCCAACACTTTTGTGGTCCTCCTCTAGCTCTTTTAATACTTTCCAAATTTAGTTTTTCTAACCTTCTTACAGGTTTTTCTTTTGATCTTCTTTCTATATGTCCAAACCATCTTAAACGATATTCTCTCATTTTATCCTCTATTGGTGTCACTCCTAATTTGTTTCTAATAACCTCATTATGTATACGGTCTTTTCTTGTATGACCACTCATCCATCTGAACATCTTCATTTCTGTCACAGACATCTTTTGTACATGTTGATGATTAACTGCCCAACACTCAGAACCATAAAACATGGCAGGCCTAATTGTTGCTCTATAATATTTACCTTTTAACTTTAATGATATCTTCTTATCACAAAGAATACCTGATGCTCCTCTCCATTTTAACTAACGAGCATTAATTCTATGCGTAACATCTCCATCAATTCTTCCATCACTCTGAAAAATTGACCCTAGGTATTTAAAACTTTCCTTTTGGGGGATGCAATGTGTGCCAATTTTAATTTCTATGTCCTCTGAGGTAACCAAATGATCAAACTTACATTTCATATATTCTGTCTTTGTTCTACTAAGTCAGAGGCCTTTGCTTTCTAATGTTTCTCTCCATAGTTTCAATTTTCTATTAACTTTTTCCTTAGACTCCTCCACTAATACAATGTCATCTACAAATAACATACACCAAGGTACTTCATCTTGAATATGTTTTGTTAACTCATCCATCACCATTATAAATAAGTATGGACTTAAAGTTGATCCTTGATGTAACCCAATATTAACTTCAAAGAAGTCTGTCATTCCTTCACGAGTCCTCACACATGTTTTTACACCATCATACATGTCTCTTATAAGGTTAATGTATGTCAATGGGATACCTCTTTTTTTCAAAGTTCTCCAAAGAACCTCCCTCGGTACCCTATCATAAGCTTTTTCTAGATCAATAAATATCTTGTGAAGGTCTTTCGGTTTTTCTCTAAAATGTTCCATAAGACGTCTCAAAAGGTGAATCGCTTCAATAGTAGATCTGCCTGACATGAATCCAAATTGGTTCTCTGTTGTACTTGATACTTGTCTTAACCTATATTCCGATAATTCTTTCCCATAATTTCATAGTATGACTCATTAACTTGATACCTCGATAATTCACACAATTTTGAATGTCTCCCTTGTTCTTATATATGGGTATAAGTGTACTTGCTCTCCATTCCTCGGGTTATAGGTATAAGGGATCACCCTTGCATTGCCGGTCCCAAGCCCGGATAAAGGAGGAGGGTTGTGTTAGGCTTCCGACAGTCAGCGTAAAACTTCGTCGGATTTTTATAACATGGATTACAAAAATGTTCAAAGCCAAATCTACTTTAATTCAAATTATAAAGTACAAAACTACAATACTTTTGGTTCAAATCTCGACAGTCGATCGTGCTAATCAAATGGTGGAGATGTTTGAATAGAGCTGAACATTAATGGAGTGGAGCATTTTACTACTCTCTCTCTCTCTCTCTATAATTATATATGATGCATGGGTATTCCATTTAAGGTGGGAGTACTCATACTGGATATGGCTGTGCCTAGCTAGCTGTGGTTCAATACATCTTTTCATTTCAGATTTTGTGTACACATACTAATACCCATACGAGTTTTTCAAAATTTTGTTATGGATGGGTTTAAGTCAACACATTGAAGATGTATGTTATAAAGTTGAGACTGTTCTGAGATGTTATATTTCTTGTTGAAGTTATATGTTACGTTATTCTTTTATGTTCAGTTTTAAAACCTTTACGTTATGTTGATATATTCAACTTTCTGAAAGTTTAATTTTGTTTGCGTGTGCTTTTGTGTGTGTATATATAGGTATGTATAATTCTTTTATTTTGTGTATATATAATGTTTATTTTATATAGCTGCAAAACCGAACCTTAGTTTTTTTTCTAAATTAATGCGTAATGTACCCGTATCCAATCTGACTACAGGTACCATACCACCTACCCATGCAACGTGTATATGTATATGTATATGTATGTACGTGTGCATGTACATATATGCTTTCTTTTGGGCGGAAGGTGCTTTCTGTTGGTGAACTCTTGAACTGTATCAAGAATTTGCTCTTTCTAAAGTAAAGAAGAAGAAAATGAAGATATTGCTCTTGAGGTCAAAACAATATGCCAAATTCTTTACTCTGACTATAGAATCACTAATTTTAGTAGCATGTAAAAGTTTCGTTCAGGTTCTTCACTTTATGGAAAGAGGGTATATGTAGTTAAGCATTGAATAATAGGCAACCTCAACTAGTGTGGGAAAAGGCTTGGTTCCTCTTCTTCTTGTTGTTAGTTATGCATTGAATAAAAATGAAAATAATTGTTGCATGACAAGGCATTCAGAATGTCCCATAAGCAGCTTTCAAGATTTTGAATATGGTTTACTGTTACTTTGGAAATAGAAGCTCTCCGTGTAAATCATGCCTTCCCCATTTCAATCTTGTATTCCTCTTTCAAATATTCAAATTAAAGTTGAGACATGGTGAAGGGAAGATGCTTGATGATCCCAAAACATGCAGTCAGTCGATAGGACATTTGATCTGTTTGACTAGATTCCGAACTGATATTGCTTTTCCTGTTCATTTATGACAGTTCATGAGCACACCAAAAAAGGTGCGCCTAAGCAACAGTTTTAAGGATCATTAGATATGGCATAGCACAGAATGCCGAAATATGATACTCAATGTACTCAGGTGGTTGCCTTGTCTACAGCAGAATCCGAGGATAAAATCATCACAAGATGCTTATAAGATCACTTAGATTAGATCATTATTACAAGAGACGGGTGTGATAGTAGCACATTTACACTGTGACAACCAAAGTGCTATTTAAATTCTGAAAAATCAAATTCTTCAGTGCATTGAGCATGTAGAGACGAGTTCTTATTTGACACATTTCCTTGGACTAACTTATCTGGAAGGGGCATGAACATGGTATTTCAAGACATCTTGGAGATGCAATTATGAAGAGCTCACTCACTTCATGAAAATATGAATACCCTTGTACATTTTTGACCTCAGAACACTGCTTTTGTCGCTGATGTGAAAACCTACATGTAGGATGTGATGTAGTGAACCTTGTTCACTTAAACCTTTAGATAATTCAATGCATCGTTGGAAAATCTTAAGAAGATAAAAAAAATGTTAGAATACATGGTATAATTGAGTTTTATGATGTATATCGACTATCTTACACAGCCCTCCTTTATGATTGTTGCTGGCTAGCCCTCGCCAGAAGTGGATTTCATGTAATTTCTGGTCAATCTTTATCTTCAAGACCAGATACTCAGGGCTGGATCAACTCAGTTATCCAACGTCCACTGCTTGCCTAATATATGCATGTCTTCAATGACATGCTGGTATGCAAGTGATGGTACTTTCTGAGTAAGAGAGATGGGAATGTCCTTGATTTTGCATTAAATAATTCAACGGTTCAGTTTTGCAATTTTTGGCAGAATCTTGCAGAATATGTAAATGGAGTTTCATAAGCTAAGAACCGAATGCAAAATCTTGGTATGCATATTTCATGAAGAAGATTGAGAAATTAGTTATGGTTTTAAACTTTTAGTTTCTGTTTCTTAATTTTTTTTGTTTCTAGGAGGATTCAGTTCCTGAAAAGAGGGAAGCAGGAGTGTCTTCAAGTAGAAAATATCATGGGAAAATAAGAGAGTTGAAACAGGAAATCAAGAAGATGGAGAAGTTGGTTAATACCGTAAAGAGCCTGCTGTCAGCACTTCAACTCTTGCTTGATGAAATTCCTGAAATCCATGAAGTGATCTTTGTCTTGGGGGGAACTCCTATCAGGCCTTTGCATGTCTACCAAATGAGTTTTCCACATGCAAGACTTGCCTCTGGAAAAGTAGCTTGTACAGATGTAGCAAAAGGACGACAACAACAACAACAACAACTAAGCCTTTTCCCATACTAGACGGGGTCGGCTACATGGATTCTTTGTTTCCACAGATCCCTATCTTGTGCCATGTTAGCAGTTAACTCCCAATAAGTTAGATCGTTCTTTATTGTTTCTTTCCAACACTTTTGTGGTCATCCTCTACCTCTTTTAATACTTTCAAAATTTAGTTTTTCTAACCTTCTTACAGGTTCTTCTTTTGATCTTCTTTCTATATGTCCAAACCATCTTAAACGATGTTCTCTCATTTTATCCTCTATTGGTGCCACTCCTACTTTGTTTTTAATAACCTCATTATGTATACGGTCTTTTCTTGTATGACCACTCATCCATCTCATCATCTTCATTTCTGTCACAGCCATCTTTTGTACATGTTGATGATTAACTCACCAACACTCAGAACCATAAAACATGACAGGCCTAATTGCTGCTCTATAATATTTACCTTTTAATTTTAATGGTATCTTCTTATCACAAAGAATACCTGATGCTCCTCTCCATTTTAACCAACCAGCATTAATTCTATGTGTAACATCTCCATCAATTCTTCCATCACTCTAAAAAATTGACCCTAGGTATTTAAAACTTTCCTTACGAGGAATGCAATATGTGCCAATTTTAATTTCTATGTCCTCTGAAGTAACCAAATGATCAAACTTACATTCCATATATTCTGTCTCTGTTCTACTAAGTCGGAGGCCTTTGCTTTTTAATGTTTCTCTCCATAGTTCCAATTTTCTATTAACTTTTTCCTTAGACTCCTCCACTAATACAATGTCATCTACAAATAACATACACCAAGGTACTTCATCTTGAATATGTTTTGTTAACTCATCCATCACCATTATAAATAAGTATGGACTTAAAGTTGATCCTTGATGTAACCCAATATTAACTTCAACGAAGTCTGTTGTCCTTCATGAGTCCTCACACATGTTTTTGCACCATCATACATGTCTCTTATAAGGTTAATATATTTCAATGGGATACCTCTTTTTTTCAAAATTCTCCAAAGAACCTCCCTCGGTACCCTATCATAAGCTTTTTCTAGATCAATAAATATCATGTGAAGGTCTTTCTTTCTTGCTCTAAAATGTTCCATAAGACATCTCAAAAGGTGAATCGCTTCAATAGTAGATCTGCCTGGCATGAACCCAAATTGGTTCTCTGTTGTACTTGATACTTGTCTTAACCTACGTTCCGATAATTCTTTCCCATAATTTCATAGTATGACTCATTAACTTGATACCTCGATAATTCGCACAATTTTGAATGTCTCCCTTGTTCTTATATATGGGTATAAGTGTACTTGCTCTCCATTCCTCGGGCATCTTTTGGTTTTTCCATATTTCATTAAATAGTCTTGTGAGCCAAGTGATTCCTATTTCTCCTAGTATTTTCGAAACTTCTATAAGAATATTATCTGGTCCTACCGATTTACCACCCTTCATATGTTTAAGAGTCTCTTTGACTTCATTCTTTTGAATACGTCGGTAGAAATTGTGGTTTATATACTTTTCTGAGTTGGCTAAATCTCCTAAACTAATACTAACATCTTTATTTTCATTAAAAAGATTATAAAAATAGCTTTTTCATCTATTTCTTATATCATCATTTGCCACTAGAATTTTTTCATCCTCGTCTTTTATGCATCTAACATAATTAAGATCTTTAGTTTTCTTATCTCTAGCCCTTGCTATCCTAAAAATATCTCTTTTACCTTCTCTTGAGTTGAGTTTTTTATAAAAGTCCTCCCAAATCTTAGCTTCTGCTTCACTAACGGCCTTTTTTGCTTCTTATAAGCTTCTAAAGTTTCACTAGTTTTCTTAGAATAATGTAATTTGTAACATGCCCTCTTTGCCTTGATTTTATTTTGTACTACTTCACTCCACCACCAAGCTTCTTTTTGTCCTGGTACACCTCCCTTAGATACCCCTAACACATCTTTCGCAACTTTCCTAATATGTATAGCCATATTGTTCCACATATCACACGGTGTGCCAACATAATTCCAAACATCTCTTTGCATGACTTTCTGTTTAAATATATCTTCTTTCTCGCTTTTGAGGTTCCACCATTTAGTCCGAATAGCTCGATGCACTCTTTTCTTCTTTGTCCACTTTTTTATTTGTAAATCCATAACTAAAAGTTGATGTTGGGTGGTTAAGCTTTCTCCTGAAATTACCTTACAATCTTTACAACACGCTCCGTCTTTTTTTCTACAAATAAAGTAATCAATTTGTGTTTGTGATAAGCCACTCTTATAAGTAATTAAATGTTCATCTCATTTTTTGAAGATTGTATTGACTATAAAGAGATCAAATGCCATAGCAAAATTTAAGATCTCCCTACCTTTCTCATTTATATCCCCAAAACCAAAGTTTCCATGAATCCCTTGATATCCTAATGCCTCTTTACCGACATGTCCATTTAAATCTCTTCCTAAACAAATCATCTCCCTTTGTGGAATCTTTTGAAACACCTTATCTAACTCTTCCCAAAAAATTGTCTTTATACTATCTTCTAGTCCTACTTGGGGTGCGTAAGCACAAACTATATTCAAAACCTCTGCTCCTAACACTAATTTCAACGTTATGATTCGGTCACCATATCGTTGTATGTCTACTACACTCTCCTTTAAATCTTTATTTATGATAATACCAACTCCGTTTCGAGCCTTTTCTTTACCTGAGTACCATAATTTAAAACCTGTATCCTCTATCTCCTTTGCTTTTCCTCCAACCCATTTTTGTCTCTTGTAAACATAGAATATGAATCTTTCTCCGAATTATAGTATCTACCACCTCCATTAGCTTACCGGATAAAGTTCCGATATTCAAAGAACCAATACGAATCATATTATCTAGGACTAGCTTCCTTACCCCCCGCATCCGTCCATAATCAAAATGCAAAGACCCTCTCTGAAAAATTTTCACTACATTCGGGCGACAATGTAGCGGGACTAACTTCTTTACCCACACCCAACTATGATGTGGGAACCCTCTTTGCAATTGATTCACTACATTCGGGCGAAAATGTAGTGGCCCTTGCTTACTTCTTACTGCATTCGGGCCCTGTAGCACGTCGCTAGGCGGGGATGCCCCAAAGCAATGCTCATAAGTTTTGTAATCCATGTTATAAAAATCCGACAAAGTTTTACGCTGGCTATAGGAAAAGGACGAATTGTAGAAATTCTCTCAAAAAGGGTAACCTTTCTCTTATGTTCTTTTGGTCTATTGGATTATGCATTATATTACTGCATGGTCAAGACGTTGACTGTTTTATATATTCAGGCAATTCGTGCACTAGTAGCAATTGGTGCAGGTGGTGTTACTCATTCAGGTAGTTGTTAACTAAGTTCTTGCTGGAGTTTGGGTTCCAGGTGATGGGTCATCCAGATCTAATTCCTGCCTTGTTTTGCATCTCTTTCGTCGATATAGGTCCAACAAAACTTTTTGTTCTTGTCAAAGCCCCACATTCTACCAATATGCCGCTTCATTTCCTTCCAAGACGTGACTTTAGATACAATAAGAAGGTTACTTCTTCTTGTAACAGCTGTAATTTGAAGCAAGCCATAATTTCTGTTAGATTTGTAGCATCGCCTTCTTAAAATGATAATAGTTGTATTCTTGCAGATACTTCCTTTCATACTAAATATCAATCTTCGACCACAGTGCCACTTAGTGGATACCTCACAGAATCTATCTGGAACCACCAGCACAGCTGATATGTTGGATGATCAAAATGACATGATGTGGTATCAGCACGTAATTTCATTTTGCTTTTACCGTTGGTAGAAATCCTATTTTGAAATTTGCCTAAGGTGGAAACAAGTTGCTGCATCAACGCATTTAAATTTGTTTCTTATTTATTATGAACTAGGTAAATGAGAACAGATTTCAAAATCCAAAGCAATCCAAAAGAAAAAAGAATGACAAAATTTATCCTTATCAAGTGTGCAATGACTGCACAACAGATTCAATGTATGACATCATGCTTCCAAAGTCTAGTATAGTTGTCAGACGCCACACATATATTCTTGTTAGTGAGCTTGTAATGTAACTCTTCTTTTCCTTTTTCTCTTCAACAGGTTTCAATGCCGGCATAGTGTGAAGGGCATGCTATGTGAGGTGACTGATGCATGAAAAGAAAAGGAAATGCTGGCTAATTCATGCTAAACTTGGGTGTTGTGCCTCTACAGTTTGAAAATAGGTGAATGAACTTTACTTAATGCTTAGAATAACTTTGTTACATTTATGTTTTTGTTTCTTAATTTAAGGTTAACAATTCAATATGCATGTGCCACATGAAATTTATTGTTTGTTTCTTTAGAAGTTAGAAGTAGAATTTGTTTATTTAGTTTGATTCATATTTATGAAGGAAGTGGTTGCGTTTCTTGATATTTCTTACAAAATAGAGAATCCATTATATATATATATATATAAATTTTTAATCATAAATAAAAGTGTACCGCCAAATTCGCTATATCCCTACTACCGCTATATCAGGGTCGACCGCTAACAACCTGCTAATAGCTATTGATAACATAGGTTACACAAGAAAAGACCGCATACATAATGAAGTTATTAGAAACAAATTGAGAGTAGCACCAATAGAGGATAAAATGAGAGAAAATCGTTTAAGATGGTTTGAATATATAGAAAGATGACCCAAGGTCGCTCTCGTAAGAAGATATGAAAAACTAGATTGTGAAAATGTTAAAAGAGGGAGAAAAAACAATAAAGAATAATCTAATTTATATTGAGTTAAATGCTAGCATGGCACATGATAGAGTCCCATAGAAACAAAGAATCCATATAGCCGACCCCATCTAGTATGGGAAAAGGCTTAGTTGTTGTTGTTACTATGTTTCTGTAACACTTGACCTATCTCTATTCTGCAAATTTGTGCCTCTATACTGAACTCTAGAAGCCGAGCTGCTGAAACGGTTTTCTGCTTTTACCTGTAAAGTACTGTTATATGATTCTTTAAATTAAAGTGAAAACGGAAACCAAAATCAAGCCTGCTTCCACACTAAGTGGGGTCAGGTACATCCATATTAATTGCCATTTTAATGTCTTAACATTTCCCCGTCTAATATGGGAAAAGGCTTGGTTGTGGTGGTTTAATGTCTTAACATTTAACTCCAAACAAACATCCTTTTTCATATTTCCTACACTTTTAGGCATTCCTCTGCCTCCTTTGAGTGTTCACCTTCTTTGACTGTTTTCAAAATGCCTATACGGCTATACCACCTTAAGCATGTCTCTCATTTATCTTCTATATGGACAAGACAACTCTCTTTAATACCCTTATCATGGATCAAATCTTCCCTTGTAACTCTCATAGACTTATTATGTATCATGTCTTTCTTTCTAAATCTATTGCAAATGTGTTGCGTTGGTTCATCTATAGCCAAATCAAATCTTCCCTTAACTCTCAGAGCCTTTTGCGCATGGCCAGAACTGGCATTTGGTTCCATCCACCACTGCACACTGCTGCTGTTCTTCTGAGAGTTTGGCATTCATCAAGGCGTCTTTTTTGTTCATGCTGGTCGATGCAGCTGTATCTTGATTCTTCAGACATTTGACGAGTTTCATCACGTCCATGATGGAGTTCTCTGCATGGCGGTATGTAGTGTTTTGCATGCACAGATTCAACCACGAAATGTAGTGTTTTTCATTCATTTTTCAAAAATTTCCCACCTTTGCTTTAGGGTATACCCCGCCCCCTCTCTCCCTCTCTCTCACACGCACAGCAAGAACAGGAATTATTGCTTCACTTACCAGATCGAACCATTCCAACAGAAGACTTTTGTTCTGATGGAACTTCAAGAGGTCCCTGCCGTATAGGACAACCTGAGCAACATAAGACATGATGGCTGGGACCATACTCCAGTGAGCAATACACGTGCCTCACAAATCCAGGACGGTTGGATCTCCATCGGATCCAGCTGATATGCGGACCTCCAAGGAACATATTACTATTATAATATCATGATTACTATTACTATCGTTATTACTTGATTGTTATAATGACTATTTAAACATACAAGCTGGGGTTTCACAGACCTTCCATCAGTTGCACATCAAGGTATCCAATTCTACACTACCGTCAAGGTAGAGCCTCCCAAGTCCTAACCAGTGAGCTACTGCATCCATTAACATCAAAGATTAAAACAAAAACAAAAACAGAAAACATAAAAGGGAGCATATTCATTTATCAGTATCTTCAAGAAACAAATCCATATAAATGTTGCGTGAAGTTTCCTCCCTCATACCCCCCGCTTCATGATCTGTTGAATCCGATTTCTGCAGACACTCTATGTATACTTCATCATAAGCATCAACGTTCAAGATAGAAGCAAGAAATAGTTCTAACTCATCAACAAAGCCTTTAGTCTTCTTGAACAAAAACTGAACAGCGGTGGTGTAGACCAGTGTCCTAAAATCACCTTGTTTCTGTTCAACTGTACCTTTTGTTTCTTCTTTCATCCTGCAGCATCATCATAAGAAAGAAATGGGATTGCCATCAGAAATGGTAGGCAGATTGCATTATTCTTTTTTTCAAAAGCAAGCAGAGTTAGGCAGTCAGCTACCAGTTATATTCAGTGTTTGTGAAACCCGACCAAACCAGCTAAATGGGGAATCTGACCATGATCCGCTTCAGTTTGCTTGTTTAACCGGCAGGCCAAAAAGCCGGCCTAGAACAAACAAATCAGCCAGTTCATTTGTTTTTTATTATCTATGTTTTTGAATTGTTTGTTTTCATGTTTTATTTAAACTGAGATTAAGTTGCTTATTTTTATGTTATATTTAAGATTTCTAATAAGTTATTTACATAATAAAATTATATATATATATATATATATATAATTTTTACAAGTGAACTGGTGCCTTCCCCGGATCAGTGACCGGTCTGGTGTGACAAACAATGGTTATATTACTAACAAACAAGAAAAAACATGTACAATATATACAAGTATAGGAACCGGTTGGCTGATGATCCTTGGACCTTTCACTCCTCAACTTAGCTAGTTTAACTAATTAGATTGCTATAAAATCGAATTTGTACTTAGCTTTGGAGAGTTAAAAAAACATAAAGATAACATGCAAGAGCTCGTGGCCTCTGGAATTCCCCCTCCATGGCTTTGCAGTATCACCAACACTAGGACATGAACACTTTCTACTAATTGAGGCATCAGAAGATTCTCATAAGCTTCGCTTACACAGTATGTGTCCTGCAAATACATCTCCCTCCTACTTGCTACGCAAGATGACTTAATTTTCGTTGCCTAAGATGGCCAAGTTTCCAGGAATGATAAATCCCTAAGGAAGCAAATCCGTGGAAGAAATCCACGGCAAGTAAAGAAAGTCAGCATGACAAGGTAGATATCCATTGACTGGTCATCTGATGGAACTCAGTGTTGGGACGTATGCAAATCTTGCAACACCCACCATAAAGCAAATTTGAAATGTTTCAATGGTGAAAACTAAATACCATCAACTGCGACTTAGGATACAAGTTATGCTCTGCTAGTAGTCCTTGACCATGTGATCAGCCTGACACTGCATCATAATCCACTTAGGCCTAGGTGGAATACATGCTGACCCCAAAAGCAATTCTATCTGATTTTTATTGACGCCAAGTAATGAGTCTTTATGTACACGACAATGTTTTGAACTATGCCTGGAAGGTTAGAATGCTTAAAAAGCAGATTCCTTTGAAAAATTAAGCATGAAACATACCTTCTGAAGAGTGACTCAACTGCACCAAGAATGTGATGAAAAATGATGTCTACATCTTCATCCTGAACAAGCAACATCAACAACGTTTAGCTACTTGAGTTCATCAAATAATGACACAAAATAACAATCATCAACAGATCCCTGTCCATCCTCTTCCAACTTTTGACAAGCACATGAATATCCAACATATTAACCAGACTATCATATGCGCCACACGTTACCAACAGCATATTAGAGGCAATTAGTGCATGGCCCTAATATAGTATCAGCAAGTGCATACCACATTTAGAGGTAGACCATTTTTTTAAGCACATATATTAAAAGATAACCAAAAGAAAATATCTAACACATCTCATAATACAAACCAATATAAGTAACACAAATATGAGAACCGTTAATGCTGAGACTCTAAGACTCTTGAGACCGTCATAAATCAATACACATTAGTGTAAAGCACAGGAACTGTGTCTAATCTTCCTTCACACACTACCACACTAGTAGGACACGATCAAGCTATTACTACAAAGATATTGTTAAAAAGTGTATATACGACATGTTATTGCACACCTGCATAAGAGCCTGAAGTTCCCTCTTTAACCAAATGTGAAGCCACTGATTTTGTTTTAGATACTTGCGGCATTTCCAGTATCCCAAAATGTGGAATCTATCATAGATATGGCTGTCAACAAAAAACCCAAGGAGAGAATGAAGTTCTGAAAACCATTTTTATGTAATTAATTGGGTACAAAGTTGTTCATCAAACCACAGAAAATTTTAATTTAGCATTACATTCACTAACCGTATAGCATTGCCTGGTTCACTGGCATAACATTTCAACCTATACTTGTGTGCATCTGATAGAGTGAAACTGCCAAATCATAAAAGAAGCAAGATCATTTTAGACAATCTACTCAGGACGTTGACAACATCTTATACATCAGTAGGTTTCCTGAACCTGAACTTCAAAATCAAACCTTGTCATAGGGCCTTCACCAACATATTGTCGTTGAAAGGAACTACCCACAAAGCTATGAATTATTGATGAATTCTCCATCTGAAATGAGAAACAATATAACATCCATAGACAAGCAAATTTTTTCAATGCATAACAGGCTTTGTTTTCATAATAGGATAAAACATCCGTAAGTTTCTTCATGAAAAGACTAGAATCATATAACACAAAATGCAACACATGTTTTATTAGTATTGATAATAAAAGTGGAATAGTTATCAAATTCTCCAGTTTCAGATTGTAGGCTTCTGATAAGGAGGGGGAATGTTGGAACTCGAAGCTTCAACGCTCCAACCAATGAAAATTTATCTCACATGAACATGGATTTGCACACATATATCTTTCCTATGGAGCAATAGGTTGGTGCTGACTCTTTATTTTACAGCTTACCTGAAGGCTAGTACTTCGAGGGGCATGGTGCCGAGTAGCTGTTTATCTGCATATCATGTATCAAGATAGCATGGAATAGTCAAGAGTTGTCTTTAGACTATGATTTTGGTCGTTGTAGTTTCCAAGATTTTGTTGGTGGACCCCGTACCGTATTTAGAACTTCAGACCTCATTGCTATTTGAGTTTGATATTTCATTTTGATTGGTTGGATATGCTTGGCTATGTATATCATTAATGTTCACACCCATGAATGGCAAATCCATGAGGCATTGACAGTATTCATGTTGCCGGCGTATCTCGTGCAGGTGTGACACAAACACGCACATAAGTACATAAATACCTACATATATATACCTACATATCTATAGGTCATCCCAATGGCATCTGGAAAGACTAGCCAAATGCCCTTGAGATCTTTATGAAACACAAAATTGCGTAGAAACGTGCTATATGAGATACCTATGACCTCCCTTGCAGTCCTAGAAAGAGAAGCTGTATGTGTACTAGCTTCCATATGTGAAGTTGTGAAAATGATCTCGCAAGAACTACAAGAAGTCCCCACCCCAGCTACAGCCATGGAAAATATCCACCATTTCTGATATTTTCTTTATCCATGGTGTGAGAAGCCCCTCTAGTATGGACTTTCTTGACAGTGTTTCTACAATTTAGATTATCTTTTCAGAGCTTCTTCTGTTAAATCATAGTAGTCACCTCCACCGACTCTTCAGTTTCTCCAGTCTATACTGCATATCATTTTCCTTTCTATTTCTATCCAGACATTCGCCAATCAATTGATTGGAAATAGGTGGATCGGAATTCCCATGAAAAGGTTGGACCTATCTCTACTACTCTGCTTTCCAAATCTCTTTTTTCTTCCACACATCAAAGCCAAATAATCAGAGCATAACAAAATAAAGATGTAATAGATAGAGGGCACCATGAAAAGTAAATGTCTGAATGAGTGGAAAGGCACCTTGCACAGTGGACAGCACAGAGGTGCATGCATGCCACTTATACTGTGAGAAGCCTCTAGCCAGCGACTTATACATTGATAGCAAAAATTGTCTACAATAGAGAAACGTAACCAAATATTAACCATGTTACTGTAGAATTGAAATTTGAAAAGGTGATATACATTTCAAAGCTAGTGAGAAGGAATTAATTTGAATAAATAAAACATTAACTGAAATTCATCCATAGTGCAGTCTCATGTCCAAGGAAAAGAGTGAATGTGCCCCATAAAGTGGAGTATAATGAATAGTAGCGACCCTGTACATTACTCAGTAAACTAGTACAGAGAGCTAATATGGTTCATGTCCATTTCATGAATTATTGACGTGGGGTCATCTAACACTAAGTCTTTTTGATTTAAACTTATTAAAGTGAATTGCATACCCTTAAAAGTGAGAATAACTTTAAAAAGTACAGAACACCTTTTGTAAAAAGCAACTGCTGTGCCTTTATATATATATGTGTATATGGAGAGAGAGAGAGAGAGATTAACTTACGGAGGCACAGATCCAGATAACTTTCCTGCTTGATGAAATCAAGGCAGATAGAGCAGCAATTATATACTTCAGCGTTCTTCATGCACTGCATAATCCCCGCATCTAAGAGCATTAGATTCTAGAGGAAACCAAATAGCAACAAAAAATGTGAACCAGCAAGCCCATGCATTACATGAACAGACAACACGAGAAATAATTGTTTGCAGAATAAAACAAAACAGCATAGAGATATCATATCTATGTGAACCAAATAGCAACAAAAAATGTGAACCAGCAAGCCCATGCATTACATGAACAGACAACACGAGAAATAATTGTTTGCAGAATAAAACAAAACAGCATAGAGATATCATATCTATGTACATGTATTGTATCTTCATGGATATTTACATATGAGACAGATATTATATACACATATATATAGACAGATAGATGGATTGATTGATGAGAGAGAGAGTCCCTATGAGTGAAACTTCCAACAGATCAAAAAGGAACAAGCCAAAGATGTGACTGCCAACCAACCAATTCCTAGCGGAAGCAAATAAAAAAATCCTGCGGTACCACAAAAGTCCAAAATAGTGCTTTTAAAGTTGTCCCCATGTAGTTTCACCTTTGAACCTTCTTCCTGTTTCTTGCCAATGAGAAAGAAACCACCATTCTTGGGTGGTTTCTGATTGACTCCAATACCTGCTATAATTTGATGAGTGAAGGTTGCCTTTTCTTTAACCTTCCAATGTGGTGGCTGGTCTTGAATTCACCCACTACAAATGATGTCATCAACCAAACATGAAAAAGTTTAATCAATTTGATAATTTTGGAACTCTAATCCTCTTAATTAATTCTGAATTTATGGGCTTTCATTTGGAAGTTTGGCAAATTACTGGAGCATCCTACAAATAGAACATTGGACTTGAATCATGAACTCTCTTCCTAATGTGGGTTTTCCACCTCCTATCTGAGTCGAGTAGGTAGATCAGCATGTGACTTTGCAGGGACTATTAGTGCATAAAGCATGCTCTCTCCAGTTGTAAGTCACCGGAAGCATATTACTCCACCTGACATGATTGAAATAATAGATAGAAATAACTCATGGCTAGACTTCCACTTCTTTTGGAAACAATCAAATAAAATCCCCTCTCAGCAAGACACTCTAGGAGTCATTGTCTGTGGAGTCACATCTATGTACTACTACATTATGCACCCAGTAGGATGATCAGGTCCTCAAGTGGCCAAGAGATGTTATAGGCGCTCTCTCTGCAAGGAGTACGAAGTACCCTGCCTGTAAAGAAAGTACACAATTCAGAGCACAACGTTACCATCTTAAAAAAACATTATCTAATACATCTACAATTCACACAAGAGCACGTTTGAGCTCAAAGGCATTATACAACCTAGAATTACAATTCAGGGCTTCAGGCTCATTTTGCAACAACTAAGCCTTTTCCTGTACTAGATGGGGTCGGCTACATGGATTCTTTGATTTCACATAGCTCTATCATATGTCATGCTAGCAGTTAACTCAATATAAACTAGATCATTCTTTTTAGTTTCCTTTCAACACTTTTGTGGTCGTTCTCTTCCTCTTTTAATATTTTCACAATTTAATTTTTCATATCTTCTTCCAGGAGCATTCCTTGTTCATCTTTCTACATGTCCAAACTATCTTAAAACGATTTTTTCTCATTTATCCTCTATTGGCTACTCCCAATTTGTTTCTAATAATCTTTTTATGTATACGGTCTTTTCTTGTACAACTCATTCATCTCAACATCTTCATTTATGCTACGGACAGCTTTTGCACATATTGATGATTAATTGTAACACTCACAACAATAAAACATAGTAAGTCTAATTGTTGCTCTATAATATTTACCTTTTAACTTTAATGAAATCTTCTTATCGTACATAATACATGATGCCACTCTTCATTTTAAACAACCGACATTAATTCTGTGTAACATCTCTATCAATTTTCCCATCACTTTGAAAAATTGACCCTAGGTATTTAAAACTTTCCTTTTGAGGGATACATTGTGTGCCAATCTTAATTTTTCTATCCTCTCAAGTACTCAAATGATCAAACTTACATTCTATATATTCTGTCTTTGTTCTACTAAGTCAGAAGCCTTTACTTTCTAATGTTTCTCTCCATAGTTCCAATTTCCTATTAACTTTTTCCTTAAACTCGTCTACTAACACAATATCATCTGCAAATAACATGCACTAAAGTACTTCATCTTGAATATTTTGTTAACTCATCAATGACCAATATAAATAAATATGGACTTAAAGTTGATCCTTGATGTAACCCAATATTAACTTCAAAGGAGTCTGCCATTTCTTTAAGTCCTCACACAAGTTTTTGCACCATCGTGCCCATCTCTTATAATATTTGTGTATATCAATAGGATACCTTTCTTTTCCAATGTTCTCCAAATAACATCTTTTGACACCCTATCGTAAGCTTTTTTTTATCAATAAATATCATGTGAAAGTTCTTTTTTACTCTAAAATGTTCTATAAGATGTCTCAGTAGGTGAATCGCTTCAATAATAGATCTGTCGGGCATGAATCTGAATTAGCTCTGTATTGTACTCGATACTTGTCTTAACCTATGTTTTATAATTCTTTTTCATAATTTTATAGTATGGTTCATTAACTTGATACCTCGATAATTCGAACAATTCAGTACATTTTAATAAAAGAAACATGTACTAATATTGACTCAAGCCTTGGGAGAGTGTCTCGATGGATTTCATCTTGAACATAGGAAAGAACTCATGCAATAAGAGTAGTTCATAAAGTCGTTCAGTAAATCAAATCTGCATAACGGATCAAAAGTTAATGATTGAAATCCATCATTAAGGAGTCATAAAATCTGACGTTCTTAACCAGAACGCCTAACATCAAGGACCACAAATCCAATGTTAAATTTCCATTTTCTCCAAAATTTGTTATTGCAAAGTCTTTCAAGACTGGACATATAAAGGAAAGTCGAAAGTTGAAAAGAATCCAAGCACCGAAATAACAAAGTAATTGGCAGAGCTGCTTGTTAAACCAAATCTGCCAAAACAAATCCAATGTTAATGCCTCACATCTGCCATTAAGTAACATTTTGAAAACTCTGTGGTATTTCAGAACTGGACACAAGGAATGTCCATTGCTGAAAAGAATAAACACCACCGAAATAACAAAGTAATTTGTAGAGCTGTTCGTTACATCAAGTCTGCCAAAACGTACAATGTTAATGCCTTAAGATTGCCTGAAAACTACCAGTAAATAAGATTTTGAAAGCTCTGTGGTCTTTCAGAACAGGATAGGACAAGAGAATCTCATGCTGAAAAGAACACCACACATTTATAACAAACTTCTGATGTTGGAAAAGAACAAGTTAAATGTAGAGATCCTCATATCAAACCCAAAAATCCAACACAATCTGAGGTTAAAATCAACAGAAACTATGTTAGCTTGAAAACCAACCTGGATCTCCGAATACACTTCATATAATGCCGCACATTTTTTTTTGCTTACCCAAACCAATGTAAATTCACCATATTCGATAATTGACAAGAATTCATGAGTAAACCACACACCTCATGAAAGTCCTAGCGGTTATCGAAGAAACTATAGAATCCAGACGTCGCATGGATGCTTCTTGACCGCTCATTGATACGAGGCAACGACTCACAACCAACATCGGAATTCACGGTCCTCACTTTGCATGAATTCCTAGCCCTCTCCGGTCACCTCCGAGCATCTGCCAGCGAACAGAAAGAACGTAGGGAAGATACTTAAGTAGACGAAGAAGATGATGATGAAGGTGCCCAGGGCGTCCTTCCTAGCCGGGAAAAACCCTGTGGTGCGCGCGCACACACACACACTAAACATGACGGAAGGAGGGCCCGGAAGCTTTGGATCCCATTCCGGGTCAATTTGCTAGCAGATCCGACCCGGGTCCAAAGTCATAGCTTCCCAAGAACTCTCTTTCATGTTCAAATTACAACTTTGTTTTTCCTTATAAAGGGAGGCCAAAGCATAACACACATACATGCACCTGTCAGGAATCGAATTCACCACGACAACATTCGAGCTGGAGAGCCCTGTCAGTTGAGCTAATGCTCTTAGTGATCATTTGGCTTTAGGGATAATGAAAATAGATACATTGGTTTCAAGTAACCAATTTCTGGAATCATGAAAGGGAACCAGAACTAGCCTGTTTCAGTTACGGTTTGAAACTACCGTTTCCGGTTTCAGATCGGGTTGAACTCCCATGGAAGGTAAGGGTTAGGTGTTGCCCTTTCCGCTTTGTTTTTTTTAATATGCCAATTCAATTATCGGAAAAGCTCCTCAATTTTGAAAATATTAAAAGAAACTTTTATGTATATATATATATAAACCAACTGGTGATTGCTGGACACTGCCAATCTGCTCAAATTGCTGCAATTGCCCACCTTTTGTCATTCATATGATGGCAAAATAGTATACAAACACCGAGCTCTAATTCAAAACAATTTCTTCTTTAAATTCTATTTATCATTGAAGTTTATGTACAATGAAATTTGCACAAATTGCGACTTTCACTTCTTGGGACCCAGATCATTAGATCAAATCTTGTATACAAAAATTGGTAGCAAGATGGTTACTGTGGAGCGCTTAGATGAGATAGGGTCAGATATTAGGTTCGGTTTCAACTTAATTTCAATGGCTGGCGGATGGTGTGGTGATAACGGCTTGGTTTCTGAGGAGAAGCGCATAGAGGAGTTCGTTCCAGGCATCAGGAACTCCAGGCAGACACCAATGGCTGCAATCTTGTCGGTTAATTGAGCTTGGCCCAGTTCTGGGATCAATGTAATAGATTGACGGGTGCCCATCCTTGCGAAATGCAGTCATATAACTCACATTCATCACCTCCACATTCAGCTTCTTTCTTCTCTGCTGCTGATACTCGGATACAGTGTCAGTTACCACAGTAAGCAGCTCAATCCATGGTTGAGATTGAAGAGATAAGGGCTCCAACTCTGGGAGCTTCTCCAGATGGCATCCACCCCCAGATTTCCAATCACCTCCACTGTTGACATCGGACAAAAGCTTAAACTTTTAGTCTAATGTTGCTAAATTCAACACAGCATTAACCAGAAATGATTGAACCAAATTTATTGTTTTTGGATATGTTGTTCCCTTAAAAGCTCGACCGTTCAGTTCAGAGAAATTCAGAGATTTTATATGGCTTTTCGACTAGCTTACTTACCCCCTCAGTTCTTGCTGATGTGATGACTTTTCGACTGTTCAGGCTTAGAGCGAGGTGCTGATCTAAAAGGACAACTCATTCATTCCAACACAAAATCCTTGCGCACTGTTCATTGCATTTAGGCAGCAACGTAATGGCCCTAACACACTTGTTTCATTCTCAAGCACCCTGGTGCCTCCAAGGAGATTTAACATACTGATTAGGGTCTATAGTTGAAGTTGTGATATTCTGGTTCTCATCCACCAAAATAATCCCCTTCCCTATCTAGGCGTGAAGCATTTTGCTTTTTATATTTTACTTCATTCTTTCCTTTAATATTTGGTTAACATAAAGAATTAGCATTGTGCGTCTTAATGACCAGATCAACTGGCTAATAGGGCTCCTTTGTACGCCTTTGGAAAAGCACATGTGAGCATGTATTTACATGCAGGTACACACACACAGAGGTCCTTGCATATCTTAAGGGAGAAATGTCTGAACGAGGAAGAGCTCTTGCGGATCTTTCTCCAACTCATTTTGTATAATATATATGCAGTGTGAATCTTTCTCCTAAGAATAGTATCTATCACCTCCATTACTTAACCATAAAAATGTGTACGTCCATGCTTTAAAGTACCAAAACTAGCCTCCTTACCCCTGACACACGCTAAAAAAGTTGTAATCCTCTACCTGTTGGCTTTGAATGCCGATGCTGTAGAACTAACTACTTTACCTACATCAGTCCCTGAAGCAAGGTCCTTCCTCTCTATAATGTGTTCACTGAACCGGGACAAAGATATGGATGCCCTTGCTTAAGTTGTAGAATCTATATAAAAAGATTTAATGAAGTTTTAAGCTGGTCTTTGATCCTCCTTCCCTTATCCATGCTTGGGATCGGCACAGGCAGAGTTTTCCTTGTAATAGGGCAAATGATGAAACTAGAAATAGAAAACCGAAAGGAGTGCAAGTGTGACAGAAGGAAGACTATAACCAGAAGCCAAAACTTAAAAACGATCATGTATGTGTATCTTATTTGCAGCGCATGACAAATTTGCCACATAATTCAGATGTTCATAAGTGCACATCAATACCTACAACATTAGTTTTAATGTAACAGATAATGAAACTAACAAATGATGCAAATCTATAAACTTTACCTGAAATGGACAGGAGCATATGTTCGAAAGATAACATGTGTCTTAGTCGGATCAATTTCTTTCTCAATCCAATCAATTACAGTTTCTATTGATCTTCTGTATGCAGCTTGGACACTCATCTCCATCTTCACTTCATTGCTGATCTCAAAATAGCAGCCCCTGCAGAGCAGTAACCCTTGATAAGTAACTACTACAACTACAACTAAGCCTTTTCCCATACTAGATGGGGTTGGCTACATGGATTCTTTGTTTTTTTAGAATCCATGCTAAGTCCAACGAAGTTTTACGCTGGCTGTCTGAAGCCTAACAAAACCTTTGATAAGTAAAGGACCAAATAAAAAACATCACTATCCACATGGAGGCCTGCCTGACAAGACTAGTTCATAGATGAACAGAAAAAGATTTCTAAATACTAGGAAGATTTGCTTTTAATATATATATATATATATATATACATATATATTTTACGCCTACCATGGAAAGCACTCAATCATACAAAAACATGTAAATATTTTTAATTGTCTTATAATTTATATTTTCCACTTTTACCACTTCTTCAACGAAAACATAAAATGCACCAGAGTCCAGCAGTAACACCATAGCAGCATTATTGCATTGAAGATCACAAAAAAGTATACCCATGTCAATAGAAGAAAGAGCATCAAATGATTTTCCATCCCTGATCACTCACACTTACACAAAGTAGAGTTCTAGATTGTTCAAAATTTGCTTACCCCCGTTTCGTTTTCTCATAGTTCCACCAATGTCCAGTGTTGAATATCAGAATATCAGCGTTCTTCCATTTTGATGAACTCCAATCCATGACGTCCAACTTCAGGGTCATCTTGACCTCCTCCGGGGCACCTTTAGGTGGCCGTCCTTGGAACACTAGAAATGGCGCTCGATAGTATTCAACCGTGCAGTTATAATCATGAAACTTGAATATGAGAAATCCATTGTGCTTAGTGAGTGGACTCCCATTTACTTCATATATGGAACTCTTGTTAACAATGGCTGATGAGAGCATGCAGAGAAGAGATTCCCACTGGTTTCTTCCGATAGAATCACCCACGAAGACAAGTCGGCGGTTCCTCAGCTCTTCCAACATCAACTTTGCATCGAATCTACGTAAGCAAAGAGTAACTAAATTATGAAGCAGATCACATTGAATGAAAAGTTGGCACATAGCAGATCTCATTGATCCAAATGAAGGACACAGATAATAATTCTGGGGACATGGACATGACCATGCACTTTTGATCTGTATGTGAAGGTAAATGTGGTTGCAGCTGATATTACAGAAACATGTATCTTAGCAAGGCGGCAAAAAGGCCGTAATAGATTCTAAAAAGGGAAGATTGCGATAGATAATAGAATCACCCATAAGTAAGATCTACTGGAATAAATTGCTATTGACCAGCTTCACATCAAATAATTAAGCATCAAAACCAATAATAAGCAATAATACACACATACAGTTCCAAGTGAGACCAAAAACACTTCACCAAACTCATATCAAGTGGCCAAATGGTAATCAAGGTTTATAAACTCAGAAAGATGTAACCAAAAAACAGAAAAACTGATGGCAATATTGGCCCAACCAAGGTGGACCCAATACAATCTGACGATTCTGACCCGAATTTGGTAGGATTACCTGGTTTGTATGAGTTTGGGGTTGGGGCAGAGAAAAAACAAGTATCTTTGGCCCTTATAGAACGGGTAAGAAGTACAAAACCCATACAAGACCTGCAATAATATATATAGAGAGAGGGGAAAATAGTAAATGCCAAATGTCTTTTGGTGGATAATCATGCAATATCTCTACCGTCATCGATTAGGAAAATTTGAATTAAAAAAGTAAAAAGAATATTGTTGTACTTTTATATATTACATTTATGTACTAAAAAAAGTAAACAAGCACCATTATGCTTTATAGATTAAATACTTTTTAATTCAAATCTTCACTATTGATAATCAATCAAACGGTGAAGAAGTTATGCATGATTATGAACAACTACCTCTCTCTCCGTATATATATATATATATATATATATATATATATATATATATATATATATATATATATATATATATATATATATATATATATATATATATATATGAAAAGTCTAATATGCTTGTCGTATCCTTCAAAATCTCACTCCTCCATCCCATTTTGATGGGTGGTTGAGTTTAAAAATAAATAAACAAAATATATTTTTACAAGTATCCTTGATTTACATGTGCACTTTTGCTTTTCAATTCAACCATATCTCCAAGGAACCTCTTCATTATTTTAAATTACAAACGATTTGGATCTAATTTAAAATTTTACGTTTGAATTGGAGTTTGGAATTGGGAGAGAAAGGTCTAAACCACATCCACCCCCGAAGATAATCGGTTTGAGCTCAAAATTGAGGTTCTGAGTATGAGGGGGGCTCCATTGACATCACTAAAGAAACCAAATACCAGATTAATGTTTTGAAGCACCTTCGCACCTCTTCAAAAAAGTACTCTAATGTTCTCTACAAGAAATATATTTACTCTAGTGTTTGCGCAACAAGCAGTTTAGCTCACAGAAGAGGATACGCATCGAAGCACCTGCTTTCTTTTTTCAACACGGGAGAACAGAGAGCACAAAGACAAACACGACGTGATTTACTAGTTAAACTAATTCCCGGAAATTGCCATGTACGGCACCGGCCTCCGGCTTCCTCTAGAAAAAGCTCAACATGGTGATTGGTGAAGAACGATGAGAACTTTCAAACCCCAAAAGAAAAGGTGAAGTACCGCTCTCCTCAACTCTTTCCTTCGACGGACGGTCTCTGCAAACACCATTTGTTTGTTGAATGTGGAAGCATGAGTAACTCGACACAAGTTGAGGCCTAGACCGAAATACTAAAACGGGGTCCGATTAAGTTTGACTGGAAAATTTTAGACGAGGCGTACACAAGAAATTTTGTATGTGAAGGGGGATAATCTTTCTCTTTCATTCCACAACCAAGGAGATTATGGTGAGGAACAGGGACGAAGCCAGGAATACAACGGAAACTACGAGCTACGGAGGCCGGATAAGGAGAAAGAAGAAGGGAGTGACGGACTGACTGACCTTGGTAAGTTGCAAGCGTCGGGCTGCCAACGCCATTTAGTATACAATTCATCGGGGCGACCGTTCTGGGAACACTGGAAGCCCTCATCCAAGAACCCGCAGTCTGCAGCTCGGTAGAGAGGGTAGGCATCATCCCAAACCCAGCTTCCCTGGAAGATATCACAGGCTGCCGGCAAAGAGAGGAAGTCAGGTAGTGAGGAAGAAGCATTGTTGTTGTTGTCAACATTGCAGACACGCTGCTGCTGAGAGTGGGAGAGCATCAGCAGCGGCGTCTTCGCCCTGACGTCGGCGTAGAGGAAGCAGACGAAGAAGGCGAGGGTGGCGGCAAGAAAGAAAAGGACATTAGCCGCCAACGGCCGCCGGAGTTTCTTGGCCAACTGCATGACGGCGACGATCGGCAACAAGGGAATGTAGCGTGCTGGCTTGCCTTCTTGCTTGCTTGTGAGTTAACGGTCATGGGGTGCTTTTCTTCTTGATCGAGGCGTTAGTTTTCTGATGGCGGACTGGCAAACCAACCCTTGGAGGGAAAGCATCGAGTTCGTTAGATCCGTTTCTTAAGTCGTATTCAAATTTCGAATCCAAATTCGATCCGTTTTAGTTTTCTTGAGGTTCAAGCATTGGTGTGGCCGTTACTACTGGGACTTGGGTATGGCAAACGGGCCGGTCGGGTATACATATGCGCAATCTCATACCCGAACCTCATATCTGTATCTTTGTTCCGTGAATGAGGGGGTCTATTTTTGGATTAAATCCAATCATTTGCAAGGAAAAGCCAAGTAATTAAAAGAATTAAGTCTACGTGGTTGAAATTTACAATATATATATATATATATATATATATATATATATATATATATATATATATATATATATATATATATATATATATATATATATATATATATATAACCCTTTTTCATATTAGCCCCTTTTACCTGCCCTAGCTCTCTTTCCTCGCATATGATCTCTGGTGCTCTCCTCTCTCCTCTGTGTAGTATATATATTAAGAACATATAATACTCTAGGAATCCATAATTGTCAAGGCATCATCTATAATCATCTATCAAGAGTGATCGAACGGTAATACTTCGAGAGTATATTACTTCACTATCGTTTTCATATATATATATATATATAAAATGAGTTAGGTCCTCATGGATGGATGCTTGATTATAAGGCCTAGGACTAGAGACCCATCATAGAGTATATTACTTCACTATCGTTTTTTATTTATATATATATATATATATATATATATATATATATATATATATATATATATAATGAGTTAGGTCCTCATGGTTGGATGCTTGATTATAAGGCCTAACACCAGAGACCTATCATAATTAAACACAAAACTCATCATGCAAAACAGCCCCTCTTTTTACCTGATTATGCAGCTCATCAATGGTCCGTCTGAAAGTAAAACCGGAGATCCAGTTTCATAGTCTCAGCTTCGCAATCAAACACGCCCATTAGGATCTCATAGTTCAGGCCGAATTCCAATCCCTGCCTCAAGTAAAATCAACCGTTTGTCTTGGCAAAGAAATTGCACTTTTTTTTTCTGGGGGGGCGGGGGGATTCACAAGTTGAAGGTCATCAGTTTGGTACCCAGGGCACGCAAACGACTTCACCTCACCATTGTACCGAAAGAAAAGGGGTCACACCTCGATCAGTTAACAAGATCAATTGAAATAATTTTTACTTTGGTACTTAACCAAATCCAACAATTTTAACCCTAAGAAAACAAAATTTTCAAACTATGATTGGTGACGCACCTTGAAGCACCAAAACCAAAAGGACAACTAGGTGAATCGAAATAAAGCGCTTCGAAGCAAAATAAATTGAAGAACCATGGAATCTGATTTATATATGAAATCTGAGTATGGCTTATTGCGACTAGTATCAAGCATGTTTCACACCAATATCAGCAACCTGCTCCTTCACAAAACCAGCAAAATAAATAGTGACTGAGCTACAGGGACAGTTCAGTGGCACCCCAACACACTAAGCAGTTCCAACTTCTAAATGTAACTCAGTTCTATGCCCCGCCATTAATCAAACTGCACGCACAAGCATTAAGTTGAACTCCCATTTCTTTTATAAAGCATGATCAAATAACAAAATAGGCCTTAGCTTTCTGTTGCAGTAAGATGTTGGTATCTCCAAATGACATACAGAAGGGCAAGTGGAAGACGGCATTGAATTCGTCTTTTGCAGTGGTGAAGTCCCGCTGCTTGTGTAAAAACTAATATCTCTGCTTACATGAAGTCATCCTCCAGCTCTTGTACAGACTTGCTTGTTCCAGCTATTTGCTTATTGGAAGTCATCTTCTCTGAAACCATCAGACCCTTGTAGCTCCTTATTTCTGCCTGTCTCTCCCTTTCAAGCCTCTCCATCTCTTCTTGGCGTTTCTACATTAAAAATTTGAAAAGATGATTAACACCCACACACAAATCTCAACTTATAAAGCAATATTCATCACATAACTATAATGGCTCCAAATTGAAGAATCCACTTAGTACACAGACAAAATGCTCATAAGTGCTACGACAAGAAGATAATGTTGTGGTCCAAGTAAGGGTCAATTCAGAGCAGTTAACAGCTGCATCATCGAAGGGTTTTGGCTGGATCAGGAAGAAATAAGTTCATGAACTGACAGCACCCCAATTAAGCACTATAGGTCCAACAATGTACACACAAATACAACCTCCATCCAACTAATACGGATTACGGACACAAGATGCAAGCATGGCTTACAAAACAGAACGTGCTTCAGTGTCATCACATTGCATCAGCTAAGCTCCCAATTCAGTAAATTGCAACAACTACCTTACTGTGACAGATTTGAACCATCACCACTCAAGATCATTTTGCATTGCCAAAACCATGTACATTCTGTGATTTCCAGTCTGTCTGACACAACAACGTATATTGGAGACACCATTTCCGTTGTCTCTATGTTCTAGGATGGTACCTAAGATGCCATGTTAGACATGCCAGTCAGACCAATACCCAGTCCATCTCTGGGTAACCCATTTGTTCAAATTGTACATGTTCTAGCTTCTTTTGGTCCTTCTGGATAGAGTAGCAGCAATTTTACATACAGGTGTACTAGGACCTCTTTCATTTGTTTCTAGATCGATGAGTTGTGGAGCTTTTCTTGATTTTTTCAACAAAGGCAAACCAATTGCAAGCTATTAAGAAGGCGGTTAAAGCCAATCTCACATCATATTCTCCTTCTAATGGAACTAAAAGTATTGGAAAATGAAAACCTTGAAAGGAAAATCTGAATATCATGCGCTAATCCATAAATAAAAAACTAAGCTAGTTTAATCTAAAGTTGACCAGTTCACAGAACCAAATAGAGAGTTACAACAATTAAATCAAGTGAAGAAACTCATTTCCATCGCACCTTGTCCCTGAGCTGAAGTTTCCTTTTAGCTCTTTCTGAAGCATTCACAGCCTCCCTCTCAGCTGCTCAAATAAGAGTAGTTAGAAGCCATGTTCCTTTCCCCAGAACCAGAAGCATTTAAACATGAAGGGAAAAGGTTGAAAGATAGGAAAAGAAAAAGCAACAGCATCATAGTACTATGCAATCAACAGCAGTAAAGATTCAGCGTTGATAAAGCATTGGCAGTAGTATGTGGTATTACCAACCATAGAAAACAAGTACAAATATACATGTATATAAAATTTATTCTCAAAAGCAGAAATCTTAAAAGAAGAAGAGGATTTAGATTCTACTTTGACTCATAAGATCCAGCCTAGAGCCATGTGTCGAGAAATACTCCTACACAAAAACAAACACAATACTCAAACTTCACGCCCAAAGAATCTCTTTGCAGTTCATGTTTGGGCAAATAGATAGGATGTAATACTGATTTGATGACAAACAGTCTCAATATATTCCTGCCTGACAGGACACCATGTCCATATCCAGATACAATCCAAAGGGAGATCAAAATGAAGTATAGCGTATCCAGATCAACCATGGAAGATAAATTTCAACGGAGCAACAAAGAAGCATCGCATGTTGAAATGAAGGAGCACACATGTCCAAAGAGTGACCCTACATCAAATGATTGACTCTCTTAATCCAAGAAGAGTCCAACACCATGAAGAGTCCAAAATAATAGGCCTCCTACATTGGATATAATTGCTTTTATATTCTTACATAATGTTGAAATTTAGTTGTACATGCACGTACATACATATGTCAACAACAAGAAGCTTTTCCCATACTAGATGGGGTTGGCAACATGGATTTTTTGTTTCCATCAGGTTTGATCCCGTGCCATGTTAACAGTTAATTCAAAAGAAGCTAGATCATTCTTTATTGTTTCTTCACATACATACATATATATATAGCCTATTGGATTTAATTATTCTTACATTACTAGATAATGCAACTCTCAACCAGCAGCAAGAGCATCAGAGCACCCTGCCAGTTGAGCTAATGCTCTGGGTGCAATTTAGTTATATTTGTTTTCCAGACAAAGATCTATATTTACTAACAATTTGAATCCGGTTTTGATGCTATGGAGTCATTCCTAAGGTTCATAAATAGAAGAAATCCACAAGCATATCATGCAATGAAGAATTAATTTAGTCAATTGATCTTTAGATTGAAAGCCACATGAAACTGGGTTGTGTTTTCTTCCCGTTCTTCATTTTCTTCTTGATTATTTCTTCTATCGGAAAGATCTTTGCCTCTTTAGGCTTGTGATACCAAAACTATACAAATTTTGCGTCTTGTTCACAAAGTAGATCCAACGACAACTGTAGCCATCTTCAGCTAGTATTAGGCCAGATCTCCAGCAGCTTGGAGCTGTTACTCAACTAGTCATCAGCTAGAGTCAAAGACGATGGTATCCTCAACAAGGAGGTTGGTGCTCTACTGCTGGGCATCACACCACATCTGTCCATATCAGCTAGAGTTTGCCACCGTAAAACCCACAATACCCTGTTTGCTGTTGCTCCGTTATTCCCTTCCCCATGTCTACCTCAGGTCTGGCTGTCTGCATGCTGGTTTAACACCATCAACCTGCAAAAGGAGAGTATTGTCCAAACAAACTCCTCGTGATTACTTGGTGCTTAATCTCTCTCTGTTGTCCTCATGATCTATGTTATTCCCAAATCCATGGATATGCTTGCGCATAACCCCTGGCTTCATGTAAACTCTAACCGAATGCCAAACTCCTTCAACCATACACCCTATTAACCAATCTCTGAACATACGACCAGCTTGTTCCATGTTCTACTCAAAGTCAAAGACTCTCTATTTTGTCATTGTAAAACCTCATAGCTGACACCCCATCATCATGTTATACACTATTGAGTTCAGCCATCATAACATCCGTTTGTGTGCATTGGATCACATTAAGAACCAAACCCCAACCTAGCTTTTGCCATGAACACCTTCCATTCAAACCATTAGTTAGATGCCACCTGCCGCAATCCCTAAACCCATCTGTTTACCATGTTCTAGATATGTGCTAACCAATTTATATTGTGTTTAGTAAACTGCAAAACACCAACCCTGTTTCTTACCATTCATGCAGATTAAACCCAGTCAATTACTACGTCTCCTACTCCACTTTTTCATAACAGACGTGTGAAGCTTCCGTTCAACATGTTCATGATATCCATATAACCTAGACCTATGCCTTCACATTGTTGGAAATTGTGGGTAGTGCAGCGGAAGATCAAATATCACACACACAAAAAGAACGACGAATAGAAAATAAGGAGATAAGGAAAGGGGCAAACCCTCCAATAGAGGCCGCCCCCTCTCTTTCTTAATCTTAATCTCTTAACCCTAATACAAGAAGTTCAACCCTTATATAATGAGTTGTGAAACACAAATTGACCAAAATGCCCCTAGCACTATGGGCAATTACAATAATACCTAAAACATCAAAATTACTAAACTGACACTAAAAATCATATTCTTCACCACCCCCCTCAAGTTGAAAGTAAGATAATTTGAACTCCAAACTTGTTAAAAAACTAATTCTTTCTTCATTCCTTTTTTTCTCTGATTTTTCAGCCCTATTAGCTGTCCATTTTTCAGCAACCTTCTTGGCTGCAATACTGTTCATCAGTCTTCAAGGTTGCACAAATCTTCAACAGCTTCTTGACTGCAACATCTTCGACTCAATTATCATGGTTGGTCATTTTCAACAGCTTTTTTTGTTGCAACATCTTCAACTCAGCCTTCTTGGCTGATAATTTTCAACAAGTTTTTTGGCTGCAATATCTTTAACTCAGCCTTCTTGTCTGGTCATTTTCAGCAGTTTCTTTGGCTGCAACATCTTTAACTCAGCCTTCTTGGTTGGTCATTTTCAACAGCTTCTTTGACTGCAACATCTTAAGCAACCTTATGATTGCAACACATTTCATCAGTCCTCATGATTGTAATCTTAACCTCATAAAAAAATAAGTTTCTTCACAACACTTCTTCCATGTCAAACTAATTGGATTGCACCCTTGTAGCCCGATTTGCATATCAATCATCAGCCACTTCACAACCACCTCCAATATGCATTCCATCAAACACTTGGTGTGCAGGTTAATCATCTCTCTTCGACATTTTATCAAACACTATTTGAGCATCTGCAAGCCTACCTTTTTGCACAAAGCCAGAAATCATTGCATTCCAAGACAATATTCTTTTCGAACATTCTATCAAACACTTGACATGCAATCTCGTTTGCTCACACTTCACCAATATTGAGATTCTATTCATTTCAACAAACAGTTGTCCTACAGAGTTAAGGTGGCAGTCGGATGGTACAAGTGATTGGAAAATCGTGATTAATATGCATCAGTTTACTCTCAAGATCCCAAAAGCCATAGCCAATTTTCTCACAAAGAAATACATCAATTTGAGAACATGTGCACCTCTCCCCTGAATATATGCGTGTTAAGGAACCAAGACATCGGTCAAACCATGGTTTTGTTTCCAAATTGACACCTGATCAGCTACTGTTCAGTCAAGAATTATGTTGTCATCGTTCACTTGAGAAGAAAGGGGTGCTTGACTTCTCTTTGCAACTTGCATTTGAATATAATACTCCTTAAACTTTGTCGGGGTATTCCTCACAAACTCAACCATGTCTTCTCCATCACGCTGTATATAAATTTTCTTCCATGTACATGCCCGCATCTTCCCAGTAGAAGATGAAAGACCCCCACCGCATGCAATACAGGCAATGCCACAAGAATTCATCAGATGCTTGTTGAACGTCCCGCTCGTGATGCATCTAGATGCTTCCCAGCTGCAATCGCCAAGAATTTTCCCCACAGATGAAGCTGAATCAAATCCAATTTTTGCAAATTTGCACGCTATCGACGGCGGGTGTCAGTGTCTTCAACATGTAAAGCCTCTTCTGGGGCCGCTCGATGATGTCTTCTATGTCAGACGTCTCTGAGAGGACTTTCGATTCTAGGAAATGCGCCAACTCTTCGTCTTTCGCTTCTTGGACACCTGTCATTCTGGCGAAACCCTTTCTACCTTCTCTCCTTTGCTTCCCTCATCAACCGATCGATTATCGATTGATTCAGATTCAGAAGGAGTGTCAGACTACCGCTAACCTTGATGACAAAGACGACAATGAATTTGAGTCGTACAATCATGTCATCGAGCGATGTAGGAGGGCCAGCAGCGTGTCGTGGCATGCATTGTTTCTTTTTGGCAAATGAAGATATTTTCGACGAGTTTCCTCCTTATTTTCCTGTGCAGCAGCAACACTTATTGGATCTTAAACGACACCCATTTCCTTCTCAACCTTTGCTTGCATCTCCCGGAGCGCGGCTGCTTCCTCCTCCATCTCCTTCAACCTCTTCTTCATCTCGTCGAGCTCCTTGGCTGAGGCGTCGTCATCATCAGTGCCAGACATGTCGATGTCTGATGAGTGGACTTCCATGTCTCCCTCCATATCAGGAATGTCCCCGTCGTACACCTCGTGCTCGTCGTCCTCCTGAGTAAAGCATCAAGAAATTCCCTTGTTCCATGGATTTTTTCGAGTTGTGTTGCTTTTAACCATATGCTCTTCTTTGTCAAGAACACGGAGAGAGCATGGGCATAATAAATAGCTCATGCAGTCTCTATTGAGCCTCTCTTTTTGCATTCCTCAGCATCCGCAACCCACGTCCTCTTCCAATCCTCTTCTTCCATACCAACGTCAACGGTGTTTCTAATTATAGCCTCACAGGTGATGACGAAACCTGCTCTCTCTACAGCCTAATCCTCTTTCATCCATGCCTCCCAGTCGATCTCCAACCCTTCCTTCTGCATGGCTCTAATGGCCCTCTGGATCCCATAAGATGGGCTATTTTGCCTCCCATAGCCGTCTCCTCTCATGGGGTTGCCACGCTCATCATCCCTCTCATTGTCGTCTCTTAGAGCATATTCGACCGAGATCACACGGCCCAACATTTTGCTTCCATTAGTCTCCAAAGCTTTTTGTTGCATCTTCTTGAGTTTCAAACTGCAAAAATGCAAAGTTCCTCAATAACCTCAACATCAACTGACACTCTCATCGTCCTCTTTAACGCAACTACATTTCTCATCGATTGAATGCTATGATACCATGTTGAAAATTGTGGGTAGTACAGCGAAAGATCGAATATCACGCACACAAATAAGAAGAATGACGAAGAGAAAATATGAAGATACGAGAAAGGGAGCAGACCCTCCAATGGAAGCCGCCCACCCCCCCTCTTTCTTAATCTTAATCTCTTAATCCTAATACAAGAAGTCCAAACCTTATATAATGGGTTGTAAAACACAAAATAACCAAAATGCCCTTAGTACTATGAGCAATTACAATAATACCTAAAATATCAAAATTACTAAAGTGGCACTAAAAAACATATTCTTAACACACATAACCAGACCAATCCTAAGTTATTTTATAGGCCAGTAGAACCATCCAGCTTATATACCCAACACCGAGCCAGTCAAGCTTTTGCACTTTTACCTTAGACTACTTTCCCCTGTTAAGCCCTAAACTCACACATTCCTGTGTAGAGAGCTTGATTGTTGGCATCTTAAGGATGCCTTGGAAAGGGACTAAAGAACTCAATAATTCAAGTTAAGCTCCATGCATCAAAGGTTTCATATTGCTAAATACATCATATGAACCCATCAGGTCCAAAAGGAGCACTACATTAGGTAGTTGACTGCCAGCATAAACTCAATATAATATTTTGGCATTGACTCTAGAATTTACAAGATACCATTGGAATGTCCTAGTGCGACTTCAAGGAAGTCATAAGATGGATAAGGATATTTTTGTCCTTTGCCACTCCAAGAGTATTTCTATAATTGTCACTGAATGTACTATTTTTTGTATTTCCTTTAGGCTTCTGTTCTCCCTTTGTAAAAGAGTCACCAGCAGTTGAAGAATCTTGCGTTTGTCTAAATTAGGACTACAGTTATTCGGGAGGTCCTTGAAGGTGGATACTGGAATATAACTATCCAATATCATGCATCTAATTGTGGCTATCAGGCTTCTCTGATTGCTCTAACTTAAGTTGGTATGCCTTCTCTGAGTTCTCATTTCTCAATTGGTTTCCATCTGCTGAGACATGTCCGCTCAAACTTTAACATTCAGATGCTTGTGATCACATGGTCAAGAAACTCCTGCAGAGGGTTGAAACTTTGAAAGTTCTGTTTTTTCTCTGCTAATTCCTCTTGTTCTCCTTCTTCATTCTAATTTATGCATTTTGAGTTGTTCTTGTTTTAAATTCTCTTTTCTAGGAGAGACAGTAAATGTTGACGCACAACAACAAAAGGTCACATTTTCTGGACGTATAGATCCTAACAATTTGATAAAAGGCCCAGCAAAGATAAGAATTGTGGTCTCCGAGAAGCAATCCTCAACAATACCTCGAAAGCGACCAACAACAGCAACTGCAAAAGCACCATCACCTACACAACGGAAGTGCCAATAAAGGCAAAGGACCAAGGAAAAAATCAGAATTTGGTCAAGGAACCAAGAGAACGATTCACATTTTCTCGTCTTCAAATAACCAGCAAGAAACCATTGGTGTATGTGAAGGAGCAATATGCTTCCAAATGCAGAAGCAAGAGCATGGAGCTTCACTAGAAGCAAGGAAACTGATAACGAATGAGAGAGACATGCAGATGATGTATAATAGAGACCTTCTAACTCCCCCTTCTACCACTGCTTACTATCACTTCCATCCCCATTCTGAATCTGCAGAGTATGTAACTGACTTGTTCGATTATGACAATGCTGACAGTAGTGCCACCATGTGAAAGGAAAGGAAGACAGAAGAAGAAATAAGCAAAGAAACAGGGAGGGGTTTAGCTTGACCACAGTGTGTGCGTTTTCTTGCACTGCATGCAGCATTGGAACCAGTCTTCAAAGCTAATAAAGTCCAGTTTCTGTTCAACAATGCATAGTCTCCCTTTGGTCACCATTATCTTGTTCTTTTAATTAAGCATTTATCATGATATTGACATGTACAATTTTAAGAGAAGCAATGGATATTACTGCGCTATGTTGGCTATATTGCATCACTTTTCAGACCGAGCAAGTGAGTGTGTGTGTGTGTGAGAGAGGACCTATTTAATCATATGTCAAATAACATATTACATGATCTAAGTCTCCATATGCATTTGAATAGCTCAGGTCATATGCCATTTGCTATAGCAATGTGACTGTGTAGTGTTATTAAATGTGGACCATGTGGATTGACATGCATGGGTGGGGTTTGCATGGTTTTCTTCTTTGTTTTCGTTCAAAAAAAAGAAAATTGAAGAATAAAAAACTTTGAATGAATATGGTTTAGAACGTGTTTAGTGTACAGCAAAGCACACATTCACGTTCTGTGAACAGACAGGACATTGAGCATGCTATCTGGCATACAGCTGCTCCAGTACTCGGGTGCCACATGGAGGCACTGACTGAATGAATCTACATTTAGAATTGTTGATCTACGAGCCAACCATTCCCCTGAGCAGTTCTAAATGAAGCTACACCTGACTGAATGAAGCTACAGTTAATAACATAATGAAAGAATACACTGCGCACATGACAGTCTCTCATGAAGAAAGAGACCACATATGCACGTTATTTCAGCAACATAAAAAAAGGTTATATAGAGGAAAAAGATTGAGATGTTCGCAGCTTCATTATGCTGCAATTTGATATGTCAAGTGTGGCATTAAAGGCAAAATGAACCAACCTCCTAGCCACTTATTGGTATTCAACAAGAGATTGGATGAAAGCTAACATGATCTGGCTGAGAGTCCAAAGATTGTTTATCAATGCGCATTCCTGTATCATACTGTAACATGCCAGGTTGGAACAGAATTTTTTTATTCCGAATACACTGCATGCATTCCTATGTCATACTCATCATCCAATGTTCTTCCGATTTTTTTTCTTTTTCTGCTGTTCGAATACAGAATATTCTGCTGCAATGGACACCATGCAGCCACCATATACCAACCCACACGATAGACATTATCATCAGAATGTTGGAACAGAAACATATTCATAATTTATAGTTCTCGAACTACCACAAGCAGAATAGCAACCAACAATAGTTCCCCTTTTGGCTTCTTATCAGTTTGTACCTCATCAAATGCATGCAGGTAAATATTTTATACAAAACAAATAGTTCTCCCTTTGAGCGTCTTTGAGATATACATAGACAAAAGATCCAGACCTTTCGAATTGATGACTCAAATTTGGCAGTACCACTCTTAGTTCCCAAACATTTTTGTACTTCGGACGAGAGTGAGATTGATGATTCAATTTTTAAAAAATGGGAGCTTTCTTATAATCACAAGGGAACAAAGCGATACTCTAACAGAGTAGAACAATACAAGTTAACGTGGATCTGTTATCACTCATCCAACTGTGCCACCAACAGAAAGCAGTGAAGAGAAGAGAAACACCATTGTACAAAGATACATAAACCATGACACCCCGATAAAGCATAATATGGAACTATCGTTCCTGCTGTTGGTGTAAAGAGCAGGAAGGCCCCTACCAACTTTGGCCTCAAAACGTCAGCTGGGCAAGAAGATCTGCCAGGCCTTTCAAGACAAGTAAACAGAGAGTGAAGATCAGGGATGCAGAGGATGACACCACAAGGGAACTTGTTAACCACCTATGTGTTTCAGTATGCTTTTCCCTTATGGAGAGATGCAACAGTAGGACTCAGGATGAGACAGAGGCACACCATTAGTATTAAGGTAAGAAGCAGAGCTGTTTGGACGGTGGGTACATTGTCCAAATTGTGCATCACTAGGTCTGGGTTCAGAACCATCAGTGCAGTTGAAAAAGTTGCTATCCACATGATCACTAGCTTCTTTGTAGCTTTCTCTTACCATTTGGTCATAGTTGTTACCAAAATCATGTAAGCAACTGTGCCCCTCTCTATTATACAACAACAACAACAACAACTAAGCCTTTTCCCATACTAGACGGGGTCGGCTACATGGATTCTTTGTTTCCACAGATCCCTATCGTGTGCCATGTTAGCACTTAACTCACAATAAGCTAGATCATTCTTTATTGTTTCTTTCCAACACTTTTGTGGTCGTCATCTAGCTCTTTTAATACTTTCCAAATTTAGTTTTTCATACCTTCTTACAGGTTCTTCTTTTGATCTTCTTTCTATATGTCCAAACCATCTTAAACGATATTCTCTCATTTTATCCTCTATTGGTGTTACTCCTAATTTGTTTCTAATAACCTCATTATGTATACGGACTTTTCTTGTATGACCACTCATCCATCTCAACATCTTCATTTCTGTCACAGACATCTTTTTTACATGTTGATGATTAACTGTCCAACACTCTGAACCATAAAACATGGCAGGCCTAATTGCTGCTCTATAATATTTACCTTTTAACTTTAATGGTATTTTCTTATCACAAAGAATATCAGATGCCCCTCTCTATTATGAGGTGGCAAAAGGTGAAACAGTTAAGTTTGATCTTTCTTTTGTTCTTTTACCTACAAGGAAAATGGGCTTAACAAGCCTGAGGTTTTCTCATTGGGGAGGCAGTGAAAGAGCAACTGTTTGATCCTTAGGGGACCCTCTCGAAAATTGGGGGGAGAGAGAGAGAGAGAGGTAAGCGCATTTGGAAAGGTCGCCTAGCAGTGTGTGGTCGGTCCACGATCGATGAAGGAGATGGGAGCATTGAGAGGCAGAGAGAGCAGGAGAGAAGAATTTGTTTGAATCAGCGCACTGCTGGGATTTGATCAGATCAGGTGTGATGGACTATGGCGCCTTTCAAGCATATTTGGGTATGGAAGGGTGTGTGCATGGACCAAGATCTCTCTCTCTCTAAATATATATATATATATGTAAAAATAATAAAGAATGATCTAGCTTATTGGGAGTTAACTGCTAACATGGCACACAATAGGGATGTGTGGAAACAAAGAATCCATGTAGCCGACCCCGTCTAGTATGGGAAAAGGCTTAGTTGTTGTTGTTGTTGTTATATATATATATATATATATATATATATATATATATATATGTAAAAATACAATACATGTATATGTATATTTACATATATGTATATATATATATATATATTTATGTAAGTGTATATATATGTACTATGAGAAAATGGAAGAGGAAAAACAAAAAAACTTCAGAAAGAAGCAAATAGAGCACATACAGTATAAAATGCACATTTAAGGATATGATTTTAATCCAACCGTGCAGAGGACAATGCTGAAGTAGATGAAGCCATACCTTTCAAGTCTGGTTGTCTTTCCACTTTAGTCTTGTTCAACCTATTCACAATCTCGTTGATGCGCTTTTCCACTTTAACCGTACGTACCTATGCAAGAACACCAAATCCAGTTATTCATAGTGGAGTAGATCAGTTTCCTGATGCTACTTTTTCAAAATCAGGTTCCATTTCAGATGACAGGAAGCAACCTCAGCATCTACACTATTATTTCTTCCCTCTATTCCCTCTACACACAAGGGTAACCAGATGCAAAGAAAATATGGAACTATCAAAGTCTAGAAGAAAAACAAGCACACATGGAGAGAAACATAGAGCATAGCAACACCATATATTATGCCATAATAGCCAAATGTATTACTGATGCAATTGTATTAAAGAACATAATAAAAAATGGACACACATACTTTAACTAAGAAACAACAGCAATAAGACAAAAGACTGATCTTATGTGGATGCACTGAGACAACTGACGTGATGCTTGGGAGCAGTATAACACCTAGGAAATGCAATGTGTATTTACTGCCACAAGATTACAGTGCCATAAAACTTAGGGTTTATCTCTGACGGGCAGAACTGAAGGTACATCTTCGCAGAAGTGACGAGTGGGGGTCCCTTGGTGTATGTTATTCGCAGATGACATTCTATTAGTGGATGAGTCTAAAGAAAAAGTTCATAGAAAATTGGAACTATCAAGAGATACATTAGAAAGTAAAGGCGTTCGACTTAGTAGAACAAAGATAGAATATACGGAATGCAAGTTTGATCATTTAGTTACTTCAAATGATATAGAAATTAAGATAGGCACATATTGTATCCCTTATAAGGAAAGTTTTAGATACCTAGGATCAATTTTTCAAAGTGATGAAAAAATTGATGGAGATATTACAGATAGAATTAATGCATATTGGTTAAAATGAAGAGGTGCATCAGGTATTTTATGTGACAAGAAGATACTATTAAAGTTGAAAGTAAATATTATAGTGCAGCAATTTGATTTGCTATGTTTTATGGTTTTGAGAGTTGAGCAATTAATTATCAACACATACAAAAGATGTCCGTGACAGAAATAAAAATGTTGAGAATAGATGGATGAGTGATCATACAAGGAAAGACTGTATCTGTAATGAGGTTATTAGAAACAAATTGAAAATGGCACCAAATCATGACAAAATGAAGAAAAATCATTTAAGATAGTTTTGCACACATAGAAAGAAGACCAAAGAATGCTCCGATAAGAAGGTATGAAAAACTAGATTGTGAAAATGTTAAAAGAGGAAGAGAAAGACCACAAAAAAGTTAGAAGGAAACAATAAAGAATGATTTAGCTTATGTTGTTAACTGTTAGCATGGCACATGTTCGAGCTTTTTGAGAACAAAGGATCCATGTAGCCAACTCCATCCAGTATGGGAAAAGGCTTAGTTACACCTACGCACACATGGGACTCTCTCTCTCTCTCTCTCTCTCTCTCTCTCTCTCTCTATATATATATATATATATATATATATATATATATATATATATATATATATATAGATATAGATAGATAGATAGATAGATAGATAGATGTATATATAGATGTATGCATGTACATAAATATATATCATATAAACTCATTCAAGGTCTACAACTTCATTATCTTCTTTTCTCAGGAAACTTACTACATTGTATCTGCAGAATGCCGAAAAGCATGAAACTTGACACATTGCATGCCCTGTTCAATGTCTAGGTCAACTTCTTTAAGCCAAAAAGCTAGGACCATCAATTGTAACCTTTATAAAATCTGATGTACTTATCACAAAAAAACATGGTAGCCAACTTCAGCCTTTATGGGCACGGACATCATATCTGGGTGTTATGCTCTCTCTCTCTCTCTCTCTCTCTCTCTCAAGTCATGGTTCCTTCCAAATACCTTTTAGGTCTTTCTCAACCTTTAACGCAGATCCTCCAACTTCTCACATCTTCTTCATGAAACCAAATTTCACGGTCTTTCAAAATGCCCAGACCAGCTTAATCATGTCTATCTCATTTTCTAATTTATTGGTGTGCATAAGGACTTTCCTTGGTCTCCTTTTGAACTGAGCTTTCTAGTGTTATTCACCTCAAAAAATTTAACTTCTTTACGTCTTCAAATGTAAGAAGTATCTTATTATTCACAGACAAGGAGATTGCATCTTTCCATTTTGTTGAATCCACTTAATTATGAGAATAACTTCTTCATCAATCTTCATGATGCACCTGTCCACTTTAACCCATCTACTAACCTGAGAGAATAACATCTTATTTAATCTTCATGATGCCCCTCTCTATTCTATCTGGCCTACTAATTTTGAGCATTACATCTTCATCAGTCTTCTGTATTGTTGAATCACTGACATCATTTATTTTAATTTCACATTTTCATAAAGGAACTCAGTCTAACTTTTATCTCGACACTATTTGTCACCTATTATATTGAACTTGCATTCAACATTCTTGGTGTTTCTTCCATCTACAATCAATGCACAGAGAGAGGTGCAGCGCAGACCTTGTAGTCTAGGAGATTAAAGCACTATATCTGTAACCCATTACCCTGTCACAAGTCCCACAATGTCGCAGCTCCATAAAGGTTGATATACATAACAAAATTTCTTTTGCTTTTTAATGTTGGTGACACGATATCCTTTCCAACAGTATCATATTAGGCCATACGCAATATCCCATTAAACATTATGATATTGGGCCATAAGTGCATAGAAGACCTTTGGCATCGAAGGACTCCAAAACCAGAGTCTAGGATCCGGTGAAAAAATCAGCATGGTCTATTCTGTTCAGTCATTGAGTCCTTAAACATCAGCTTCTGTAGAAAAATTAAGGAAATATGATGGAGTGAGTTTCATTCCTGGTGAAAGAATCAATAAGACTTGGTAAACCTAAATTTCTCCACCCAGATATGTATTATTAACCATCCGATAGGTCTCATAGACTCATAAGTCGTAACTTTGCTAATGGATTTGATGTGGATAAGAAACTTCATTAGCATGTCTAGTATCTGCTATCAAGTAAATGCATTACCATCACAGAACCTATTTCAAGTATCAGAGTGAAGGAACCATCTGTTTTAATTTTCTTTGTTATCACATATTCACTTATGTTACAGGAGGGCTACATGCTATATGCACTGATATGTAAACCTTACATGAGATTTTATGAATATCAACGGAAGCTGAGCCAACTACAGAAATGAACGTAATGAGAACATTTTAGAGGAATTAAAGCACTTCCACCTGTTGGCAATATGAAAGAACATATATGCTAATACCAGATGAAAAACAAAGACCAGGCATGGATACTCCAATGAGATTATTGCACTTAATAATCCTCATAACCCTTTCAAGCTCATAATCATGTGTGTTTCTAAACCATGTCAAAATTCAAATATAGCATAAAATATAACACATCAACATGCATAAGAGTTGATTTTTTTGCATAACCAGCAGGTTTCGCATCATCTAGCTTCGGAAGAAGTTCCTGTCCCCAAGCTCATGAGATCAATAGAAAAGAACTAGTGGTCATGTAGCAATCATAATAAGTTGTTCTCTCAAAAAAAAAAACACTCTAATCAAAAGTAGGCTAGAGAACTTTAATATCCAATATTTAATTGGCCAGATCTCAATAGAGATGACAATGTGAATTAAAAACTCACTGCTCCATGGTACAAGTAAGAAATAGTTTGAAGTTTCATGAATGCAGACTGCATGGTAGTAACTCACAGATAAAGAAAGCAAATAAGTATTAGCGCACCTAAAGACTCATGCCTCAAATTTAAACAGATCATGTTATCCATGAAATGCACATAATATCAAATAACATGTAAGAAAGCATTGGTTCTTTGTAGTTCCTTAATGGACTCTATTCAGAATCAGTTTAGAACACCCTTGGGTATAGGGTGTTCACTGATACTACTATAAAATTATAAATGTACTGAAACAGAGGAATAATGAAAGACTATTAATGTAGATATCGTGTTACTTACAATCTTAGCATTATGAAAGCCAACTTGGCCAACATCCATTGAAGGAGTTTTCTTTAGTATCAGTGAACACCCTTGGGGTAGGGTGTTCACTGATACTACTATAAATATACTGAAACAGAGGAATAATGAAAGACTATTAATGTAGATATCGAGTTACTTACAATCTTAGCATTATGAAAGCCAACTTGGCCAACATCCATTGAAGGAGTTTTCTTTAGGTTGAACCACGGAGTATAAACAACATCAATATTGTTCACCTTGTTGCCTGCCAAATTTTACATGTCAGTTGACAAAGATCCATGAAACATGCTTCTTAACCATCAAGAAGAATTGCTTACTAGAATGGAAAACTATTTGAGAAAAAGATATTATAATAGAATCACGTCATGAAAGAAACACGAAACAGTTTCCTTAATTTTGAGCTGATAATTATTATATCAGAGAAAAGAGGTGGAGGAGATATCAGAAAAGAGAAGTTATTAGTACAATAACTTCAAGAGAAGCAAACCAATACTTCAAAACCAGAATCTATAGGGAATGAGGAGGCCACATTGAGGTGCTTACCTTGAATAGAATTCACCTTGACAAGCTGAGCACAATCCTCCAGCAACCCTTCACTTATATCATCAATTGTCTGACCCTTGTGCATCCTTAGATATACATGAGCAGATGACATCTTGTCTACGTGGAACCTGCCATGCACCTGCAATTGTCAAATGTTGTTGCTTTTGGTGCCGAATGGTGTAAACCAGAAGTCAGAATCTCTTGAAAGCAATATAATGAGCACGAGTACTGTATAGCAGCCATGAACGAGGGTTGTTAATTAAGCTACCTAGCACATGGAGCAGTGTTGTTAGTAGCGCACTATATAGTGCACGCATGCTCGGAAACAGGATACTATCTGTAATATTTATGAGTGTGCAGCCCCTGCGATGACACCAACAAATGCAATAGCTCTACAATAATACACGAAGAGAATTTACTAAACAATTACTTCCAAATATCCACCAAGGAGAAAGTATGTTATTACAGAGTCAAAGTGCCTTTGCAAAAGGTCTATGGTCCACTAGGCACCTTAAATACAAGAGATAAGAGGGGAAAATGAGGAGCATATTCTCCAAGCAAGTTACTCCTAAAATTGTTTGAGGGGTCATATTCTCTTTGTATGTTTGTACTTTTTAGGCTTGTAGTGAGACAATTAGAAAGTGCATCTCAGGACTGCACGATTGCATAGTTGATTTCCAGATGGAATGTTTGAATCTTGTTATGATCCCTCCCTATAAATTTTGTCACAACCTTGTAGTTTGATTTCTTTCACCAACCCATGTCTCGAATATCTATCCATTTTATTTTGCACAATATTGTAAATATCGTACAATAATATTACATGTCAGTACTGAATTGATACAACTAATGTCATAACCAACGATTTATCGAGCCATATTGGTTTCTATATCATGAAATGATGTAATTGTCTTTTACTTTTTGTTTCTAAATGCAAATGCATGAGGGCTTACTTTAATCCTCCTCTTTTTTCTTCTTCTCTTCTTTGTTTCTCTTTTTTTTTCTCTTTGTCTCCTTCACATCTTATTCTTTTCTCAGGATAACTGTCACAAAGTTTAGTTTTATAAATGAAATTCCTTGTAATTCAATAAAATTGGGGGGGCGGGGGTCCTCACCGTGCACCCAAAAGAACGTGAAGCTAAGAATTGTTGCACTACCTCTTATTAGCAGGATAAGTAGACACCCCAGCATAACTAAATATACCAGACCGTGGTTCAATTGATGGTATAAGTATAACTAAAACGCTAACTTTAACAATTGTAATTCTTGGTTAGTAAAACCTATGCGCTGACATGCAAGAACCATGATCTTGGTGAAAAGAACCTTTCAGCTTGTTACTCTTCAGATGGCGCTTGGAGAAGGATGAAAACGAACAACCAAGTATGTAACTTTCCAAAAGGATGAATACGAACAATCAAGTATGTAACTTTCGAACATCCGTAGCATTCTACTAACCATCTAACTATCTCTTCTATTCTCCCGTTTAACTTATAAGCACCAGACTACCGAATTGTATATAGAACCAATATATCCATCAGCGGTTGCAATCACATTCAGTGGAAGCACAAAAATTGGGAATGACAAAAGGCATGGTTATGTGGTACCAGAATACAAAAATATGGGTTCTAAAACTGGAGAAACAACAAGGCTCCCTGGTCAGTTCCTTTTTCTGTTTTTTCCGAGCATCACCTACACGTTCATCAATCATCATATCCATCTAACTTTTCCCTATCATGAAAAATGAAAGAGATCTTCTCTCCAGGAATTTTTTTCGTGACCCCAAAAGACGTTCGGCCAATGAAGGGTACCCAACGAAGGTAATAACCAGAACAAAGCAGCAATAGCACCATTTAAAAGACAAAAAAAAACGCCCTTTTGAATCGATTGTAATTACTAGCATGGGAATCAAATGCAGCTGCAGATACCAATCAAAAGGAAAATTAGTAAAGCGAGCTCGTTGAAGAGCAAATTCATATTATTTCCCCCCTTTTGCACATGCAATTCTAAAACAGAGAAACGGAAATTGATGATCGTCTTATGGGTGCGCGGACGTGTCCATGTGTCTGTTTCAGAGAGAGAGGGGGGGATCACCAGATATCTTCTGGGAAGCCGTATTTGATGAGCTCCTCGTTCTCGTACTTGTCGAGGCCCATGAAGATGTTGTAGTCCCCGGCCTCAGGCCTCGCTTTGAAGTAAAACACCATTCTTTCTTTTAATTTACTTTTCCTTTCGACCTCCTCCTCTCAAATCAAAACCAACGACGGATTTCCAATCCTCCCCAGCACTGCAAGTGGAAGAGTGGACGAGAGGAAACCCACCTAAGGCAGCGAGAGAGCGCCAAGAGACGACTCCCCCCACCACCACCACGAGTGACGAAGCATTCCAATCCATCAACGACTAACGCTTCCCCCTTAAAAGAGCTTTTTCTCGTGTCGGAACGGATCGGGTCACCCAGGGAACCTCGTTGACGTCCTTGTGGAGAACATGGACTACAACTTTTTGTCCAGTGGACTGATCCAGGATCCATCTAGTGTTGGTGGGTTCCAGGTAAACCAGGACCAGAGGTTCCGAACCGTCACCTTTTGTTCAAATTCAATTTGGGCCTGGTTTTAACACCAGATTCACTTCACATGGATTGGGTCACAACTATGGTTTCGGTTTCGTTCCAATTCCTGTTTACAGACCCGCACCAATTTGGTTCTGATATCTTCATACAGAATGAGCAGGGTTGAGTGGCTTTGGCTTTTCTCCTACGAATACCATTGGGTTAGACTCCATCAACAACCACTACCACAACTAAGACTTCTCTCATACCCGATGGAGTTGGGATGGAGTTGGTTATATGGATTCTTTGTTTCCATAAGCCCAATCATATGTGATGCAATCAGGTAATTCAACATAAACTAAACAATTATTCATTGTTTTTCCAATACTTTCGTGATCTTTCTTTTCTTTTTTTAATATTTTCACAATCTAATTTCTCATACTTTCTTATTTTTTAGTTGTTTTTTACGTATCCAAAACATTCTAAATGATTTTCTCTCATTTTATCATATATTATTGTTACTCTCACCTTATTTTCAATAACCTAATTAGGTACGCAGTATTTTCAGTATTTTCTTGTACTCGTTCATCATAACATGTTGATCATTAATTGCCCAACAATCATAATCATAAAATATAGTGTGTCTAATTGTTGTTTTATAATATTTACCTTTTAACATCAATGACATCTTCTTGTCATGTAGAATACCCTGATGCATCTCTCCATTTTAAATGACGTGCATTAATTCTGTGCATGATATCTCCACCACTTTTTTCATCACTATGAAACACTGACCTTAGGTATTTAAAACTTTATTTATGAGAAATACAACGTGCATCAATTTTAATTTTTATATCATTTAAAATAATCAAACAATGAAACATATATTATATATATCATAGACTTTGTTCTACAAGTTAGAAACCATTACTTACTAATGTTTATCTCCATAGTTCCAATTTCCTATAATTTTTTCTTTAAATTCATCAACTAACACAATGTCATATGCAAATAAGATACATCAATGTACTTTATTTTGACTATACTTTGTTAACCCATTAATAATCAATATAAATAACTATATGCTTAAAGTTGATCCTTGATGCAATCAAATATTAACTTCAAAGAAATCTAACAAATCCTCATACATGTTTGTATATCATCTTACATGTATCATATAAGATTGTTGTAAATCAATGAGATACATCTCTTTTCTAATATTTTTCAAAGAATATCTTTTGTTACTATATTATAAATATTTTCTACATCAACAAATACCACATGAATGCTCTTTTTCACTTTAAAATTCTTTATAAGAAGTTTGAGTATGTGAATCATCTTAATAATAAATATCTTTAATATGAATCCAAATTAGTTATCCATTGTACTTGATACTTGTCTCAACCTATGATCAATAATTAATTTTCATAATTTAATAGTATGACTCATCAACTTGATACTCCGACAATTCACATGATTTTGAATTTCTCTTATTTTTTATATTGGTATAATTGTACTCATCCTCCATTCATATATGAGAATAAAACTGAAATTGATTGAACAATGCATAACAAACTCAAGGCGCATGTGTATGGCAATGAAATTTAATAATAAATTTTATAATATGATTTGGGTCGTGTCTTTTATATGTCAATGCAACATGATTCAGTTTGATGTTAGATCCAAATGTGAGTTTATGACCCACAACATTGTCATAATTTTTCCTAATGAGGCTGGTAATGTTTGGGTTCTTCCACACAAAAAAGGTAGAGTGGATAATAAGCCGTCAGAGGCCAGTCAATAATAGCAGCCAACCACCATCGGTCCACCCGTAAGCTCTTCATTCAAGGTCGGACCCAGCGGAGAAGATTTGGCTGAGTCAAGTAGAATCCAGTGGAAGGTCACCTTACATGCTCAAGCTGTGGCAGCACCACAGAGTTTGTGGAATAACGATCTAACCTAAGCCGGGATGGGGGAGCCCTTATTGGGAAAAGAGAGGAACACTTCTTCACATATATATATATATATATACATATATATATATATGTATATATATATATATGTATATATATATATATGTATATATATATATGTATATATATATGTATATATATATATGTATATATATATATATATATATATATGTATGTATATATGTATATATATGTATATATATAGATTTGGTATACACACAGATCTGGTAGATATATCATTTGGACCCTTTCAAGATGGCCAAACTCTTTCAACATAACAAACCCGAAAGGACCAAAACCGTAACCGAAAACCATTTAATTCGAAACCGACTGCTTCGACCCCGGCACAACCCCTCCTGCCCCCTTTTCCTGCTTTTATGAGACACAACAGAGGCCTCCATCGATCACCGTCAGCCTAATGGGATCATCACAAGATTAATGTATTTTATTTATTATATAAATATATATTTTATTTTATAGTAAAAATATGAGCATTGCTTTATGGTGTTCTTGCCTATCGATGCGTTGCATAGCCTGAATGCTGTGAAAAGTAAACGAAGACCACTATATTTTTGTCCGAATGTAGTGAATCAATTGCAGAGAGGGTTTCCACATCATGGACGAGTGTTAGTAAAGAAGTTAGTCACGCTACACTGCCCCCCGAATGTAGTGAATAAATTATACAGAGGGTTTCTGTATTTTCAATATGTACAGATGCAGGGGGGTAAGAAAGTTAGTTCTAGATAATAAGATTCGTATTGGTTATTAGAATATCATAACATTGTCTGATAAGCTAATGGAGGTAATAGATACTATGATTCAGAGAAAGATTTATATTTTATGTTTACAAGAGACAAAGTGGGTTGGAGAAAAAAAGAAAAAGATTGAGGATAGAGGTTTTAAATTATGATACTCATAAGAAAAAGACTCGAAACGGAGTTGGTATTATCATAAATAAAGATTTAAAGGATAGTGTAGTAAACATACAATGATATGATGACTCAATCATGACACACTGAATCATGACATTGAAATTAGTGTTACGAGCAAAGGTTTTGAATATAGTTTGTGCTTACGCACTCTAAGTAAGACTAGAAGATAGTATAAATACGGTTTTTCGGGAAGAGTTAGATAATGTAATTCAAAGAATTCCACAAAGGGAGATGATTTGTTTAGGAGGAGATTTAAATGGACATGTCGGTAAAAAGACATTAGGATATCAAGGTATTCATGAAAACTTTGGTTTTGGGGATATAAATGAGGAAGGTAAAAAAAATTTAAATTTTGCTATGGCATTTGATCTCTTTATAGTCAATGCAATCTTCAAAAAACGAGATGAACATTTAATTATTTATAAGAGTGGCTTATCACAAACAAAAATTGATTATTTTATTTGTAGAAAAAAGATAGAGTACGTTGTAAAGATTGTAATTTTAGGAGAAAGCTTAATCACCCTACATCGACTTTTAGTTATGGATCTACAAATAAAGAAACGAACAAATAAGAAAAGAGTGCATCGAGCTATTCAAACTAAATGGTAGAACCTCAAAAGCGAGAAAGAAGATATATTTAAACAGAAAGTCCTTTAAGGAGATGCTTGGAATTATGTTGGTACACCTTGTGATATATGGAACAATATGGCTATATATATTAGGAAAGTAGCGAAATATGTGTTAGGTGAATCTAAGGGAGGTGTACTGGCACAAAAAGAAGCTTGGTTAAAATGGAGAGAAGCATCAAGTATTTTTTTGTGAAAGAAGATACCATTAAAGTTAGAAGGTAAATATTATAGAGCAACAATTAGACATGTCATGTTTTATGGTTCTAAGTGTTGGGCAATTAATCATCAACATGTACAAAAGATGTCAGTGACAGAAATGAAGATGTTGAGATGGATGAGTGGTCATAAGAAAAGACCGTATAAATAATGAGGTTATTAGAAATAAATTATGTGTGGCACCAATAGAGGATAAAATGAGAGAATATCGTTTAAGGTGGTTTGGACATATAAAAAGAAGATCAAAAGAAAAACCTTTAAGAAGGTATGAAAAACTATATTTCAAAAGTATTAAAAGAGGTAGAGGACGACCACAAAAGTGTTGGAAAGAAACAATAAAGAATGATCTAGCTTATTGTGAGTTAACTGCTTACATAACACATGATAGGGCTATGTGGAAACAAAGAATCCATATAGCATACCGCATCTAGAATGAGAAAAGGCTTAGTTGTTGTTATTGTTGTAATAAACATTTTATATTTATCATATTTTATAATTTATTTATTAATTTCAAACGATTCCAAATTCAACCCAAAACCATATACAGATAGTTCAAGATTTCAAGAAAACCGGACCCGACCGTATCAAAGCACCGGTTCTGATTTACTCGAAACCGAACATGTCTACCCACACACATAGCTTACATTAATATCAATACTAGCCGTGCCTACCAAAGTGTTGGCTTCTCTGATCGTCGTGGGTTCAGCAGTAGTTATGTGTTAGGCTTCGGCTTGCCGGTGTAACCCAAAAGGAAAACACAGTCACCGCAAACAGACCGAAAGAGTTCGGTGCGGGGACGTGCATCTGGTAGGGGTCTGGCTAATCCCACCTTCCCTACGAGAAACAACAAACGAAAGGGCCACACGACCAAATTCAGACACAAATGGGTGTGACGCATACGACCTGAACAAAAACCTAATCAGACACACCCGTACAGATGGCTGAACCGTCGTGTCTCCTTCCTGGCCTTGGCACAAACCCAAAGTCGGCTCATGAGTTCCTCCCCCAGACCCGCATCCCTTTCACAAATTCACAAATAAGAACCACCTTTGCTAAACCTATCTTCCCTCATATTTCCGCGAGTCAAAACAAATGAAGCAGCACGCGTGTGTGTGTGTGTGAGAGAGAGAGAAAGTTCCAAACCTAATATAGACCAGGGAAGTTCATCCATGGTAGGTAATTTGGCACATGGACCATCATCATCCAAGTTTCTCTTTGGCAGAAAAAAAAGCCCTTACTACACAGGCACCATGTTAACCACGCCTAACATGTAGAAATACCCAGATAAAATCTGCAACTTGCTCCTAATTCACCCAAGCGGAAAGACTGATTCATTGGGGTGAACACGAGGATCCATCCTAAGACATGGAGCAGATTCTGCCCGTATTGACACGAGATACCTGATACAGAATACTGTCTTCTTGGTACAAGAAAAGGCGTGGGGAAAACGGGTACACATCATTCCGAAGCCAGCAGGGAAACCTCGATCTCCTGCAGAGACTTCCCTTTAGTCTCGACTACGTTCCTCTTGACGAACACTGCGGCTATGATGCAGACGGAAGCGAAGATCGTGTATAGAACATGAGCCCCCAGTTGCTCCAGAAGGCGCAAAAACAAAAGGCCCACGAAAAAATTCACAATCTGGAAACCAAAGCTTCATTGTTACAATGCTCAAACTCAGATACAGAAACAATCTAAAACAATTATTGTTGGAAAAAAACCTTCATCCAGTACAGAAAAAGCATTAAGTGATCAAACGAGTACATATAGTTCCTCTTTATCACTGTTGAAGTTGCTGTTTTAGTCTTTCATAGAAGCTAAATAGACAGCAGCATGGATGCAAGAGGTTGACGTCGAAATCGAAAGATTGAGCAGTACTCTCTCTCTCTCTCTCGTGCGTGCACACAGACACACAAGCACACGCGCAACACTCTAGTGATTGTGAGGCACAACTCATGGTGCCAGGATGCATGTCCTAACTTAGCTAGAAAGCTGAAATGGCGCTTGAGTGGGGAAAAGAAAACATACCCAGTGCACGCACATACAGACAGCCATAGCTTTAGCTCGGATGCGGCTTGGGAAGATCTCGGGCAAAAGGAGACCGGGCACAGGACCAGCTCCAAGTGCAAAAGTAAAGACAAACCTGGAACAACATGAATTCCAAAATCAGAAATTTGCCACAAGAACGATCTAAAGAACAACAAAGTAACATTCACAAATTGATTTTTCACCTCCCATTTTCATTGCCCTCAAAAAGGCACCCTAATTTTGACTTTAATTTATGAGTGAACTCTCTTTTCCCTCTATCATGTGTCAGCGTAGTGGTATGCAAAAGCAACCAAACAAATGACAGTCGAACGCTTTCAAATAACAAGTTAATCATATCAGCAATACAAAGACCAAACTAACCGCGCATCATAAATGATAACAGGACCAATACAAAGTTCGTAAGAACAAGAGTAACTCCCTGTAATGTTCCCAAAGCTTCAGTATTGAGAATATAATATACAAAATCTCTCTCTCTCTCTCTCATACACACGCATTTGCGTCCCAGGTGCCAATCAGCAGCTGGTTTTTAAATCCTTTAATACTCTAAAAAGTATTAATCTGATAATACAACATTGACAAGGAATTTTTTAGTGCCCGGATACTTACAGAAGTGTTCCACCAACAGAGAGGTATAACTCCATGTACTGTGGCAGACGGAAAGTTGCAGCTGAAACCTGGAGAGCCATTGCCACTGCCTGAACCAAAAGGAAGTTGGGAAGGATCTTAATCCCATGAGACATGATGAAGAAACTCAAGGAGTGAGCCCAGGTAAACCAATTATGCAGTCATGCCTGGAATACAGGGTACCGGACAAAACTTGTAACAGAAGATTTCTTTGGGAACTGTAAACAGATTTCATTATTTTGAGGACTTGTTTCAAAGAAATCACTTTAAAGTGAATCCTCCAGGAACTCTTGTTGTCTTTTCAAAATCACAAAATATATGAATAAATTCAACATATCGACAACCAAAAGGTGAGAAATTCATACTCATCAAATTCTCATTACACACCACATTTTGGTGTGCAATGCAAAACTTTTCAAATAGCCTTTGCTGCCTTCATTCAGAGCATATTCACCGGGTGCCCCAGATTTTAGAGTCCTTGAGAGGAAAATATATGAGAGAAATCAGAGGTCATATAAGGAAGACACTGATTCTTCAGAATATAGTTTACAGTGTGTCAGTGACAGTGTCCATAAGTCCGTATTTGTTGTGCCGAGAGCTTGCCTCTCCCCAAGAACAGGCCGTTGAATTAGTATCGGAAAAATTAGTAACCAAAACCAAAGCCAAGTTTTTCCCCAATCCTGCTTCAGCAAAATTAGCATAGTAGAAATATCTTATGGAACTACCCGACTGTGTTTACCAGAATTCGGAGACAAGATTCTTCTAGAACAAATAGTCTTTTTGCAGCTCACTGCATGAATATACCAATGAGAATATTGTACACCATTGGCCTGACAAGTAAACCCATGCTTTGGGGTTGAACTTCTCTGAGAAACATAGAAGACTCTCCATTTGGCCAACAAACAGAAGACCATTCTTGAAAAGTTAACCCACCATTCCCATGAAGCTTCCTAAAAGAAGGATCTTCCTCCCAAGTTTATCCATCAAGAGCATTGCAATGATTGAACCTGGACAAAATGAATGAGGGTTTAACAGGCAAAAAGAGAAATATTACGTGAACAAATTTTAGCTTCATTCTTCCTTGAAAATTCCAACAATATAAATCCTATCCTACCTGTCAGGTTCGACAAACCAACACAAACATTTGCAAGGTTGGAAGGCACCCCCGCACTTCTGAAAACAGCCGATGAAAAGTAAAAAACAGCATTTATCCCAGATAGCTGCTGCAACCCAAACAGTAAGGATCCAACCGCCACAACTGAAAATGAACATATTAGCATCTAACCAAAAGGAAAACCATGTCTTATGATCCACCATGCTCAAGAAAGAGCAAATTGATGTCATTCATTGAATTTCCATGCTATAGGCATGTTTCTTAGTTGAAGAAAAAATTGGACGCATGTATAAACTGGGAATGCATGAAGTAATGATAAACATACACCTACAGGCAAGCATGATGGAGACAACTATAAGTTCATTATCACATATATTCATTCAATCAACAAGAGGAACATAGGAACTGCACCAGTAGGTATTGATTCATACAACAACAACAACTAAGCCTTTTCCCATACTAGGTATTGATTCATGTCTCCAAATTTTTACAGAAGTAAAACAATGGTCTGAATGTGTTCATGTTACGCAGAAAATCACCATAGATCTTAAGAAGCCATAAAGCATGCTAAAACGCTAACTAAAAAAAAAGTTAACAGGTGCAACCTCAGAATAGAACAAATTTATCTGGATATCAGGTCAATCTTCCTAAGTGTTACAATTGTAACTAAACAATGAAATTTTACCCGCTATATATCCAAAAGATGACCTGTCTAATTTAAATATGCACCACATAAGTGCATGGGAAATGAACTACAATGACTTCGCCGAAGAGATGGAGATTTCCTACAAGTACCTTTGAAATGGTGACCGTGAAGTAATTCAAAAAGCCCTACACTTTCAGACTCATCTCCCTTATCTAACCGTGCTAACTCTGCAATTGCAGGCTTCACATGAGCTCCACCTAAGAGCCTATCAAGCTCAGCTTCAGCTTCATCACGTTTTCCTTTCTGTATATAGTATAAAACACATGATAAGTTGCCCATCATGATTGCAAGAAATGTGCTACCAAAAAGTGTACATTAACAGCGAAATGGAAACATTATAAGACACATGCATAAACATATAACGATCAAAATCAAGGAAACTACAAAATAAGAGGTTAACCTTGTAAAGCCAGTGAGGACTTCCTGCACAAAGTTCCATTCCAAGAGCTAATATCATAGCTGGAATACTAGATACCCAGAAACAAAGTCTCCACCTGCCACCATATGGTTGTTGTGAAGTCAAAACTGAAAGTCTGAAAGTTTTATTTCATATTACAAGATCCAAAACAGCGTGATGGAACTTGTGGTTTCAGAGAGTATATGAATGTTAGTTGCACTTTTCTTACCAACCACGAGTTTCCTTGGATGGGATGCCAATGAAAAGCGCTGCTATGAGACCAAGACATGTAGCAATCTGGATGAAACTACCATATGTACCTCTGACAGAAGATGGAGAAACCTGTTAAATTAGAAAAACATTAGCACATCTTACCCAGATAAAACATAATGGTTCAAATTGACCATCTTTTGTACCTCAGTCACATAAAGAGATGCAACCGGTGGACCAAGCCCCATCCCAAGTCCAACAAGAAATCTCCCAAGAAGCATGCCATCTAAACGTGCTGTTGTCGCACTGCACTTGAAAGCAGAAAGACATGAATATAAATAAAAAGCATCTGCATACTACTCCCAAAATGCGTCGGCATACTACTGAAGTAAAACATGATCCACTTCAATATCTTAACCTAAACACAAAGATGATTGGGTCAGAATATCTGAAATGGTATCAGCAGGAAATCCAAAGGCAAATGTTCTCAGAAGTTGTAGAGATTCACTCCCAAATGTGTTGTGAAATGGAAGTGCAATTTCAATTATCAACCACAATCAATTTGTTGCACATTGTTGGTGGTTCTAGAACCGCTAGACCTACTTTACCTACTGATGTCATAGGAAAGGTGGATCAGCATAGACTGCCACACTAAATGCTGCCATCAAATTGTAAGAAGCCATCTAAAGAGGACATCAGAACCAAGGTTAATAGTATCAGTAAGCCTCAGCTGATACCGACCGCTATGTACTGCAGAGACATGTTTGTAATATGATGGTATCATAATATCAGACGATGCAATGCTGTATAATCATGGCATCGTATTATATGATACTTTCTTAATAGATGGAAGAACCTTCAGTTCTACGCATATTGTGCAGAGTGTGGAGAGAACTCCAATCATTCCTTGCTGCTTCTTAGTAGTTCCATGCGTTTGGCTCAGAGGTTTCTAGGGTACATAGCACTTATGTACTGAAGAGGAATACGTTTTCACTTTTTTTTTTTTATTGTAATGTCTCTTTTGAGGGAAGAAAGATCACTACTTCGCTTTATTGAGGTACCATTTGTTTTCAGAATAATGGCACTCCAGCGATCTGGCTCAGGGATGGTGCAAACTAATGGAGAATGCCATTTGATGTGACTTTAGCAAGTCCATCTTGTGATGGTGTGCCCCAATTCAAGTGTCATTTCATTGAAATAATTATCAAAGCTTCTCCTTGCAGGAGCAAGGAATTTCCAGAAGCCATTAAATGGCAATACAAATAAATGTAGAGAAACAATTAAAGTAGCATTGATAGAAGATAAGATGAGAGCTATATGTTTAAGATGGTATGGACACATAGAGAGGCAACTGAAGGAAGCTCCACCAAGAAGGTAAAAGAAACTAGAAGCGAACATATTGAAAAAAGGAGAGGAAGCACACATAACGGAAAGAAAGAAATTACTAAACATGCTATTATTTTTCTGAAGATAATTACTGATATGGCACAAGATCACGCTATATGGTGTCAAAGAATCCATGTATCCAACCCCATCTAGTGCGGGAAAAAGCTTGGTTGTTGTTGTCGTCCATGTATACCTACTCCATTCACCACATGCTTGGAAAAATTATGGAGTTGGATAAGATACATGAATGCATGGGCATTGAGCTAAACAAGAAAATATGCTTATAGTGCACTCACTAGATTTAACACAAGATTCTTCACCATAAAAGGATAGCAAAAGAGTGCACTACAGTAAGGTGCTCTTGTTTGACAAATAGCATGACAATTGACTAAACTAGAAGATATTGTAAATACCTAAAGTTCTAGTTTGACAAATAAAATGTGAATGAGAGTACAGTAAGATGGTTCTCGTTTGACAAGCAACATGCCAATCTACCGTAACAAAGTGTAGTACAGAAAAGCACACCACAAAAAAGTCTTGACTACAGTATTGCTTGTAAAAATTTTTGAGATTAGCTTGCAATGATGAGAAACTGTTTGTGGGTCCCTCAATGAAACCATGGATAGGGAAAAGAAGACTAACCAAAAACAGTCTAAAAGGTTAACAAAAAATTTACAGTCATACACCAAAGGCAAATCAACTTTATATCATATGGAAAACATGAACAAAAGATGAATAACCACTCACACAATTCTGTTATTGTCCTGTGTTATTCAAATCGTTCTTTAAGGACTGACACAGTGGCATTTTTGTAGGTTCTATAGTGGAATTTGTTGAGAGTCCTTTCCTTCTTGATGTACAGGCCTACAGGGTGCACCCCCTTGATGCTTTCTAGTGAAACTTACCTATTTATAAAATGAAAAAGGAAGTCTCCAATATTTAACTTTGATACCAAAGCCAAGAAAGGCATAATAGATTGCATAGGTAATTTAGCCCCTCACTGAAATGTAGATGTCATACATGAACTATTGCCAGTTAGAGATTTACAATAACACTCTTCAGTATATTTGATTTTACAATGCATCCACGTTTAACAGATATGTCATGTTAAACCTTTATGAGCTCGAATAACTATGGTAAATACTGTCAAAATAAGAGGTTATGCAACTAGAATTTTGCATCAGACAAGGTTTTCCAACTAGAATTTTGAGTCAAGCATGTAGTGCAACTGGATCTGAATGAAATTTGAATGCCTTTGAGCTCATTTTTAAGTTTTTTGACACAGCTACATTTCAGTTTTATGACAAACAAGACAATTTTTTCTAATCTACTAAAGCAACTTTCTCTGATATACGATAACCAATTTCTTGTTTATTTTGCAGTTGGTAAGTATATTGTACCTATCATACAATACATATAATATACAATATGCATATGTATCATATGGTATACCCGATACAGGTGAGACAGACAGACACCCTATTTTTGATATTCAATTGAACGGTGTCATGTTTCCCCATCAATACAAATCATATAATAAGCTTTACAATGCTGACACAAATATTGCAATAGAATTGGTATATCAATTAAAAGACACTGCATGGACTGAATGACCTTGTTTAAATTTTTGAATACTGGATAAAAGAAGAAAGATTCTGAATTTTTCATTTGTAAGTTATGCCTATGCTCTCCTTTTTAACACACTATGCAAAGGGTTAAGGAGAAATCTGATACATGTGAGTTATTCAACAAACTAATCAGAATCATAGATCAACCTTGTTTAAAGTTGCGGGCAACGATCAGGCATACAACCATGTTTAATGTTACCAACCCTGACTTCAAATTAAACCCATAGGTGCAATTGGACATGGTACCTCACTGATGATTGTGGGCAACTGTCAGGCATACAATAAACACATTTAATGTTATCAACTCTGACTTCAAATTAAACTAATAGGATCCTGTCTATTTTATGTTATTGCAATTGGACAGGTACCTCACTGATGATTGTGTACCAGTCATTTGCAGTACATGGCATATAAGTCCGCCAAATCCAATGGTCCATTCTTAAAAGGAACTAAGATACATATAATAGTGCAATTGATCTTCAACATTGCAGCTCTGGCTATCAACTACCCATGGGTACCAATATCAAACATATTCTCATAAGGCAAACAATAAATAGATCCTCGTTACCTGATTCAGGTTAGAGAGAGAGAGAAATATGAATCAATCTGAGCTTTGATTAACTTCATATATTGCACCAACTACAGTAGTGATGACTAATTCATTTCTCATGAAATATGAGCATCTTATAGCTAATCTGTGTACCTGAAGAAAGCTCCAATTATGATTGGCAACACACTCAATTGGAATGCCCTTCGACGACCAATCCCATCAGCAATCCAACCACTCACTGTGCAACCAAAAAATGCACCGACCAGACAAATACTGACAACAAGGCCTGCATTTGGCATGTGAAAGTCTTTACACATACCTAGAAATACATACAACAAACATGCGAATTCCACATGCAACTACAAATCACTGTATAAAGTAGAATATCAACTTTGAATCCAGGCACCTAGCTGACCAAAAGATCCTTCAGTCAGTGTTAGTATAATGAACACTTATAAAATGATAATTTGGCTAAGCTTGCAATGGCGTTCTATATCAGAATAATGGAAACCCATACACAACTACAAATCACTGTATAATGTAGTTGTTTAGCAGCAGATCCATATAGACATTTTATCTGTGAGGCTTTGAAACAGACCCCAAACCCAATTAGTCAAGAGTTAGTAATGCCTATCTTTGGATCCCTGAATCATAGCATTTGTCATCATAGTTTATACCTTCAGCTAGTGTATCTCCACCAAATCCAAGATCCAAAGAAATACTCTCCAGTGTTTCATTCACAACTCTGTAGGAATATATAAAACATTGTTTCAAGCAATCAGATTCAGAATATCCAACCCAAGAAACACATTGCAACTCACCCAAGGTGGTAGCCGAATAAGAACGAAGATATCACTGCTACACATACATGTGGTAGAGAGTTCTTCCATGGACACATAGCTTCTTGAGTAATGCTGTCCAATGAACGAGCTTGCATGACCAAAATGTAAAAAAAATTTAGTCCAAACATCAGTGTAGACCTTCATATTCTTATGTCAAATGTTAATAAATCATACGTTTCAGCTTGTCAGTAACGAGAAGATTGTCAAATTCAAATCGAATTCTGCTTTAGCAGGTTCCAGCTGGTTAGTGAAGACACTTGTCAAACTTAATCAAACATTCTAGTAGCTCTTGATTGTACTTGCTCCATGTTCTATTTCTGATCCTGTTTACTTCCACTTTGAAGTTGGACAACAACCAATTATTTTGAAATGTAACCTGAATTTGATTTTCTTGTAAAGCATGTTTAGTGTTTACAGATGAACAGGTGCAGCTAAATTTGTGGAATCAGATGTTCTTTACCTAAGATTGAGCAATGTGGTCCTTGGAAGTTTCCGAAAATCTTAAAGGGTCTGTTCTCAAAATGGTTCTGGACTCTATGCTAGATGGAGATAAAAAAATGAAGGATTTATATATTTCAGGAAGAATTGGAAACATGAAAGATGTACCTGAAGTCCCTATTGCAGCCCCCCCTTGATATCCGGCTTCAGTGAAGTCCCTTAATGCCATACGCTTGTGCATAGAAGCTCCCTGTAGGTTAGGCCTTCCTCACATCCAAAGCCACCAGAATTTGACAATAAAACATTAGGCAAGAATGAATACCCCTAGGGACAAACTGTGGGAAGCTAGGAAATAACTCACCAAATCATGATATGTTTTCCTTCATGAAACGCCAATCTCAAGAAAAACAACAACAACAACAACAACAACAACTACAACAACAACAACTAAGCCTTTTCCCATACTAGACTGTACATGGTTCCACAGATCTCTATCGTGTGCCATGCCTTCCTCACATCCAAAGCCACCAGGATTTGACAATAAAACATTAGGCAAGAATGAATACCCCTAGGGACAAACTGTGGGAAGCCAGGAAACTAACTCACCAAATCATGATATGTTTTCCCTCATGAAACGCCAATCTCAAGAAAAAGGGCAATATTATTCTTGTTCTTTAATAACTCAGTAGTTATCCAACGATTAGAAGCAACTCTTTGATCTTTTTTGATGATTAACTGCCCAACACTCAGAACCATAAAACATGGCAGGCCTTGCCACTACTTTCCTGAAACTGGAAGCGTATCACATCTGCAGCAATATTATTCTTGTTCTTTAATAACTCAGTAGTTATCCAACGATTAGAAGCAACTCTTTGATCTTGCCACTACTTTCCTAAAACTGGAAGCGTATCACAGAAAATAACGAACAGTCATCCTGCAATCAGTTCATTGCAGGTCACATGCTATCCAACTTTAAATCAATAGGCAAAAGAGGTTTGGAACTGTTGTTACAATAAATATAAATTTCTGAAAACAGAAAAGACAGCTGATTCCATCATAATCTGAAGTCTATGTTGAAAACCAACTCCAACATTAATCCAACTTTAATCTCTGTTTCAGGAGAGGTCCACAAAGAAAGAATTTTTGTTTCTTAACACCTGATGGCAGATAACTCCGCCCATGTAAGGATTACCCTTGCATTGCCGGTCCCAAGCCGGGATAAAGGAGGAGGGTTGTGTTAGGCTTCCGACAGCCAGCGTAAAACTTCGTCGGATTTTTATAACATGGATTACAAAAATTATGAGCATTGCTTTGGAGCGTCCCCGCCTAGCGACGTGCAGCAGAGCCCGAATGCATTAAGAAGTAAGCAAGGGCCACTACATTTTCGCCCGAATGTAGTGAATCAATTGTAGAGAGGGTTCCCACATCATGGACGGGTGTGGGTAAAGAAGTTAGTCCCGCTACATTGCCGCCCGAATGTAGTGAAAAATTTGCAGAGAGGGTCTCCGCATTTTGATTATGGACAGATGCGGGGGGTAAGGAAGCTAGTCCTAGATAATAAGATTCGTATTAGTTCTTGGAATATCAGAACATTATCCGGTAAGCTAATGGAGGTGGTAGATACTATGATTCGGAGAAGGATTCATATTCTATGTTTACAAGAGACAAAATGGGTTGGAGAAAAAGCAAAGGAGATAGATGATACATGTTTTAAATTATGGTACTCAGGTAAAGAAAAGGCTCGAAACAGAGTTGGTATTATCATAAATAAAGATTTAAAGGAGAGTGTAGTAGACATACAACAATATGGTGACCGAATCATGACGTTGAAATTAGTGTTAGGAGCAGAGGTTTTGAATATAGTTTGTGCTTACGCACCAAGTAGGACTAGAAGATAGTATAAAGACAGTTTTTTGGGAAGAGTTAGATAAGGTGTTTCAAAAGATTCCACAAAGGGAGATGATTTGTTTAGGAAGAGATTTAAATGGACATGTCGGTAAAGAGCCATTAGGATATCAAGGGATTCATGGAAACTTTGGTTTTGGGGATATAAACGAGGAAGGTAGGGAGATTTTAAATTTTGCTATGGCATTTGATCCCTTTATAGTCAATACAATCTTCAAAAAACGAGATGAACATTTAATTACTTATAAGAGTGGCTTATCACAAATACAAATGGATTACTTTATTTGTAGAAAAAAAGATAGAGCGTGTTGTAAAGATTGTAAGGTAATTCCAGGAGAAAGCTTAACCACCCAACATCGACTTTTAGTTATGGATTTACAAATAAAAAAGTGGACAAAGAAGAAAAGAGTGCATCGAGCTATTCAGACTAAATGGTGGAACCTCAAAAGCGAGAAAGAAGATATATTTAAACAGAAAGTCCTGCAAGGAGATGTTTGGAATTATGTTGGCACACCCTGTGATATGTGGAACAATATGGCTATACATATTAGAAAAGTTGCGAAAGATGTGTTAAGGGTATCTAAGGGAGGTGTACCGGCACAAAAAGAAGCTTGGTGGTGGAGTGAAGTAGTACAAAATAAAATCAAGGCAAAGAGGGCACATTACAAATTACATTATGCTAAGAAAACTAGTGAAACTTTAGAAGCTTATAAGAAAGCAAAAAAGGAAGCAAAAAAGGCTGTTAGTGAAGCAAAAGCTAAGATTTGGGAGGACTTATATAAAAAACTCCACTCAAAAGAGGGTGAAAGAGATGTTTTTAGGATAACAAGGGCTAGAGATAAGAAAACTAAAGATCTCAATTATGTTAAATGCATCAAGGACGAGGATGAAAAAATTCTAGTGGCAAATGATGATATAAGAAATAGATGAAAAAACTATCTTTATAATATTTTTAATGAAAATAAAGATGTTAGTATTAGCTTAGGAGAGTTAGCCAAATCAAAAAAGTATATAAACCATAATTTTAAACGACGTATTCAAAAGAATGAAGTCAAAGAGGCTCTTAAACATATGAAGGGTGGTAAATCGGTAGGACCACATAATATTCCTATAGAAGTTTGGAAAATAATAGGAGAAATAGGAATCACTTGGCTCACAAGACTATTTAATGAAATATGGAAAAATCAAAAGATACCCGAGGAATGGAGAGCAAGGACACTTATACCCATATATAAGAACAAGGGAGACATTCAAAATTGTGTGAATTATCGAGGTATCAAGTTAATGAGCCATACTACAAAATTATGGGAAAGAATTATCAAACGTAGGTTAAGACAAGTATCAAGTACAACAGAGAACCAATTTCTATTCATGCTAGGGAGATCTACTATTGAAGTGATTCACCTTTTGAGACGTCTTATGGAATATTTTAGAGCAAAAAAGAAAGACCTTCACATGATATTTATTGATCTAGAAAAAGCTTATGATAGGGTATCAAGGGAGGTTCTTTCGAGAACTTTGGAAAAAAGAGGTATCCCATTGACATATATTAACCTTATAAGAGACATATATGATGGTGCAAAAACATGTGTGAGGACTCATGAAGGAACGACATACTTCTTTGAAGTTAATATTGGGTTACATCAAGGATCAACTTTAAGTCCATACTTATTTATAATGGTGATGGATGAGCTAACAAAACATATTCAAGATGAAGTACCTTGGTGTATGTTATTTGCAGATGACATTGTATTAGTGGAGGAGTCTAAGGAAAAAGTTAATAGAAAATTGGAACTATGGAGAGAAACATTAGAAAGCAAAGGCCTCCGACTTAGTAGAACAAAGACAGGATATATGGAATGTAAGTTTGATCATTTGGTTACTTCAGAGAACATAGAAATTAAAATTGGCACACATTGCATTCTCCAAAAGGAAAGTTTTAAATATCTAGGGTCAATTTTTCAAAGTGGTGGAAGAATTGATGGAGATGTTACACGTAGAATTAATGCTGGTTGGTTAAAATGGAGAGGAGCATCGGGTATTCTTTGTGATAAGAAGATACCATTAAAATTAAAAGGTAAATATTATAGAGCAGCAATTAGGCCTGCCATGTTTTATGGTTTCGAGTGTTGCAGTTAATCATCAACATGTACAAAAATGTCTGTGACAGAAATGAAGATGTTGAGATGGATGAGTGGTCATACAAGAAAAGACCGTATACATAATGAAGTTATTAGAAACAAATTAGGAGTGACACCAATAGAGGATAAAATGAGAGAACATCGTTTAAGATGGTTTGGACATATAGAAAGAAGATCAAAAGAAGAACCTATAAGAAGGTTAGAAAATCTAAATTTGGAAAGTATTAAAAGAGGTAGAGGACGACCACAAAAGTGTTGGAAAGAAACAATAAAGAACGATCAAGCTTATTGGGAGTTAACTGCTAACATGACACAAGATAGGGATCTGTGGAAACAAAGAATCCATGTAGCCGACCCCATCTAGTATGGTAAAAGGCTTAGTTGTTGTTGTTGTTGTTAACACCTGATGGCAGATACACAACATTTTGCAATTGACCAGCAAAGAACAAGCCAAATAATTATTCTTTGCCAAAGTAAAACTGAGGAAAGTACTTACACAGAGATGGTTATAAACATTGAACTGGTAGCAGTTTGGTATCTAGTATGTTAGCCATAAAATGAAGCATTAATCATTAGACAATTGGATGCCATATAGTTTAAAAAAAGTTAGCATGATATAAGTTGTTTGATCTCAGGAAAGGTTCTCTACAAAATGAACCTGAAATCCAACAATAGACGAAGTAACACGACGATTTATTTTATTTACCATTGAAAAATTAGATCCAAAGATCAAACAACTACTGGGAGAAAAAGGACAGACCAATTTTCAGCATTTACTTTCAAAGTAAAGTAAGACTGTTCAAAACGTGCACGTACTTTGATAACCATACCTTTGAGACAGTAAAAAATCGTTATTCTATAAAAAAATACAAAAGAACCAAAAAGCCAAAGCTCTTTATCTAAGACAGTTCACAACCTGAATTCCTTTCGTCGGCGGCCTGAATATTTCTAGACGACTTAGATACACGTCGGCCAATGGCAGAGTGCTTTTGACTGCCACTAACAACTGGGGTTCAGCCTCTTGTCGCATTGGTTCTCCCCTACTAAAAACTAAACGCCTAAACTTACTAATATCAATCAACAAAGAAAAAACGCGAACACAGAAACACCGCCATATATTTCATCAAATCGGAAAAAAAGATCATCTAAGGAGATGTCATTTCTAGACTCACAGCGCAAATCGCCAACCACAAAACAGAAAACGGAGTTTGCTCGATTAAGAACAAAAGATATGTATGTGAGAAACGATAAAATAATGACGAAGATAAATACTCACCTTTCCGGAGTGCTCGATGATTGACGAAAGCAGATCGTTCTCTGTAGAGACCGAGAGACGATGCTCTGGACAGGTCTACCGATGCTTCGGTTTTGCGACGAATGTTCAGAGAGAGAGAGAGATTACATCGTTCTCCTGTGGAGAGCGAGCAGAGACGATGCTTTGGACGGATCTAGCGATGCTTCGGTTTCCCGAAAACCGTTCAGAGAGAGAGAGATTAAATTTTTCTCCTGTATAGAACGAGACAGAGACGATGCTTCGATTTCCCGATCACTGTTCAGAAAGAGAGAGAGAGATTCAGAATGCTTCCTTAGATATCAAAACGTATCACTTCAGCATTCTCGGAGCTTAGTTATATGACACACAAGACAGAGCATGGGACCGTAACGTCATTCAGGAAAACGATAAGGCCCAAAAATGACTATCAGAAGCCGCTTGTCTACATGTGACATGTTAACTTGGAAGTAATTGGAGAGAGAGAGAGAGAGATGAGATGAGATCGACCAAGGGACCATCCGGCTCGGAGCAACCTGAGCAGTATGGTTGTCGGCCCCGCGGAGGGAGGTGGCGGTGCTACATTCGAGCCCAGCGAGCTCCGCCCTTCTACTCAAATTCCCCGAGGTTTTCCGAAAGACAAGGTTATTGATAAAACCCCATCTCTCTCTCTCTCTCTCTCTCTCTCTCTCTCTCTCTCTCTCTCCGCAATTTAATTGCGAGTAGTTGATGGTGGTTGTCGTATATTTGCTATTTCATGATGTTGGTTATCAAAATTTTGGTGATTATGTCAACTTCATTTCACAACCTACAGTATCAAAGGAAATAACTTCACATGAAGTATTCAGGTTGCTTTTGTGGCTGAGTGAGACACTCTAATGTGAGTGATCCCAGAAGTGATTCAAGGGTTTAAGTGGTGTTATTATAGATGTGTCTGTACTTGGCGCTTTTCCTTACTTCTAGCGTTGAGGATTTTACAGAAGGCAGAGACGTGGGGCATTTAAGCAAGATATGAATTGAAGGGGGTTCTTCGCATTTAAGTGGTTCACACGTGGTTCGTGCTAACTTTTCGGTGTTTGTGACATTATTATGGCTGCAATCATCATCTTTATTGTGATTTCCTCATTTTACAAAGGTTTTGTACGGTAGATTTCTGATGCCTCCAAAATATAGTCTTATTAACCAACGAACTCGATCTTCGTTCACATGTTGTCATGTTGGTTCAAAGAATCATCTTTACTTCCGCTGAACAACAGGATCTCCGTGCCATTTCAAGGTGTCCCATTTCGGCGATAACAACTTCTTTGACGTGGACCCCTTTAGATTATATTGAAGCATAGGGTTTACTCTTGTTTCGCTGCTTCAGTCATAGTCATCTCGGTTGTTGGTTTATTTAGACCGGAAAGATTCCTTCTACCTACGCCTATTGTAAATCGATGATACGCTTCAGAGTCACAAACAACTCTCTCTCCGGCACCGTTCTGGCCGGAATCTGGGGCCTTCCGAACGTCGTCATCATCGATCTGACGCAGAATTCCTTCGAAGGACAGGTGGCGTCCGACATCAAGAACGCGCAATCCCTCGCTTGGCTCTTCATTTCGGACAACAGGTTCTCCGGCGGGTTGCCGGCGGAGATCTCTCAAGCATTGTCCTTGACATCCATCGACGTGAGCAACAACAGACTCTCCGGCGAGATTCCGTCTTCCATCGGCCAATTGAAGAACCTCAACAGCCTCATGAATGTCCTTGAAATAATTATGTTTTTAGCTGTTAAGGTCCATGCTGGGATTGTTACATGGATTAGTGGAGTCGGCTATACTTGGGAAGCTGACATTGCTTTCATGCTTATTTGATTGGTGGAGTCGGCTACTGTACCCAGGATGCAATTTATTGACATCTGTGATCAGGAACTTTAGTCTTGTGTGGATGGATGATGTTTCTAATCCTGAAATGGTGGTCTTGATGGGATGGCTTTGGTTGGTTCATCATTAGCATACTGTGAGAAAATAGCTTTCTTTTCTTTTCATATGAGTTTATGCAAACATCTAAATAATAGAACATTATGTTCAGTGACAATGTAAGCTTTATTTGAGGGTGTAACACGCTGCAGTCAGACAATCATGGAAACATATGAAGGGCCTTTTTGATTGAGCACAGCAACTTCATCGTCTAGGTGGTGGTTTCTTCATGGGTAAGACACTTTCAGTATTTGAGGAATCTATATTCGTTGGACCTTATATTCTTTGAAATTGAAAGGATTGAGGACATTTTATGATAGTATTAGGGATCATTATTGTCAATGGTTTTTCATGTTTGTCATAGAAGTATTATGATGTTGGTCATATACATCTGGATACTCGTTTCGTTTTAGCTACTTGCAAGTTGGTTGTTAGATGCATATATTGTTTAGTCTGGTGATTTAATGGCAGAAGAAGAGAAATGTCTAATGGTTCTCTTGTTGTTTTCATTTGTAAATGTGGTAATAATTTCTTTTGATTTGTTACAACAACACATTTTCCTATACTAGATAGGGTTGGCTACATATGTTCTTTGTTTTCACAAAGCTCGATCATGTGTCGTGTTAACATTTAACTCAACATAAGCAAAATCATTCTTTGTTGTTTCCTTCTAACACTTTTATGATCTTCCTTTTCTTCATTTAATATTTTCGGAGTCTAGTTTTTCGTACCTTTTCCCATCAGCTTCTTTTGGTCTTCTTTATATGTGTCCAAACCATTAAATTATTTTTCCTCATTTTGTATCTATTGGTGCTACTCTCAATTTATTTATAATAACCTTATTATATATATTATATATATGGTTTTTTCTTGTGTGACGATTCGAATCTCAACATCTTCATTTATTTTATGTGTATCTTTTGTACCCAACACTCATAACCATAAAGCATTGCGGGTCGAATTGGTGCTGTATGATATTTACCCTTCAACTTTAATGTATCTTCTTGTAACATAAAATACCCAATACACCTCTCTATTTTAACCAACCTATATTAATTCTGTGTAATATCTCCATCAATTTTTTTATCACTATTAAAAACTGACCGTAGATCCTTAACACTTTTTTATAAGGGATACAATGTGTGTCAATCTTAATTTTTATTTCATTTAAAGTAACCAAATGACCAAAGTTACATTTCATATATTTTGTCTTCATTCTACTAAGTTGAAAACCTTTGCTTCATAAAACTTTAATATCTACATATTTATTGTTATCTTTTACACCTTGTACGTCCGCTTTTATATGATTTGAATGCTCTAAAAGACCAAGTAAAGAGGGTTTGAGGCATGTCTCAAGATCAACCATGACTGTCACAAGCGTACGTGAAATAGTAAGAAAAGGGATACACAAGAACAATGACGTACCTAGACTTCTTTTCAGGCGAAGCGTTGTCCCATAATATGTAATTCAGATGGGAGGTCTATATAATTTTTTGAAAATTAGGACACCTTTTATTGATTCTTTGGACTTTTCCATCGTCTCGTCTCACACACGTAGACATGTCCTGTTCCGGTTCCGGAACCACCTCGGAACCGTTGATGCAGTTAAAAACTTCTTCCTTGAAAAAGAAGAAGAGCAATGTGTTTTCTACGGCTACTCGTCTGGCAACGCTCTACAAGTTGGTTTGTGATAATAAGTAAACAATATTTAGTGGCGGTTTGGAATCGCTGATTCCGGTTTTGGTTCTATGAACAGTGTGGTATCGGTTTGAATCTTCCGAACCAACCATATCTACACCATGAATAGGTCCGGACATAAACACCCTATCTTGTTATTTACAGTGGCTGCCAACACATGATCTGCAACAAAATGTTACATCCACTAAAGGGTTGCAAAAACTTTACAGGATGAGCTTACACATTTATCTCCTGCAGATTTTCAGGGCAATTTCGATAAAGCATTGCCATTAATGTGATGTTCGTAACACAGTTGCCATCACAAATCCGCGACTTTAATTTTATGATCTGTCTTACTTCTTCCGCAACTTCATTCATCGCTGGCCTAATTTCCTTCTCTGATGCTAAACACCTATATGCCAACTCTGCTACTGCTTGCACAGACCACTTCACCCAGCCATCACTCTCAACCCAATTTTGGAATCGACCAACTCATGCAAAGCATCGCTGTAAATTTTGTTGACAGCCAAACTAGCGAGACTTATATCATGTCCATGACGAGAGAAATCGATGGCGCGCAAAGAAGATATCAACTCCATAAGCACAACACCAAAGCTATAGACATCTCTCTTATCTGTTAATTGGAAGCATTCATGATATTCAGGAGCCATGTAGCCTGGTGTGCCTTGTGGCACGGTTGAGATATGTGATGCATTGGACGGAAGGAGGAGCGACAACCCGAAATTGGCAACTTTAACTTCAAAATTCTTATCAAGAAGTATGTTTGTGGTCTTGACATCCCTGTGAATGATCGGTGGCTCGAGCTAGTGAAGATAGGCTAAGGCCTCCGCCGTCTTGTGTGCGATACTCAACCTCACCTTCCATGTAAGGCAGCTTTCAACAGCACAAGGCCCATGAAGATGATCACTAACACTGCCATTGTTTATGTATTCATATACTAAGAGCAGCTCTCTGCTTTGTCTCGTGGTGCAACCATACAAGCATACAAGGTTTGGATGGCTAATGACGGACAGGATCTCGATTTCATTCATGAAATGCTCGAGCCGGTTGTAGTTGTTCTCGTAGAGACGCTTGACGGCTACTGTGCGGCCGTCGTGGAGCTTGCCATGGTAAACAATGAAAATCCACCATCACCAAGCTCATTACGAGGGCTGAAATTGTTGGTCGCCTCTTTTAGTTCCTTGTAACTGAAAATTGTGAGAGTTCCTTGGAACCGTTGATGAAAGCTATTGCTTTCTAAATTGATTAGGTTGGTTTACCATAAAGATGTTACAATGTAATGGCCATTCTTGGCTCGGGTAACGGTTGGACTGGCCATCTAGCCATTACCTGAGGAGAGGCCGGATATGTAACGGACAGCCGTTACTGAAAAATTTGGTAACGACCATCCGTTACCACTCCCAGACGAGGGAAGCCACGAGAGGAGAATGCCATACGACGGGGGAGCGGGTGCCTATAAAAAGGCAGCCCCTTACATGGTGAAATGAGTGAGAAAGTCAGAGACTCACACAGAGAGTTTTACAGATTAACAGAGTCTCACACATTCATCGATTCATAGTCGTCCGAGAAAACCCTCGTGTGAAAACCTCGCGACCTCAACATCCACTGCGCTCACTGAAACTCCGACGACAACAGAAGGTAAGAGCCGGAATTCTCCGTCAAAAGAAAGCGAAGGAGTTAGGAAGAGTCCGTAAGGAGATAAACCCCATCTCAGACGATAGTAATTGAAGCAGATAAAGAGGAAAAGGCAAACTATGGCGAAGCAGAAGCAGAAGCCAAACCTGTGGAGAACAGAGAAAGGATATCATAAGAAAAACAGCCTGAAAAAGATGATGAATGAGCTTATCGCAAAAGATTTTGCAATCAAACCGATGTTAGGATTGGTTGAATCGTGTAGCTATATAAATGATAACCGCTGGTTACGGTTCTTTCAGAACCATGAACCACAACCAAAAAGTTCCACCCAATCCCAGTTCCGATTCGGTTTGTACCAAAAAAAATGAAAAATGTAAGAAAATTTCTGAAAGTCTTATAAAATGGGACTGGTTAGCCGACTGCTTCACCACTGGTTTCAGCTCCGATTCTATGGGAGGAGGAACTGTAGTCTCCGGTTGTTTCTATGCATAGTTGTTATTTTCTATTAACTTTTTTCTTAAACTCATCATCCATGAATAACATACACCAAGAAACTTGATTTTGAATATGTTTTGTTAAAGCTTATTCTTGATGTAATCCAATATTAACCTCTAAGAAATTTGTCATTTTTTCATAGGTCCTCATACATGTTTTTGCACTATCATACATGTGGCTTATAATGTTGATGTATGTCAATGAGATACATATCTTTTTCAAAGTTCTTCAAAAAATATCTCTTTACACCTTACTTTTTTTTTAATTAATATATATCATAATGTCCTATAAGAGATATTTGCCTCAACCTACGTTCAATAATTCTCTCATAATTTCATAGTATGACTCATCAACTTCATACCTTACCCGAATCACTCATCAAAGAAGGCAAGCTAGGCAGTCAATGGCTTTTCTTATCATTTGTTACCTCTATGAAAAGCCATGGACTGCATGACTTGGCCTTCCTTGAGCATGATACAGGAAATTCTTATTATTTATTTTCTGCTCTAGCTTATCTGCTTCAAAACTGTGAGAAGCTACGGTGGGGGAATGCAAATGATAACTCATTTGTAATGGGAACTTTCCTAGTAACGGTAATGAGATCTGTGCGCTTTCTTGATGTGGTGCACTGCTGAGTGGCTTCTTGGCATCGTGGCATTTTCTCTAGCACACACGTGTCTGACTCCGGAAAGCTGGGATCACATGAATACCATTAGCCTTAGGATGGTAAAACTAGACACCATTGTTGGCGTGTTACTGGCTGGTCCATCTTCCTCTGCTGTGACAGTTTGCTTAGTGTTGCACACTCCCATTAGGACAGGTTCTCTTCTTTTCCTGAAAATGTGCAGATGAGACCAAATTACCAATCATTTTTTGGGATATTCTCGTGCTGAATGTGTAGGCGGCATGTAGAACTGATGGCAAGTGATAGGGTTAAAATTCACGCCATTGCTCCATTGCTTTGTGTCTGAATTGGATGCTGCTCAGTGCTTTCTAGTTCATTGGGTTTCTTTTCGGGAAATGGGATGCGAGCAGATTCAGGCTCACATTTATGTAACAGGAAGGTAGATGATCACTATGGTGCACCCCATGGCATCCGTGGTGGATTTATGGGGTGCAAGGAGCCCAAGCATGTTTCAGGAACTTTCCCCTCACACAGTCAGGGCAGAGTTGGCTGGTCACTTGGTAAAGGTGCACAGCTGTACACCATACAGGGGCGATGTGATGAGTAGCAACAACCCAAATGTGCCCCAAGAGTGGGAGTTGGATTTGCAATGACCCTTCGTAAGTTATTGAAAGTTTCTTGTCATATTCTTTTTACCTTAAAGCCCTTTTGATTGGGCTCTAAGCCAAGATCATGCTTCACACTCAGGTGAAAATTTGTCTGTGTATCAAGTCTTGCATTTAAATTTAGCCCACTGACTAGCTTGTCTTCTCTCATTTTGATTGTGGTCTTCGTCGAGGCGCAATATTTAATCTCTTTTTCTTCTTCTTTTGTGTTCAAAAGTAGTCGTGAAACTTATGCATTCAATTGAAATGTGCAACATCATTGCAAATCTCTTGTCCTCTCTTCTTCTCTACTTTGTTGGTACCGGTTCTGCATGCAAATGCGGTTCTTAAAATGGCTCACTTTTTTTTTCAGTTAATGCCACTGTGGAAATCAAATTTGGATGCAAACATCCAAATTTCTTATATAGAAAATAAATATGACTACTTAGTTTGTCTTGCACAAGAACAATCGAGTCATAGACATCCTTCACAGTAAGGGTAGCCGCTACTAGCTTTCACACTTCGACCACTACTGGACTCAAAGATGTAAAAGAGTAACAAAGAAGGGTTTAGAAGCGTAATGGACTTGATGGAAATCTGCAAGTTTCCAACATCTCTCTTTATGGTCACATTTCGTGTCATATTATGTCATGTTATCGGGTCGAGATCGGCAATCCATTGGCGCGCAGAGAAGCATGGTGCTAGGGCCAGGGAGGTTTCAACTTGAGGACACTTCATACGACCAACTGATGTATTTTGAGTTTCTTATGTGGGTTGCGGGTGACTTGGAGGTCACGCACGGTTATGCATTGGTTGGGTCCGTGTCTGGTTCAAATAGGATCATATTAGATCCAATAGGTAGGTGTATCTGTTCAAGGGTATTGAGTCTAGTATGGGTTGAGTTAGTATCTGCTCTAAGTAGGATCCATATAATTGGTCCTATACATTATATAAAAGAGTCGGGTAGTTCATCATGGGGGTTCAGTCATTAAAGATCAAGTGGGCTTGTGAGAGAGGGAGGTTTAGAAGAAGGGTGAGAGCAAGGTAGAGGTTTAGAGAAAAACCACATCTTTATATCATGCATGTGTTCATGATTGATCGGCCTCCTGTGCAAATTGAAGAAACCTTCCAATTGTGTTCCATCATCCTTCAAGAAGGCAGGCACTTGTCCCGTTCAAACCAAGTTGCCTTGACTGATTGAGAGAAGCTTGTCATCCAATCATTAAAGTTATTATCTAGCACTTTGAGGCAAAGTTTACAAGTCATTCTCAAGATTAGTGTTAGAATGTGTCTAACAAGCTCATACTTGCCTTGACTGATTGAGAGAAGCTTGTCATCCAATCATTAAAGTTATTATCTAGCACTTTGAGGCAAAGTTTACAAGTCATTCTCAAGATTAGTGTTAGAATGTGTCTAACAAGCTCATACTCAATCTTCATCTCGAGATGAGTCCATCCGGTTATTCAACTGAGATTGAGTCAAGTTCACGTTATTAGTTCAACCGATGAGTCGAGCTTGAACACAGACAAGCAAAGTTTACAAGTCATCTCAAGATCGACTTGTTAGTCCAATAGTGGCTCAACACAAGTAGAAGCCTCAAGCAAAATTCGGATGCTACACATGACCTAAAAATTTGGGACCTGAATCAAAATTTTGGGGCTATGAAATTGATATGATTTCAAAATTCAAGGGCCTAAGGTAGGGATGGCAATAGGGTTGGGTGAGACGGGTTTTCACCCCATTCGCATGAGAAAAGCCTATTAGACCGTGCCTCACCCCACCCACGGGTCTTGGGGATGAAACCCTCCACCCACTATGGTGTAACTTCTCCTATCCCGCTTCAACCTATAAAAAGTAATTAAAAAATCAATCAATGTCATATATTTTGCATAAAACATTAAATTTACTTTCTACTATTCCAAATTATGCAATTATAAGTGATTATATATATCTATATGTGTATGTATGTATGTAAAATATATACTTAATGTGTAAATATGTATATTATAAACATAAATTTTATATAAACACATAAAAAAACACAGACACACACATATAAGCCATACCCCTCCTCGCTTCGCGGGTCTTCCCTACTCCAGCCAGCCCTGCAATGGGGCGGGTTTTTTTCTCTTGATAACCCGTCCATGTAGGGGTAGGGAGGGTGGAAATTGCAATCCCCAACCTAAGGTGATGCTTTAGTGGCCTTACCTTCGAGCCATTCTTGCTTGTTATACACCTCATACGTACAACATGAAATAGACGGCCTCCACAAAAATGAGTGCAAAGAGTATTAGACTCGGTGTCTGTATGTGTGCGTGCATGAGTGCGAGGCATTTGAGATTTTTTTTTGTTACAGGAATAAGTCAAAGCCTAACACACACCCACACGTACACCTTGAGAACTGGACTGCTCACCGACAGCAACGGTGCTAGAGAGCCCTGCCGTTGAGTTAATGCTCTTGTCATATTCTTTTGAAAACTTGTGGGTGGTGCATTACACCAATGCAACTCAGTTTGTGGACAGACTTGTGGCTCAACAATCATGGACGTCGTCTCTTTACATGTCATTTTCTTGTGACAAAAGGCAATCACGAAGTGTCTTTCATGCATCGCGTGACTACAAAGAAGAGCTGGGCTTTCTCAACTAAACTAATGGGTCCAAAACGATTATAGAAATTTGAGGGTAAAATTAAATGCATAGCAAAACTTTGGCCAGTGGCGGATCAAGAATTCTTTATGGGTGAAACGAAATTATCTATTAGTCTATTTGAGGTGAGGGCAAACTATGTATAATGGATTCAGTTCTTTTGTAAATTTCTCATTAGTTTTTCGAATTTGAGGCGGGGTGGCCGTCCCACCTCGCCTGAATGTAAATCCGTCATTAACTTTGGCTGTAAATCTTTTTTTCTTTTAGCACAATAGGGAGGTGAGGTGCAAGCCAGATTCATGCCTCGATATCAAAATCATGACCTTTTCATTGTGAGCCAACCCCTTAGCCAGTTGAGCCATTGCTCTTTGTGCTTAGGAAGATGCCCTTCAAAGCTAGCAGAAAAGTAAAGGAAATTCATTGTTGTGCATGTCATTATGCAAGAACTTCCGGTGCATCTGAGTAATTTAGTTCACAACTTTCATGCTACAGAATCTGTGAAAGCGTTTGTCGACCCGTTATCGAGGATAAGATAGCCTTCGTGGCTCCATTTCTTTCAGCCCTCGTGGCTCATCTTCTCTCTCTCTCTCTCACACACACATAGAGACATACACGCAGCTTCATGAAATTGTCTGCAAATGCTAGTCGACGAGGTAAAGCTTCATTCTTCTATGTTTTCTTGATGACAATTTGCACCATTTGATCTTCTTGCTTTCCTAAAGTGGGCATGACGTTTACGACTTGATGCATCCGTTTTGCGAGTATGCAGCTCAAGCGAAGTGCTCAGTTTTCCTACTGCAAATCTCTCTCTCTCTCTCTCTCTCTCTCTCTCTCTCTATATATATATATATATATATATATATATATATATATATATATATATATATATATATAAAATCTTTCCATGAGCACATTAAGAAAGTTTGGCGGTTGAAATGGTTGACGGTTTCTTTTTAATATGAATTACATGATGTAATCTCTGAAACTGCCCGAGGTCCCCAAGTAATTCGGTTTCGGGAAATGTGGAGATGGCATTCTCCCCAAGGAAATCTCTTTATACTTTTCACGTTTTGTATGAAGCCCAAGTGCTTACGAACAATCATGACGGAACTTGTTATCTTCTCTTTTGGTTAAATTTTCTTCATACGCGTTCCATAATATTTGTCATTTGGCCAATGGAGATCGAAGAGTTAGCGCCATGCTCAAATATAAATGTTTCTACATATATTAAATGTTTCTAATCGCAATTTTTCTACGTATACATTCCGAAAGTTGCATTAATTGCGCTTTCTGTTTTGTAGATTTGGCGTCAAGTTACTAGGCGGCCTTGGCCATGAAAAATAACATACAGCAACATCAATCATCAGGAGGTGATGAGGATGCAAAATTCTCTCCTTGACTCACTACCGGCCGATTCGATTCCGAGAGGCGTGAACCAGAAAGATGGAAATCTAGAATATATTTTGCCACTTGTTCTTATTTTCTCTATTTGAGCTATTTTGTGTTATAATTTGGAGATTGGTTGCTGATGGAAGTTTGATGATTCTCTTTCAACTCCCCAGATGCAACAACCAGTCTATTTGAGACCATTTGTGTTAGGATTTGGAGAATGGTTGCTAAACTCAGTTTGAATATTCGTTTTCAACTCCTCGGATGCAACAAGCAATCTATTTGAGCCTTTTTGTTTGAATTTGGAGATTGGTTTCTTATAGAAGTTTGATGATTCTTTTTCAACTCCCCAGATGCAACAACCAATCTATTTGAGCCTTTTTGTGTTAGAATTTGGAGATTGGTTCCTTATAGAAGTTTGATGATTCTTCTCAACTCCCTAGATGCAACAACTAATCTATTTGAGCCTTTTAGTGTTAGAAGTTGGTGATTAGTTGCTTGTAGAAGTTTGATCATTCTTTGTCAACCCCCCAGATGCAACAATCAAATGGGTACTCACCAATTACAAGTGCCATCTCGCAAACTCGACCTCCATGCGCTGTTTGTTCAGGAAACGGGAACTGCCAGGTGGTCCGTTCAAGAACAAAGCTGATGAAGATTTTGATGGAAACAAGGACTTATGAAGTTGAAGCCATATATCATGACATGGTTGAGGAGGGGCATAGACCTTCACTAATCACATTCACAACTCTGCTCACTGCTTTCACCATCCAGAAGCATTTCTCGTCGATACCTTTATTGGTTTCGCAGGTAGAAGAGCATGCACTGAAGCCTGATTCAATTTTCTTCAATGCAGTCATTAATGCATACTCCGAGGCCGGAAATATTCATGAGGCCATGAAAACTTTCTGGAAAATGAAGAACAGTAGCTGCAAACCAACAACAAGCACATTCAACACTTTGATGAAAGGGTATGGAATTGTTGGTAAGCCAGAAGAGTCCCTCAAAATACTAGACATGATGTTGCAGGGCGAGGAAGGGGCAAAACCAAATCAGAGGACATACAACATTCTTATTAGAGCATGGTGCACTCAAAGGAATTTTCTGGAAGCGCGAAACATGATCTACAAAATGAAAGCAACTGGCATCCAACCTGATACTGTATCATATAACACATTAGCACGAGCCTATGCATTGAACGGAGAAACAACAAAAGCTGAGGAACTGATTTTGCAAATGAAGAACTTGAGTGTGCGGCCTAATGAAAGAACTTGTGGCATTGTTGTAAATGGCTACTGTCAAGAAGGTAAAATGAAAGATGCCATCAGGTTTGTGTATGGGATGAAGGAACTTGGTGTGTCGCCAAATTTAGTGGTTATCAATGCTTTACTGAAAGGATTTCTTGACATCAATGACACAGAAGGTGTTGATGAGGTCAGTAAACTTGTAGCTTTTCTGTCAATTTTTGAGTGCTATTTGTTTCAGCTTCATGCGAATTATTTTATTCTCCATGACCAATGAGAGAACATTTAAGATAAAATGAGAGATATAATCATAATTATTCAATAAATTATCAGAGGATTATTACGAGAAAAAATGCAAGTAAACAGAAAACAGACAAATGTGCAATTGGAAGACTATGTAAGTGTAGTTTCATATGTGAGCTGGATCTTCTTTCCCATAAAAGCATTGATTCAATTAGAACAACAGGAAAAGCAACTTGCATAACATTAGAAATTTATCTTAAATTCCTGTTAAGATTGCAAACTATGATTCATTCAATTCCATCTGCATTGAGAAGCAAATACTCTTTGTCAAGCTTGATCACATCTGCAAATTGCTGACGGCAGATAGACAACAAGTTTATATTTCACCAAAATGAAACAGGTTATTATGCTGATGGAAGGACGTGGGATCAGGCCAGATGTTGTAACTTTCAGCACAATAATGAATGCATGGAGTGCGGCCGGACTCATGGGGAAATGCCAAGAAATTTTCCAAGACATGATCGATGCTGGAATAAAACCAGATTCCCACGCATATAGCATTCTTGCCAAAGGATATGTACGTGCCAGAGAACCAGAAAGGGCAGAGAAGCTGCTGATGTCTATGCGGGCTGCTGGAGTACGCCCGAATGTAGTGATCTTCACTACAATCATTAGTGGATGGTGTAGTGCAGCAAGAATGGAAAATGCAATGAGGGTGTACCATGACATGTGCAAATCTAGTGTATCACCTACAATAAAAACATTTGATACAATGATTTGGGGTTTTGGTGAATCAAAGCAGCCATGGAAAGCCGAAGAGATGCTTCAGATTATGGAAGAGGCAGGAATGGTACCTGAAAAGAGCAGCATTAAGCTAGTAGCAGATGCCTGGGCTTCTGTTGGACTAGTGAATGAGGCAGAGAGGGTTTCGAGGGTCATAAAAGATCAATTTTATTTTCATGAACCAGAAAAAGAATCTGAGATGTTGATGGACGATAAACATGGACATTATCATGAGAAGACCTTTATAGCGTCTTGCTCAGCTTTGTCGCCAACTTCTAACAACCACAGCAGGTTATCTGTCGCAACAAAACCATGGAGGATCTTCAATGGGAGCACTTCTTTTTCATATAAAACCAAGAAAATTCTCCCACATTCATGTAGATACAGGTGGAGACGAGTAAGCATTTGCACTAAGCAGCAACATGTGCATGCTCAAAGACACGGGATGATTCCTATTTCATGGAGACATGGGTTTCTGAACATATCATAAGAAATGTCTCGTTTATGATTTTCATGTTATTTGCTTTACCGGAAAAGATGAAGCGGAAAATCTAGTGATATGGTGAGAATGGAAGAGCTTAAAATCAAGCGAACATTTTGACCATGAACCAGTTGTGGAGCATTGAGAAGATCAATAAAGATGATGGAGACTTCTGTACGATGCATTTCGTGTGTAAAAGTGTACATGTCGCCACAGCTTACGAACATCGGGTGTAAGTGTAAAGGAGAAGGCAGAGGCGGGATGTATAAAGAGGCATTCAAATCCATGTTCCTTTCTGTGCACTGTGCAAAATCTGTTTACTTTCACTTATATAATGCACATGTTTTTTGTATTGCATTCTTCTCAGCTGTGTAGGATCCGTATAATGCTATTACAATCTAGAAAATTGTCCTTTAACCACAAAGAAAATAATCAGCAACGATGTCAACGTGAGCTCTTGAAGATCAATGAGTCCATCAATGGTTCCTGGGGAATCAATTAAAAGGACTACTCCATTAAGCTCTGAATTTGTTCTAGTGACACAATTAATGGGCATCAGTGAGCATCTAAGTAGGTACCTAACTTTCCCTTGATGATAACAAAGCCAGGAACAAAATGGCAGGTGATCTTGTAAGAAAAAAAATTATTGGATCTGTATAAGCCGTTGAACTTGGAACAAAGAATTAGTAGTCCATCAATATGAACCCAACTATTGTTCTTCCTTGTAGAAGAGTTCCATGGTCTTCATCGTGTCATTATGTGAGCTGGCTCATGAACTTCTTGGGACTCCCTTGGATGTTATGCATGCATACTGAATCCGCTTGTCCCATGCTGAACAAAGGCCATTGCACTTGGGCTAGCTTGGAAGTATGATTTGTGAACTTCAGTTATCTTCATTTATATACCTTGTTATGAATTCTCTATTAAGCCAATTTAAGTATACTTATCAGAACGTGTAGTATATAAATATCTTGTATATGGCCATGTCTCAGCTGTATATGGCCATCACTCCTTTAATTTATAATACTAAATTCTATATGGACATGTCTAAAGCATTAGATTCAGCACATTGCGTAATTGCTCATCTGGCTAAGGAGTTGACTTTTTTCTGCGATCTTTTCCCCTGTGCTTAAGGAACCTGTACTCAAAGTCACCTCAGTGAACTATGAAATACTTTTCCTCCTTTTGTTGTAGGCCTTTTGAAGAGTGTCTAGTGAGGGTATATAGATTTTTAATTATTAAGGGAAGATCACTTCGGACATAGAACCGGGTTTCACAGCTTGAGATTCATTCTAATTTGGATTCAAATGGTTAAGGAAATCTATAACAGAATGATCAATGAGCAAGATGGGATTGGAGGATAAAACAAAACATGATTGTGGTTGGATCCAGATGGCCTACAGGACTGAAAAACACCAAGGTATGAACAAGCTGGTCCTACTTAACAACATACATGGATTCTTTGTTTCTATACAGCTCAATCACGTAGTAAGATGGTACACTTAAGATCATGTAGATACAGGTGGGGTCGGCAATAACATATTAGATGGTTTAGACACATAGTAAAATGATCAAAGGAAGCTCCATGATGTAGACACATAATTGGTTTAAGATGTTTCCTTTGATCATCTTACTATGTGTCTAAACCATCTTAAATAGAAACACTTAAAGATGTACCACCCAGCATTCACCAAGGAATGTAGAAGGAGAAGCATGCATACATGTCTTTGGTTTATCATATGAATTAATCAGCTACCTACAACGCTTTGTCATGCAGTCTCTGATTCTGTGACATGCATGCATTTTGTTCAAAGATCTTTTTCAATTGGTGTGAAATCCAATTATAGCTTTACCAGAACCCTTTCGGTTTTGTTGCCGTTCATCCTACTGGATTAACCAACCGGTCCACCAGACAGCAGTTCAAACTGGAACCACTGGTTTCCTCCTCTAATTTTTCCTTTGTCACACACACAGTATATATATATATATATATATAGAGAGAGAGAGAGGAATGATAGTGTCCTCCAGAATTATATACTTTTGGATCCTAGTCGTTCATTTATTCTTTATGTATGATCGGGGATAACGCCAGTAAGACATCACCTTTGTCACATAAGAAGCCCCACCATGTGATAAGGATGGTGCTTTGTTGGTATTGTCCCATCCCCAATCATCTATTAAGGGAGATGAGATGGTGTTACTTATACTACCACAAAATATGATCATTCATTATTATATATGTGTGTGTGGCTAGTAGTAAATACTCAAACCCCATTCATGCATATTGTACATTTAATGCAAAATGAACATTGTATATTAAATACAAAATACAAAAATAAACGATACTTTTAATTTAAATGTTCAGTGTTGTATCAATCAAACAATAGAGATGTTTAAGTAGATTTGAGTATAAATAGGGTTTGAACATTTACTATTATCTCTCTATATGTAAATAATAGTTTTAAAACAAATTCACTCTTACAAATATGTTTTTATTTACAAAATCTAACTTGGCATTCATTAGTTTGACTTTCATTCCGAAAGGAGAATTTAAAGAAACCAAATTTAACTTCCAACCAGGTACCGAACTGGAACTAGAACCAGCACCAAACTGGAACTGGAACTGAGCCATAAAACGATTCTTTGTGAGAAACGATTTGTGTGTGTGTGTGTGTGTGAGACAGAGAGAGAGAGAGGGATTCCTCCTCATCGACTGTGGATAAGATTCGAAGAAGAATGATAACGCTCAGCTTCACTTTTTCTCAAAACGTTGCTGCGTCTAAAAGCTGCTCAGAGCCAAACACTCATGTGATTGAGCTTGAAAGAGTTCATGAAACTCGTCCCCGAAGAAGAAGAACATGCATGTATGATCTCTTCTCCTCCCATTAAAGAACGGAAGAGTTAAGCTCGTAGAAATCAGCAAATTAGGAAGAAAGTTAGTGGATGATGAAGCTGGCCAAGACTGTCAAAATGAAGGTGACATCTTATGCCACCTTAACCTCGCCCGCTCCTTTAACTGTACTCTCTCTCTCTCTCTCTCTCTCTCTCTATATATATATATATATATATATATATATATATATATATATATAGTTGAATCCAAAGGTTTTCTATGGGTTCATTTACGATTTTAGTAAGTCAAAATTGTAGGGAATCCCATGGGAATAAATAGTTGGTAGAACAAAAACAAGATAAATGCATGGTTCTCGTGGTGACAGCAACAACAATGGCGTGTCGGGTAGACATGGACCGGTTTGGAATCAGTCATTTCAATAAAAAAGAAACTAGACCAAGAACCAACTAGAATTAGCATAGGTGAAATCAGACTTAGAATCGGGAACCACCCAATTCGGTTCCGATTTCACCATCTATGGAACCAAAATCAAAGTCTAAATCGGAACCAGTAGTTATAAACAGCTCGTACAATATATATTTTTTAAATCCTTTCAGAGTTTCAATTTTTTAATGATCTTGTCTTGTTTCAAACTGTTTAAGATACAAACCGGAACAAGAACTCCATCCAAATCGGAACTCTAACCAATCTGGTTCGTCTTTATTTTCTTCTGGTTCCTATCTTCAGGGAAAAAAGTCATTATTTCTTTATTTTCTATTAGATAATATATATATATATATATATATATATATATATATATATATATATATATATATATATATATATAGACACACACACACATATATATGCACTGCTAACTGAATTTGTTTAAAGGCACCCCTTATTCCATTCATTTTCTATTTTTTTGATAGACAAGTTAGGAGTCAGGAAGAGATTATCAGACAAAATTGTCCATAAATATTAAATCTGTGAATAATATAAAATATATGTGTATCATGTGTGTATGTATGTGTATATATAATATATGAAGTACAATATATATATAATCACTTTTAATTTAATAATATGAAATATTATAGAGTACATTTTATGTTTTATATAAAAATTTATTTTTATAGGTTGAAGTGGAGAGGGCGAGGCAGGCCTTAATAAGAAGCTTTTGGTGTGAGGAGGGTGCGAGCGGGGTGAAAACCCGCCCTACGACCCCATTAACATCCCTACCAAGTACTCTAGTACCGTAAATTAACTGACAGTGAAATAGTTATCAACTTTAGATTAATTAAACCTCTACATTAAAATGATTGCTCTCAATCCAGTGATGATGAAAAGCATCATACAACAGGGGCTGTATAATTCCAAAACTGGACCCATTATTAATGATATTACTCAAAATCGACCCATCCTAATTTGGTACGAAGAAAGATGAGGCTCTCAATTTTTTGAAATATTAAAGAACCTACCAACTTTTAAAGGTTGAAATTAATTCCAGAAAAGCAAATTTTGTGCTTTACGATATCATGTCCTGGTGGATCTCTACGGTGCCCTTTGGGGGAGCTCGGTACTCCAGAAGCTCTCTACTTTTCAAAATTCATGAAGGAGAAAAGGAAGAACAATTAAACAAGAGGAGAACAAAAGAAGAGTTTCAATTTTAAAAAGTTTGTTGGGTGATTAAAAAAGGCTGAGTACATACCTATTATATACCTATACACACTCACGCACATATATATATATATATATATATATATATATATATATATATATATGAGAGAGAGAGAGAGAGAGAGAGAGAGAGAGAGAGAGAAAGTGATTAGATTCACCTACTTCTTATTCATATTCAATCATTGTTTTTAGAAAATATGAGTATATACTAACATAATCTTTTCTTAAAACTCTTAAAAATTGTTAAATTATGTTATGTCGTTTGTACATGATCAAGTTTCTCTTTCTCTCTCTCTCTCTCTCTCTCTCTATATATATATATATATATATATATATATATATATATATATATATATATATATATATATATATATATATATATATATATATATATATATACAAATAAGAACTAAATGGTGCAACCTATGATTGATGTCGAGTGATGAATCACTTTTGTTTTAGAGGATTATAAGTATAATAAGGTTATGCTTTATATTTCTTTTACATGTTCTCTCTCTCCCTCTCTCTATAAAGAAAGAGAGAGAAGGAAAAAAGAGATTCCTATTGTCTAACTTGTGCAACCTATGACACACATATATACAAATATATATTATATAGAGAACATAATTCACGCGCACATTAATTGATGCTTTTAAATCTCAACCATTTACTCAACGAAGTCATGTTAAAATTCAAACAAATACGTTGGTAGTGTTTGCAGGTATAATAAATGGATCGTATACTTTTTAACTTAAAGATTTGAATCATTGATCACACAATTGAGATGTTTAAGCATATAATTCATATATATATATATAATGCACTAATCTCTCTCTCTCTCTTTAAGCTATGAGCTATCCCATCACAGTTTAACTTGTCGTGGTGGACAGGTTTCATGAAGTTATTGAGTGACCCAACTCGTTACTGAAAATCCAAACCTTATCTTTTCATTTTCTCTTTTCAATCTTTAGATTTCTGTTGTTATGGAGTATGCAAATCTTCTACAATCACAAAAGATTGGCCGAATCTGAGCCTCAGGGAGATCCCTCCATCTGCGACTCCAGCAATCCACCAGACCACGAAATCAAGATGCTTTCAGAAGCGAAAGGGGGAAAATAGTGTTAGGTGGTAGCTTACCTGGCCGACGGACTCCACTCACAAATTCATGGTCATGAGCTCCATACCCAGGGCATTCATAGCTCCTTCTGCCTCACCATAGAAACCCAACAAAAAGGACATCGTTTAAACTTGGCTCAAGGCTCATTAATGATGATGACGATGATGACAGATAATAAACGATGATGATAATGACAATAATAATAAGAGGGTTTCACGCTTGATGCATGTAGTAAGTTGTGGTCTGGATCTGACAACTTAAAGGTCTCCGGTTTGGACTCGGCCCGAGAGGGTTGAACGGGAACCGAATCACTAGCGGAGTCCAGTTTCGGTTTATCAGGGAGACGGGGAATCAGAACATGTGGTTTCATGATCCTTTTCTGATTTTAAATCTCACTTTTGTTTCATGAAAATTTCAAATAAAGCTAGAATCAAACTGGAGTTGGATGAACCCTAAAGCAGACCTTGGACCAGCGGAACCGAATTGAAGATGGACCCAGAAGGCAGCTGCTCAGTTCCGGTTCCAAGTTTTGGTGGCACCAGAACTGCCGATTTGAGACTTAGGGTCCTGATTACCGGGAAATGGCAAGGTCTACAACATCAACTTATTTGTTGCAAACTTAATCAAGTGGAACATGAAAGGAGGCTGCAGTGCAGACCGGCACACCACCACCACGTTGGCGAGATTAAGAGAGGAATCAAATGGGAGAAATGCGTTGTGGCGGCGGCTGGTGTTAGTAAAGGGGCATACGAGGGCATGAGGAAGGTGACTTCAAGCCTCAATGGTGGTGGAAGTCGGTGAAACAAAGATAGCGTGCATGATGCACGTCGCTTTTATTGGACAAGTCTCTCTCTCTCTACACACGTAGCCACAAACATATATAAAGAAAGAAAATGGAATTGCTACTCTTCTTGGATCGGTCATTTCGTTCATTTGATGGTTGAAATTAAAAAAGGAAAAAGTATAAAAAAATGTATGAATGAACTTTCATTCTCTCTGATGAGAGTATTGTTAAACTTTTTCGTATTTTGAATCGTCTAGTTCAAATTAAATAAATATATATAAATAAAAGTCTAGTAACTCTCATCCTCTCTCTCTCTCTCTATATATATATACAGAGAGAGCTACGGGAAAAGATGTCATCCATATTCAACGCCCAATACTTTTCGGTATTGTTTGAACTTTGTCCCATATGAGATGTTGGATTGCAGCCATAAATTTCTTTGCGTTATAACCTAATATTACCTGCAGTACCCTGTTGATGTGTCCTCCCTACCTGTCGGCTTGCTGATGGCGACGTGGATCTGGTTTGGGACCGCCTTCATGATCCGTCTTTACTTATTATTATAGGCTTTTAAGTTGGTTGCTTTTAACATCTATTATTATTTCTGTTGTGCTGTTTTCTTCTAAATTAAAAGATACACAGATCTTTAAATACATATTCCTAGTGCATTTATGATTGATTAAAAAATGAATCAGGCCGGTAATCTTTCCTAAAAGTTCACGTTGACGAAGGTTTGGCACCTTAAATTCAGTTCTTTGCTAATTAGGTAATAGTGCATCCCGATCATCGAGAGGACCTTTCCCTAATACAACAAGACGAATAATGATGCCAGTTTTTACTTAATTGGCATCACAAGCTTCAAATAGAGCATTGCGATGACCTTTTCCTAATACAACAGTTGCGTAATTGTCATCACAAGCTTCAAAGGTGGGTCTGATACCCAAGCGATGAAAACAACAGTGAGCTGCAATCCAAGCAGCCTTTTCTGGTGGTGGGAGTTGTACTTCTAGAGGGTGCATGTGTGCCGTTGCTGACGGTGGGGAGTTGTCATCACAAGCTTCAAAGGTGGGTCTGACATTCCTAGTGCCGTTGCTGATGGTGGGGAGTTCGACTCCTAGAGAGTGTATGCTCTAACGCCATTGCTGATGGTGGGAGTTCGACTCCAAGCAAGTGCATGCTCTAGCGCCGTTGCTGATGGTCGGAGTTGTACTTCTAGAGGGTGCATGTGTGAGTGAGTGTGTTAGGCTTCAGCCTTTTCTCGTAACAACAACAACAACAACTAAGCCTTTTCCCATACCAGCCTTTTCTGGTAACAAAAAAAGAAAAACAACAACAGAGAGCCGAAACTGAAAAATGTCACAACGTAGCATGTCTCTGCAAGGAGATACAGTAGCGATCGATATGCAAATTTGCTAATGAATAAAATACAAAATCCCTCATCCTTTTCCATGTGGAGGAAGAAAAATTCACAAAAGTTTTGGAAATCATTGCGAACTCACCCCAAAGTTACCTTCACCATCACCACAAAAAGAAGCCAAGTTAATCGAGTCCCAACCAAAGTGATACCGTTTAAAAAGAGTTTGGAATTAGAGAAAGCTTTGGAGAAGTGAGACAATGTTCATCAGGTCAAACAGGCAAGAGTTGAATGAATTCAATGGCAGATGCTGCGGCATTCCGAGCTGCAAGAGAAGCAAACAGGGCGGCTTCGTTAGAGAGGGAAGATCCGCCGCCCGCCAAGTCGGAGAGGGATCTCAGAGCAATGAAGGGAGTTCTTTGCTGGAGGCACACCAGGCCAACTGCTGCACTTTCCATGTCGATCGGGGTCACGTTGAAGCTGGTGTAGAGGAAGGATCTGTACGCAGCATTGTCAACGAAAGAGTTGGCACTGGTACCCCGGCTCACTTGTATGGTTACCGGCTTCCTCGGCAGGCAAGTTGTGGAGTTCACACATCTTTCCAGTTCTAGATCCTTGAGAGTGACGAGCCAGTTTTAAGGGTTAGAGAGATCATTCATGTCTTCGATACACGGTTGCTTAACAAATCAATGAGTCCGTAGCGGATCTACATTGAGTCGAGGTGGGGTGTTCGTCCCACTCGAAATTTCGAAAATCAACTTAAAGTCTATAGCCCATGGTTTATAATATATATAGTTCATGGTTTATAATATATAGTTCGCCCCAACAAAACCATTCAAGAGGCTATTCGCCCCACCCCAAAAGAATTTCTAGATCCGATACTCCAATGAGACGAGTAAAGGATGAGTTTGGATTGTTTAATTGCTATACTGAGCTAAATCAAACATGAGCTTGTATGAGCCTCGAGCCACCAAGCCAAACATGAGCTTACTTGTTCGAGAAAAGCCGATCATGAGCCGGCCTTGCCAAACATGAATCATGGAACAAAGTTTCCCAAGAAACAAAGTTTCATGGGTTTCCATTGTGAGCCGAAACAGAAATGGTACCACTTAGTTCCGAGCCGAGAGGTAATCAGCACTCAGGAGTAGACATGGCTCATTCAGCTTACCTGAAACCTGGAACTAGAACCGAATCAGCTCGAAACCAGTTTTTTACGGTTAAGAAATCTGTAGTTTTGATTTGAGTCCTAAATTATTTGGAATGGGTTAAAATATTTAGAAAAGTAAAATACAAAAAATTTTCAGAGCAAGGTGTTTGGAACTGCTGGTTTCGGTTCCATGAAAGGTGGAATCAGAACCTAAGGTACTAACTAGTTCACCTGAAAAAGTTCCTCCACGCAAACGGCTCAAAATACAGAAGTGATTGTTAGCTTGCCTTGAGTTTCTCGGAGAGGTGAAAGTAGTTGGTGTCGACGGGGACCCAGAACTCGTGTTGTCTGGCTTCGGGAGTTCCATCAACTGGGAATACTTCTTCCGGTTGGAACCACACATTGTTGAGCAGGTTTCCTTGTGCTGATGAAAGAGGCGACCTCTCACAATTTGTGCTAATATTGTTGAAGTCTGCTACATGCAAGTGACCCAACTTCCTCGTGTAGTCTCCATTTGATTCAAGAGCGAGCTCCTCATCAGGCCCATCGCCGTATCTCTGTACAAAACAAAAAGGATTCCTATCTCGGTTATATATATAAAGGGAGAGAGAAGGGTAGTTCTAAATGCATAATACAATAATCATACGTAAACATGTCTGTCGTTCAATTGATATGATAAAAAGATTTAATGGACGTACAAAATACAAAAATATAATGATATTTTTTACTTTTTAAATTTAAATGTTAACTATTGATCTTGCTAATCAAATGGTGAAAATGTTTATATGCTATTATGCATCATAACATATTATGCATTTAAAATTACCTTTTCTCTCTCTATATTATATTATATTTTTAACAACAAACAACAAAGCCTTTTTCATATTACATGGGGTTGGCTACGTGGATTCTTTATTTCCACATAGCCCTATCACGTGACATGCTAGCAAGTAGCTCAATATAAACTTAGATCATTCTTTATTATTTCTTTCCAACACTTTTGTGGTCGTTTTCTTTCTCTTTTAACATTTTCACAATCTAGTTTCTCATATTTTATTATGAAAACACCCTTAGGTCGTCTTTCTACACATTCAAACAATCTTAAATGATTTTCTCTAATTTTATCCTCTATTGGTGCTACTCCCAATTTGTTTCTAATAATCTCATTATGTATACGGTCTTTCCTTGTATGTCCGCTCATTCATCTCAACATCTTCATTTCTGTTACAAACACCTTTGTATATGTTAATGATTAACTGCCCAACACTCAAAATCATAAAATATAGTAGGTCCTTTATAATATTTACCTTTCAACTGTAATGATATCTTCTTATTGCATATAATACTTGATACCCCTCTCCATTTAAACCAACAAGCATTAATTCTACATATAATATGTAACATCTCCATCAATTTTTCTATTACTTTAAAAAATTAACCTTAGGTATTTAAAACTTTACTTATGAGGGACGCAATGTGTGTCAATCTTAATTTAGTCATGAGTATCTTTTTAGAAGGTTATTTATTACACTTATACCCAAAGAACAATGAAATGCTTGAGTATATAGAGGTATAAAGGATAACATCACTCTCTCTCACATATTTATATATGTATATTATATTGATTAGATCTTGCCCGCCATTGGCTATTCACTCATGTCTTACATTTTTAGGCTGAATATAATAAAAATGATTTTCGTATTTTCTCAAAACTCTTCAAAAATTTTAAATTATACTCATGATATTCAAAAATAATAAGTAGACATGCTATAGGTGAACATGATCCAGCTTATTTTATATATATATACGTATACTCAGTGCTTAAATCTTGACCTAGACACATAATCTTTGGGTCCGGTTGACATGTTGATACATTCCCTACCCAAAGTTGATTAAGCATGTTTATAATGAAAAAACAAAAAATGCTTTTCGCAAAGTTTATACAATCTTTAATTATCATGAGAAAGAAAAGATAAGGTACCTGCCAATTCCAAAGACCAGTGTGAGCCCAAAACTGGGGAATGGATACATCTCCAATTTGAAGATCTGGATTTGCATTCCCTGCTATCCCAAAGTGAACAACTCCTTCAACACTAAACAAGGTCAATAACAGCTGCGTGGTTATTCCTGCATTCAGCTATCAAAAGAAAAACCTAAGAGATCATATCCTCTCCCAAGAACATATTGATGGAATTCCGTAAGAATCACATTGTGACAGATGATGCAGAAAATTTACAACCAACCATGCTTAGCCCCGTCATAACCACAATGACTTTCTTCCTTCCAATCACACCGAATCTGAATCTTCGCCCTGCATAAGACCACCAGTGTATATAAATCTAATACAGATATATCTATATGTATGTAGGTTTGTATGTATGTCATCTCAGACACATTTATATATGCTGCTTTTCTGAGACAATCTTAGAAGGAGAAAATAATAATGAAGTTATAGTTGTAACATTCTGAATTTATTAATAAAACACATTATACAAAGACCAGTGTTTGCATTTTCAGTCAATAACAATCTGTAAAACGAGCATGCATGTTGCATTAACATTCAAAACAACAGTGTGGAGTTTTCCTACCTGAACGGTCCAAGTATGGGACAGTAGCATCTTGCTTGAAACTAGGCGATTGCAAAAGAGGGTTCATCTCAAAAGAATTAGGCACCACCAATCCAATGTAAGGGCCGTTGCTATTGATCTTGGTAATCTCTTTGAATGCCTTCCTTGAACTCAGGCCTTCTGGGACATCGTGATCATTAAACAAAGCAAGAAGAAACATGAAAAATGTCTTCAAGAACTCCATCGTGACCCTCTCTCCTCTTTCTTCTCTTCTGCAGATCCAAAGACAGTATCCAAAAAGAAAAGCAAAGAAGGTATGGGTCCATGAAAAGATATATATATATATATATATATATATATATATATATATATATATATATATATATATATATATATATAGAGAGAGAGAGAGAGAGAGAGAGAGAGAGAGAGAGAGAGAGAGAGAGAGAGAGAGAGAGAGAGAGAGGAACACTGATAATCCTGTGGGCGTTCAGTATTCCGCAAGCATTCTGCTATTAAGAGAACTTCCCAATTGACTTCTATGCGAATTTGTATTTACTTTTCGTGGCTGTAGCTGTAATATATATATATATATATATGTGTGTGTGTGTGTGTGTGTGTGTGCCCAATTGACTTCAAGAGCTTATAAAAAGACACAGATTCGCATGTTTCCATCCTTTTCTGAAGTTTAAAAGAGTTCTGCAAGACAGCCTTTAATATATTTGTATTTTACTATTTAATTGCTGTAGCTGCGAGAAATACTGGTCAACTAAATATGAGTGTATGAATAATAATTATGATAAAATATTCATGCTGTCAATATCTTAAAACAATGTGCTTCTCTCTCTCATTGTGCACATGACAAGCCTGACCCTTAATGGGCAGACTGTCACAGAGAACGACGAACCTCATGTATATAAAACTGGGATTTGTTCCATCACGGGTAAGACCAGAAGATTATTTTATTCATCGCCACCAAGTTACGACGTAGGTGCCCCCACGACGTTTTATGAGCTAGGGTTGCAATGGAGCTCATTAAGAAAATGCTGGGTTCAAGCTCGAGTTCAAACCCTATTGAGATTTGGTCTTGATATGTTCGAACAGCTCGAGCTCGGTTTTAGTCTAGTCTGAGTTTGATGCAACCAAAATTGACTCGACTGATCTCAACCTAACATTGAGCTTAGTGAGCTGGAATCCAGCTGAGCATGGTTGAGCTCATTATATATATACACACACACGCACACCCATCAATTTTCAATATTTGTCATATAGTTTCTTCTGAAGAATGCCTAAAATTCTCTTCCCCACTAGGATATCGTTAAATCGAAGTCTCTGTGGCCCTAATGCTTCACTCTATTGTGGTGCGCATTTGGGTCAGTGTCGGAAAATTATGCATACAAATGATCATCAAGATCACCCACAATTCACTCTCTTTTGCATTGGCGAAAATGGTTCTACAAGATGATGGGAATGTGAAGTTTAGGCCACCACATTATTAGTAATTAAATTGATGAAGCACTATTCATAAGACCAATACGATGGATTTCCATGGCAAGGAGATCTGCTTAATATTTCAGAACTGATGAGTTACTCTACGCATGGTACTGAACAATACGACGTTACTATAAAGTTGTCTTGTGCTGTGTTTGAGTAAATCCGAACACGACACGTTTTCTTATCATGCTATTTCAGATAGACACGAATGCAACCCGAGGTATGCTTCTCCCATGCACAAACATGGACTTCACTGGTCATGTTTGTGTCTTGCAAAATTGCCGTCCCTACTGGCGAGAATCAGAGGCCACATGGCCAGTTTACAACTGACCCGACGGTTCCAACCCGAACCATGTCAAGAATCGGAACAATTAAAACCGAAGACCACCTGGTTCAGTTCCAATTCATTTTTCATGATAACCAGAAAATGCCTAAATTAAAACCAATAGTTTGAAACCACTGGTTTTTTTTTGAATATTTTCTTTAAAATCTAATGTTTTTGTCGGTTTCAATCAATTTAAGAGAAAGACAACAACAAAACATTGCAATAAAAAAGTATGAAAAGCTAAATTATAAAAATATTAAAAAAGAAAAAACCATCAAAATATTTAAAAAATAATAAATAATCATGTTAAATTAATTGCTAGCATAACACGTGATTAGACTATCATAAAAACAAAAAAAAAGTTTATATAACCAATCCCATCTAGTATGAAAAAAATGCTTCAAGTTGTTCAAACAGTTTAAGATTCAAACTGAAACCTGCAATTTGAAACCGCCAGTTCTAGTTTACTTGAAGCCAATCATGTCTACTGCTACATGTTAAAGAGAAAGGTCTCCATATAGCAAGTTGACCAAAAAGGGAGCCTGTATTAATAGCTGGAAGATGCCGATGATCACATGAAAAAAGGAACGAGTTAATCCTATTGAGAAGTTACAGCTCCTTTACAGCTTCAAATACAAATTTTCTCTTCAGCATCCGGGTCGGTGGCAGACCCAAATTGGAAAAACCAATCAAAAGCTACAGCAAATGATTGAGTTCGTAGCCTAAAATCCATCTGCCCAAAGCTAAACAGTTCCATGATGTATACGCTCAGCACCGAAATAATTTATAGATCCACAACTGCAGGTCACTGAGGTTTAACGTCTGCGGAGACGCCAATGCGCTGCATGGCAAGAATTGGCTCGTTACAGCGAAACGAGGCATTGGCCGCACAACCGGTCCGAAGGCAGTAGTAGCAATACCTGCAGTCGTTCAGCTAGAAATTACATGACCCATATATACGGGGTAACATTTGATAGTAACATCATCACCTCATGTTGCATGTTTCTAATTATTCCTGTTTTATCTTTCATGCTTCTGCAAATCCAACCCTATACACTCGATCCAGATAATAACTATTCCTCCAGATTCAGCTCTGAGCCATCAGATTTCAACTCAAAGAAAGGTTTTCATGAATCAGTGGTATATATAGTGATTGGATCCTGCTGACAACTGAAATTGCTCACTGATACTCGACCATTCCTTTTTTATAGCATGCTTGTAATAATAGTCCTTCATCCTTTTTTGAAAACCCTACATGTGTTTTATTCCAGCTCTCAACTTTGTCTAGATAAATGGTTAAGGTCCCTTGAGTTCCTTGATTTACATAGTTCTTTAAATATAGACTTGATATATATATATATATATATATATATATATATATATATATATATATATATATATATATATATATATATATATATATAATATACACATATACATATACATATACATACATATACATATACATACATATACATATACATAGATACACATATATATATATATATATATATATATATATATATATAAAAGAGAATTAATGCATAGAATAGAATGAATGCAGGTTGGTTAAAATGGAGAATCGTGAGCATACCTGTGTTGACAGGGCTGGGCACTAAAGGGAATCGTAGGACTTTTATGACAAATGGGGCAAGCTGTATCATCGCTAGTGCTACCAGATTGTTGATCCTTTGCGAAAGGGAGAAGAAGTCTCCTCATGGATGAGGAATTTAGAAGAGGAAGAAGGTGAAGCAGCATTTCCTGCAAGAGAGGCACCCGTCTGTCAGCACAAGTACATCAGCAGAAGACACATTCGCGCATTTGGACGATGGCACTCCACAAGATTAAGTTTTTAAGGAAAGGAACTCACAGAGAACTCAATCCACACCAACTGGCGATTCATGTACTCAAAACTGACAGCGCGATTCATATTGGGTGTTCCATAGACAAGCCTTGCTCTTAGAGCCCTCTCAATAAGGTTCCTGTACCTAATAGTAGCAAATCAAAACATAATCATGCAAGTGATTTAACAATGCGCAAACAGAAGAAACCAAGTGGTCTGCATGTTAGACTGGGAAAATATTCCACCGACCATCAAATACGGAACTCAAGTTCTCTAGAATATACAGCAAATTCCCCTAAGCTCTATAATTTAGACCATCCATTTTGGACATTCACTGCATTATTATTGTCTGCCAACTGAATGGATATGCATACCTAAGAAGAACCTCATTACTACATGATCAACAAAAAATTATCACAAACAGGAAGATGAACATCCAGATATTGATTTTGGTAGAAGAACCTTCCGGTATAAACAAAATCAACAATAACAGATCTAGAGAAGATATTGACTTTGAGAAACAAACCTTCCTGTATAGAGAAAAATAAACAAATTTGTAAAGGATGCAGCTATGTAGAAACCCTCAACTTGCTGTACTACAGCCCACAACCTCTGTACCCATGATCTCTGGATAATGGAAGAATTTCTCATCCTAGTCATTTAGACAGTACAAATAATGCCAAGCAAATAAGTCAACAAGAGAGATACCTGTTCATTATCACCTCATCTTCGGAAAGCAGAGAAAGATTGCAAACAAGCCCACGAATACTGCCCACCTACAGTGGCAATGCAATACCAAATCTTTTGAGGAATGGTAAGCCCTGACCCCTCTAGTCCTGTTCTCACTGTTCAAGGCATCCAAAGACAAAAAGAAGAGGGAAAAACCGACAAGGCAATGAATGACCAGAGAAAGCACAACTCACAAAATACACTCTTTTAAAGAGATATTTAAAACTTTATAGGTAAAGTGGAATGTGGGAGAGGCTCCTAAGATTCCAAATTAAGTGCCACTGTAGATAACGCCGCAAATGTCCCTAACTGGAAGCATGAAACGGCGTCTGTTTAACAGATCCCTCCTAGATTTGCAGCAAATAACTCTAAAGTCCTATGGGGCACCGATGAGAAGCTCCAAAGAACAGGATGATGTCTGGTGTGGACGAATCCTCAATCCAGGCAGATGAAGGGTGTCATGCTTAGGAAGAAAGTATAACATGTCCAAAAGAAGGATGCAAATGGTGTTGTTGGAAATTGCCATAAGATTCCACAGATATTTCTTCTCACAAAAAGTAGACCTTCGAAACCATGTTCCATAGACCATCTAGCATGTTATCTATTTGAGCTTGCAGCCAAAAGTGTCTCTATTGTATGAAATGGAAAAAATAAAGAAGAAAAAGCATACACCAATATGGACAAAGCCACAAACATCTCAGCAACTAACCAACTAACAGCCTGCAAGTATACTATGGAACAAACGTGTAAATGAACGATTAAGTTCTGGCACCAAATACTGATATCAACACTAGGGTATAGTATAAGACCTTGAGCCAAACAATGGCCACCATAGTTAGGGGAAACTTAGATTCTAATATGGAAGCATGAGACAGGAAGTGTGTATTAGTTGTACTTCAATGTAGAAATCCAAATAAATACCAGTATCTTCCTTTCCTTGTAGGGTTGCAGCACGCTCATCTCTGTACCTTAGATTCATAAGAGCATTACCAGGAGTCCGTTTGTCTACCCATATTGAAAATCTCCATATAAGAAGCTCAAGAAAAACATCCAGTTCTGGCTCGTACTGAAATAAGAATCTGGCTAATTCAAACAAAAGGACAAATAGAATGATCAGAAGCATAAACCAAAAAAATGCAATAACTTCCGCCACTGATTATATATAATGCAACAAATTAGAAGGAAAGCTACAATAATTTACGAACCAGAAAAGTGGGGTAGTTTCCCCAGAGACATGAGTTGTATCCATTTTTTCACAAAGACACCAGGACCAATAAGGTAGCTGAACTTGGTAGGGACACGCTCTACCCTAATGAACAACTCTCAATTACAAATCCCAACAGGACAATCCCCCAAGTTCAACAGAAAGAAAAAGAAATTAGAACAAACACCAACCAAGAGGACAACAATAGCATAACGGGGAGCTAGGTACAAAACAAGAAGAAAACTGCACTTATTCGCTAAAAGGAAGAGTATGTTGGCAGTGAAACTTCAGAGGCTTATAAGAAAGCAAAGAAGGAAGCAAAAAAGGTCGTAAGTGAAGCAAAAGCTAAAATTTGAGAGGATTTATATAAAAAACTCAACTCAAAAGAGGGTGAAAGAGATATTTTTAGGATAGCTAGGACTAGAGATAAGAAAACTAATGATCTTAATTCTGTTAGATGCATCAAAGACGAGGATGAGAAAATTCTAGTGGCAAATAATGATATAAGAAATAGATGTAAAAACTATTTTTATAAGCTTTTTAATGAAAATGAAGATGTTAATATTAACTTAGGAGAGTTAGCCAAATCAGAAAAGAATATAAACCAGAATTTTTATCGACCTATTCAAAAGAATGAAGTCAAATAGGCTCTTAAACGTATGAAGGGTGGTAAATTGGTAAGACCAGACAATATTCCTATAGAAGTTTGGAAAATTCTAGGAGAAACATGAATCACTTGGCTCATAAGACTATTTAATGAAATATGGAGAAACCAAAAGATATACGAGGAATGGAGAGCGAGTACACTTATACCCATATATAAGAACAAGGGAGACATTCAGAATTGTACGAATTATCGGGGTATCAAGTTAATGAGCCATACTATGAAATTATGGAAAAGAATTATCAAATGTAGGTTAAGACAGGTATCGAATACAACAGAGAACCAATTTGGATTCATGCCAGGCAAATCTACTGTTGAAGCGATTCACCTTTTGAGACGTCTTATGAAATATTTTAGAGCAAAAAAGAAAGACCTTCACATGATATTTATTGATCTAGAAAAAGCTTATGATAGGGTACCGAGAGAGGTTTTTTGGAGAACCTTGAAAAAAGAGGTATCCCATTGACATACACAAACCTTATAAGAGACATGTACGATGGTGGAAAAACATGTGTGAGGACTGATGAAGGAATGACAGACTTCTTTGAAGTTAATATTGGGTTACATCAATGATCAACTTTAAGTCCATACTTATTTATAATGGTGATTGATGAATTAACAAAACATATTCAAGATGAAGTACCTTGGTGTATGTAATTTGAAGATGACATTGTGTTAGTAGAGGAGTCTAAGGAAAAAGTTAATAGAAAATTGGAATTATGACTATGCAAAGAAACATTACAAAGTAAAGGCTTCCGACTTAATTGAACAAAGACAAAATATATGGAATGTAAGTTTGATCATTTGGTTACTTAAAAATTAAAATTGGCACATATTGCATCCCCAAAAAGAAAGTTGTAAATACCTAGGGTCAATTTTTAAGAGTGATGGAAGAATTGATGGATATGTTATACATAGAATTAATGTTGGTTGGTTAAAATGGAGAGGAGGATCATGTATTCTTTGTGATAAGAAGATACCATTAAAGTTAAAGGTAAATATTATAGAGCAACAATTAGACCTGCCATGTTTTATGGTTATGAGTGTTGGCCAGTTAATCATAACATGTATAAAAGACGTCTGTGACATAAATAAAGATGTTGAGATGGATGAGTGGTCATATAAGAAAAGACTGTATACATAATGAGGTTATTAGAAACAAATTAGGAGTGACACCAATAGAGGATAAAATGAGAGAATATCGTTTAAGATGGTTTGGACATATAGAAAGAAGATAAAAAGAAGAACCTGTAAGAAGGTATGAAAAATTAGATTTTGAAAGTATTAAAAGAGGTAGAGGACGACCACAAAAGTATTGGAAAGAAACAATAAAGAATGATCTAGCTTATTGTGAGTTAACTTCTAATATGGCACATGATAGGGCTTTGTGGAAACAAAGAATCCATGTAGCCAAACCCGTCTAATATGGGAAAAGGCTTAGTTGTTGTTGTTGGGGGTGACTTTTTTAAAGGATCCTTTCTTGACTGTTCAAGAGAGTTCTTGGAGGATTTCTCTTCCACAAGCCAAAGATGGTTGATTCAGCACTGGAAGATAAAAAACTTTGCTGATGCTATCATCATCATCATCATCATTGTGTTCTTCATCACCATTGTCTTTCATAACTTTTCTATGTTCTTTCTCTTCAATTCATCTTCATTTCAGAAACGCAATTTGTTGGGGCTCATCCTTAAGATATTGATCATATGTATCGGTCTTTTGTAGAAAGTTATAATTCTTCAAGTGAAGACAAAATGAGGAAGAGAAAAAATGGAGAATAGGGCACAAAAGCAGCCCCATGTATTGCAAATGCGCTAATTATGCAAGTCCCAAATGCTAAGGAAAAAAGATAGTGCATATGAAAGTATGTTATAAGTATACAAACATAAATTCCAATATCATTAGGTAGAACTGAGTTGCAAAATGCAAAAAGAGAGGCAATTTTAAGTTCAGATTATATTGACGTACATAATTTCATCCTAATACAGCAGGTGTCATCGCCTTTTTAATAGTTTGTCATTTTTAAGCATCTTGTCTCCTTATGTATGTGTGTGTCTGTGAGAGAGAGAGAGAGAGAGAGAGAGCATATGTTAATTGCGTGAAATCTCCAAATTTCTTCGTGTTGATATGCTGAAGAGCGAACCAGCGAAGGTGTATGCACAACAAAGAAAGCAAAGTTACTTTCAGAGCACAACATGAATTGACACTATCCAATAAAGATGATGCTTAAGAAATCCAAAGCCTGAAGTTTCTACTGAACTACTTGTACGAGCCACAAACAAAACATTACTCACTACTGCATACCACCAGGCCAGAGCACAGAGAGAAGAAAGCGTGCCAGCATAAAGTAGCAAAGAGAAATTTGGTGAGAGATGTCTCAACCATCCAGAGAGGGAGAGAGAGAGAGTACACGAGTCAAATCTTACAATACACCAGGAACTCCTAAGACGAGCAAAAGAAAATGTAAAGGAAAGACCCGGTATGTGATAATCAATTTCATGATGTATCAATATCTAGATGCAAGAAAACAGAACAGAAGTAAACATATGATTCAAATGATGATCAGTTCTGTTTTAGATAATACTTGAAAACTAGCAATGCTCAAAATAAACTAAAAATAATGCATAAAGAAGAAGATACCTGAAAATCTTAGTTAATCTTTGGGGAAATGGAAAATAATGAAACATAAGATTCGGTGTGCAGGTGAGAACCTTCGTGGGTGCCAAATCCAAAGAAGCTTCCATATGAAGTTGTCGGCGAAGAAGATTACCTTGCAGTAAAGGTTGCTGATGATCGCCGGATTCCTATAGCTCTCCGTTTTTCCAGAGATGAAAATGGCACAGCAGTAAAGATGATGGACACGAGGTTCCCTCACAGGGGCTTGCACAGACAAATGTCGTTTCTCTGAAATTTTTTGGTATTTCTCACTGTATATCTATCTCACACTGTCTCTGTATGTGCCTGCCTTTATAGGCAGGCGCTCCCCCATTTGTCTGTGCTTATCCACCTGTGGCTTCCCTCGTCTGGAAGCTTTAACGAGCGGCCATTACCGGAAAATCCGGTAACGGATGTCCGTTATCGGAGGCTGTCCGTTATTTGGTTTAGCCTGATCCTAAGGTAACAGCTGGATGACCAGTCCAGCCGTTACCCGAGCCGAGAATGGCCAGCATTTTGTAACATCTCTCACTTGACCATTCAAGCCAAGTGTATCGACATACTGGTTTTCCTCCCACTTTTCAAGGGTTTTCCCTAGTTATGTTGATTCCTGATTACTATTGTAATTAGAACCTGTTTTGTGGTTATTTCCCTACACAACAAATCATCCATTGTACGGTTATTTACTTATACAACAATTGTATATCTGTTGTATAGTTGTTTGCCTATACAACAAATCAAACATATCTCAAACCCATGTTTCCAACATGTTTTGAGAAGAGTTCTTTCGTTATGCCTTTTGTTAAGGGGTCTGCCAACATGTCTATCGTTGGCACGTATGAGATGGATATTTCCTTTCTCATAACCATATCATGAACATAGTGGTATTTTACCATTATATGCTTGCTTTTCGAGCAATCTGCTCCACTCTTAAAAAGAGTAATTGCTGCATTGTTATTGCAATAGATAACCACTGGCTCATCTGTTATCTCCAGCTTCAAATCTCGTATGAAGCAGCTTATCCAGACAGCACTTGTTGCAGTCATACAGCAAGCAACATACTCAGCTTCCTGTGTATGCAATGCTACACAGCCCTGTTTCTTGCATGCCCAAGAAACAACACCACCTCCAAATAAGAATATTTGTCCTGAGGTTGATTTGCTATCATCTTTGCTCCCAGCAAAGTCAGCATCTGAGTATCCTATCACTTTCAGTTCATTTGCTTGAAAACACAGTTTCAAGTCCTTTGTTCCTTTCAGATATCTTAGAATCCTTTTCACAGCTACCCAATGCTGCCAACCAGGATTACTTTGATATCTACTGACAAGACCAATAGCAAAGCTGATATGTGGCCTTGTACATAACATAGCATACATCAAGCTGTCAATCAGCCGTACTTAGGCTTATCGTCTCCTTCACCGGGACAATCAGCCGTACTTAATTTCACCCCTTTTGCAACAGGTGTATCTGCAAACTTGCATTCACCCATTTTGAACTTCTTGAGGATATAGTTTATATATCTCTCGTGACTCAGGCATAAGAGTCTAGATTCTCTATCTCGAGAGATCTTTATACCCAGGATATAGGATGCTTCCCCCATATCCTTCATTTCGAACTTGGAGTTCAACCATGACTTGGTTTTGACAATCATCTCATCGTCGTTTCTAGTCAACAATATGTCATCTACATATAATGATAAGATGACAAAGTGGCTCCCACTGTTCCACACATAAACACAGTGATCAAGTTTATTAGCCACAAATCCAAGTTCTATAATGACATTTTGAAAGGTCAAATACCATTGGCGAGGTGACTGTTTCAGGCCATATAGGGATTTTTTCAACTTATATACTTTATCTTCTTAGCCTTCAACTACAAATTCTTCGGGTTGTTGTATATATATGATTTCTTCTAAATCCCCATTTAGAAAAGCTATCTTTACATCTAACTGATGTAAATCAAAATCATATTACGTAGATATTGCCAAGATTATTCTTATGGATGCAAATTTCGCAACTGGGGAATATGTCTCAACATAATCTATCCTCTCTTTTTGCGAAAACCCTTTGCAACCAATCTCGCTTTAAACTTATCGATTGTACCATCGACCTTGTATTTCTTTTTGAGAACCCATTTATAACCTATAGCTTTCCTTTCTTTTCACAAATTAGCCAATTCCCAGACTTTTCTCAATCGATTCAATTTTTTCATCCATAGCTTTCTCTCAGTTTGTTGCTTTCGATGAGTTTATTGCTTGCTGATAAGTCAAGTTATCAGTAAACTCATCTAAATCTACCGAATTACACACTTTCTGTGCAAGATAAGTGTGATAATCCTTTAAGTAGGACGGAGTGGCTCTTGGCTTCTTATGTCCACTGATGGTATCGGTGGTTTCAGGAAGATCTTCTATGGGATCAAAAGATGATTGGTCTAAATCTACCAAATCATCAACACATTCCTCATTGTTTTCCAGGATGTCATTCTTAGAATCTTCTAAGAATTCAACATCTCTGCTTTCAATGAGTCTGTGGTCTTTATGATAAAGCCGATATCCTTTTGAACCTTTTGGATATCCAATAAATATACACCTCAAGGACCTACTGTCTAGTTTATCTCTAAATTGATGAAGGATCTTAACATGTGCAATTGATCCCCACCTCCTGAGATGACCTAGGTTGGGTTTTCTTCCAAACCACATCTCATATGGTGTAGTAAATACAGCTTTACATGGTACTCTGTTGAGTACATAAACGACTGTACTTATTGCTTTTCCCCAAAATATCCTTGGAAGAGAGGCATCAATCAGCATAGACCTTGTCATATTCAGCAAGGTTCTATTGTATCTTTCAGCTACACCATTTTATTGAGGTGTCCTGGGCATTGAGTTTTGTTTAGCAATATCAAAATCTTTGCAAAATTCTAAGAATTCTGTCGAGGTATACTCACCTCCTCTGTCTGATCTCAAGACTTTGACTGAATGCCCTAATTGATTTTCTACTTCTTGCTTATATTCTCTGAAAGCATCAAGTGCCTCTGATTTATGTGCCAAAAGATATATATATATATATATATCTAGAGTAATCATCGATAAAGGTTATAAAGTAACCATTTTCTCGATGTGTCTTTATTATGAAAGGTCCACATAAATCTGTGTGAATAATTTCTAACAGGGTTGTTGCCCTTGTTTCCTTGGGAAAGACTTTCCTTGTCATTTTTTCTTGTATAAAAGCTTCACACTTAAAGTCTTTTCCTAAAATCCAAGCAATAAGTCAAAGTTGGATAACTTCCTTAACTTTTCTAGACTTATATGCCCTAGGCGTTTATGCCACATATTCACATCAACAGAAAAGGTACTCTCAATATAAACAGAAGATTGATGATTTTCATTATCAGATAACTTGAACAATCCTTGTTCTACATCAAATTCTCCTGAGAACAAGATTCTCTCATGTTTGCCCACAGTCACCTTGTTAGGTATAAACCTAACTTCAAAACCCTTCTTAACTAAGGCAGGAGACCGATGCCAGATTGTACCTTATTGATGGCACAATTAACACATCGGTCAGTACAATTGGTTTGTCTTGTACAAATATCCTAAAGGATCCAATACCCAGAACATCTGAGAAAGTATTGTTTCCCATATATACACGATGTTCTCCAGGTTGGTATTCCTTCAGGTCAATTGCCCCTTCCTTGGTCTTTGAGATATGTCTTGTAGCTCCTGAGTCTATCCACCAACTTGTAATTGGGCGGTCCAAGTATAGACATTCTGAAATTATGCAGATTATATATCATGCTTCTCCGACTGTCCGCGCTCTGAGTTGTTTCCTCCACCTTCCTTGTTACGGCAGTCCCTCTTGTAGTGTTCCATCTTTCCACAGTTGAAACACGATCCGAAAAGCGGTTTTCTGCGGTTTCTTAAAACTTTGACCGCCTTTCTTGTTATTCTTGCCAAACCTTTTATTTGGTTTTTTTTCTGGTTGGATTTGGAGCTAGACTCTAACTCATCCTGCACCACTAGCAATTTCTCCTTTTTGTTTTTGAGCATATGTTCTTACTCAATTGCTAGTTTTAGGGGTAACTCAGAAAGGTTGATTTCAGGCCCTAATCTTAAGGCAGTGGTGACCATATCCCATAATAGAAGTAGACTGTTCAGTATGGTTGATATCTGCATCGGTTCGGGGATGACTGATTTTGCTACGGTTAGGTCTCTAGCCATCACTAGCATGTGATTTACATGCTCTACTACATTTTCTCCTTCTTTCATTCTAAAGGAGTTATATTTCTGTAGTAGCAACTGCACATATAATTTTGCAGTTGTATCATACTTAGCTGTTAGTGAGTCAAACAGCTCTTTGGCGGTCTCATATTCTTCAAAGACCCTAATCAAGTCATCCTCCATGTATGTTAACATAATCGTCCTTACTATGGTATCATCCTTTAGAAATGTTTTATACATTTCTAACTGTTGCTGGTTTGCATCTGGTGGTGGAGGATGCACTGTTTCATTTAAAACATACTCTACACCTTCTAGTGTTAGAGCCAGTGGGATTCTTCTCTTCCAAGTCTGGAAGTTCAGACCGTTTAGCTTTTATGTTTTTGCTAGTTCGGACACACATATCCTAGAACTCATTTTTAGGTGTTCGGCAAAAATATCAATCAAACAGTCTAAAAGGAAATAAAAAAACACACAAAGCAAGAGACATGTTAAAGTGATGCAGAATATGAAGCAGAAAAAAAAAAATTGGGTTTTTCTGCCTCTAAATCCCTTAAAAAGGATACCAAGGGATAAATTTGTAATTTTATCTATTTGTCTTCTTTTGTAATTTTTGTAAAATCATAAGGGCAAACTCGTAAAATTACTATTCGGTATTCCTATAAAATTCGCAACTGATCGGAGTTAAAATTATAATTTTAACTCTTACGGTGAATCTGTATTTTTTTAAAAAGAACAGGGGTAAATCCGTCTTTTAACTGAGTGGCAGAGACAAAGTTATCCAAATCGAGTTGGACAATATCGTAAAATAACAGCCCCTCCTGTAATTTTCAAAAATTACAAGGGATAAAACTATCTTTTTGACACAGACCCCAAGGTTGTTTCAAAAAACCGCTGTCGGTTTTCAGAAAACCGTGAGCGGTTTTGGAAAATCGCTAGTTTTCCCGCCGTGGTTTTCTAAAACCGTGGTTTTTTTTTTACTGAAAACGCTTAAAAGCGTTTTTACAGTTCTCTCTGGAGTGTTCCGAGAGAGATAGTGAGAGAAACAGGCGGCTGCCGCAGAACTCATTCCGGACGATCGTCGGCTATCGGCTATTTCAGTTTTCCTCAGAGTGCCTCTGGTTTCTCTTTTAACCGTCCCTGCCGTCTTGTCTGCCTTCAGGATTCAGGTTGTCCGGCTCGCCTTAGGACTTTGGGTGTTTCGGCTGTTTCGGCCTCTGTCTGTTTCGATTGTTTTGGCCAATTTCGCTTCTAGCCGTTTTGGCCGATTTATTTCTGGGTTTCTCCTTCCGCCTTTCCTACCGACTGCCGCCTTCCACCGATTTTTTTTTTCTCTTAACCTCTCTTTCTGTTTTGCAGGAAACCGGGCCCTGATACCAATGTCGGTGAAGAAGATTACCTTGCAGTGAAGGTTGCTCATGATCGCCGGATTCCTATAGCTCAATATTTTTCCAAAAATGAAAATGGCGCAACAGAGAAGATGATAGACACAAGGTTCCCTCATAGGGGCTTGCACACACAAATGTCGTTTCTCGATAATTTTTCGGTATTTCTCACTGTATATCTATCTCACACTGTCTCTTTATGTGCCTGCCTTTATAGGCAGGCGCTCCCCCATTTGTCTTTGTCTGTATTTATCCACCTTCCCTCGTCTGGGAGCTTTAATGGGCGACTGTTACCGGAAAATCTGATAACGGTTGTCTGGTACTTGGTTTGGGCTGATCGTAACGGCTGGATGGCGAGTCCAGCCGTTACCCGAGCCGAGAATGGCCACCATTTTGTAACAGAAGTCACCAGAGCAATCTAACATCTTAAGTATTTTAGAAAAGCAATTGCACACAAAAACTAGCGCCAAAATTCAAAGGTAATAAAAAGCTTATACCCTTCATGGAAACAAAATGCAACAGGCAGTATACAAACTCAGGAGACAGCTCCAGAAGTTCATATGAGTTTTTCACCCAAATATGATATTGGGGAAGAAGACAAGGATACAACATTAATCAACAAACACATGGATAAGAATCTTCTTGCCTATTGGAGGCTTGTGCTTTTCATCCTTTCTTCGTATATTAGTTGATACAGATGTCCATCTGTTGCAGTGGGTACCTCTTAGGTTGTGTCTATGAGGATGACCTGGCTGCTTTCAATTCCTCGCTACCAAGTAAGGAGCATGATGAGGTTGTGGTCGGTAAAGATGATTTGGGTGACAGTTCAGCGTCGACAATTGATCCTGAGGGCAGTTGAAACCCATCAAGGTGGATGGGATGATTGGAATGAAAACCTATCGAGGGTGAAAAGCAGCAGCCTCGATGGGGAGAGTCGTTAGATTTAGGTTAGCGTCTGGTGTCATCACCATGATTTGCAGAGGGCGCGAGAGGCTTCAGCGAGACCACAGTAATGGAACAGAGAGAAGATCCTGAAGAGGGTTATGATTCAACAGACGCCATTGACGATCGGCCTCTCTTTCTCCCCTTGTGTGCCTGTGTGAAATCCAGAATTTCAGGTGTCAAGCTACATCGGCCGTTAACTTACTACTCCATGCTATGTTACCGTCTAAATTTTACATGCGTGACAGCAGGCTTGATGCTTCGGTTCAAGATTACGTGTCCCGTGTCGCGTCAAACACACCCTTGTTGCTCACATCTGCACTTTTAAATAGCGCGGGCAGGCTCCCGCGAGTATTTAAAAGTCGTTTGGTTCTGAGCGCTTAGTCGATCGTTTTGCTCTCTCTCTCTCTGAGCTTGTCATTGGAATCTCCGTCAATCATCTCGTTTCCGGAAACCCCGCGCTGCTATCTCGCCGCATTTAGTTTTACACATCAGTGATCGTTTTCTTCATTTTTTTTCTTGTACTCATGTTGGTAGTTACGATTTGTTGGATTGTTTTCTCATCCTTGAATTGATTGAACGTTTTGCTTGTTACGCCAGGTCTATGCATTATTAATCACTGGTTGACATTCGTTTTGGATAATCACTACCTATCAGTATAATATACGGTCTTTCCGTTATACATGGGCTTTAGGATCGTTCTATTGTGATTGATGATACTTGTAGTAGGCACATGGATCCTTGAGCAGAGATGATCTAGGTAATTGTATCCTTGATGACAACAGTAATCTTTTCTTTTCGAGAAGACATGATCAGCGATCCTCTTCTCGTGCTCAGCTGTTTCATACCTTATTTTCTGTTTTTTCTCTTCAAATTTATTTATGTCATACTTGGCATTTGTTTGATCATGATAGGAGGTGCAATGAATTCAATTGATGCGGATTAGGCTGGACCCGAGTTGATTTGATTGATAATTTTTTGTTCATGTTTGATTGTAACATTGCACTCAAGTGCTAGCCTGCCTAAACCCATCAGAAAACTGTTTGTTGATGGTTATCTATTTGCGACGACATGAATCATGGTCACGAGTATGAAGCAGTAACCTCTTCCGTATCAGCTAAACCCGTACTCATAACAAACAGTTCTGTATGCTGATAATATGTGGTCCTTAGGTAAAGTATCTTCTAAATCTTTAATGTAACACCTCAAATGATTCTTGCGTGATTTGTGGGTGTCGAAATCATTGACTGATGCAGCTGTAACCTTTGACTCCTTAAACGAGGCTATATTATAATGGAACTTAGTTCCATGGTTTCCCCTCCTTATGACTATCTTGAAGCTTGTGTTTTCTATTGTTTGCTCATGTTGGTTGACGGGGCACTCTCTCAGTTTCAGTGGATCCCCTTTACAAATTCCAAATAGATTGTTTTTTAGATGAGTGGAATGATAATGACATGTAATTCTTTCAGCTCTCTATCACCAAGCGCAGAGGATGATTAGGTTTTTGTTGATGAAGATGACTCGGGCGATGTTGCAGCGCCTTCACCAGACCCTGGGCAACTTCTGTAAAACCCATTTGAGGCAAAAAAAGCCTCTTGAGTGGGTTGCGTGCAGAGAATCATCAGATTTAGCAGCTTCATCCGGCACTAACATTAAACAAACAGTTCCAGTTAGTGTTAGCTCGAATTGCTCACCAAAGGTCCTAGTGAGGAGCCTGTCGTGGTTTCATCAGTTGTAGCCACTTCGGCCACATCTGATGTTAACTATTGAAGCTCTAGCAATTCCTGTACATTAATGTTTGATGATATACTGTTGGTACGGAGGAAAGAAACAATAGAAACCACGGAACTTGTTCTGAAAGTTCTTGAGCGTGCAATTGCTTTCTGCTGCTGTCCCTTGATCAGGAGTTCCCATTTCTACATGTAAAGATGGTGTGGATCTCATGAGCAGTGTGTCTGTTGATCACGCCCCTTCTTCCGTATTTCCATTTGAATTCTGCACTTCTGGGGAAAGCCACCACTACTTCAGAGCTGGCTTTTCAACACCATCCACGTCCCTCTGTCTGTGTGTGTGCGCGTGCACATGTGGTCTTGGATGTGGATGAATATATTCATTACACCTCTATTATTTCGGTATATGTGGGAGAAACCGCCTCCATATTGTTGTTAATTCGCTTCCATCATCCACAAGTATACGCCTTAGAAAATACCTGTTAAAAGTTTGGTGAGAAATTCTTTGTTTTGGTGAATATTTTGATTAGAAATGAACTTTTGCTTTGTGCCAGCCAGAACTCACTTTGGAAATGAAAATGTAGTCTCACCACAAACACGACTCCACTCAAAGAAACGCTTTGGTCATAAAACATTCTAGTTGAAGAGGGTCATGATTTGATACTTGCAATGGATAAATCTTTTGTAATTTAATTTTACTTGGAGCATATGTTCTATTCTATAATCTATATGTTATTGTTAGCTGCTTTGGTGGACTTCGCGGCTGACTATGTTGGTGTGAAAATGGAGTGATACAGAAAAGTTATTCAAACAGATGAAGTTTTTTCGAAACTATTCTCTACATTGAATTGTTGAACTGAAAATTCCTTTTCTGTTTCTGAAACATGTAAACCATCGCTGTGTAGGTTGAGTGGAGGGAATCATCAGGGGGACTGCTGAACACCCAATTGGGGCAAAAAGCCTCTTGAGTGGAGGGAATCATCTGATTTAGCAACTTCATCCGGCACTAACCTTAAACCAACAGTTCCTGTTAGTGGTGGCTTGAACTATTCACCAGAGGTCCTACCGAGGAACCCGTCGTGGTATCATCATTTGTAGCCACTTCGGGCACATCTGATGCTAATGATAGAAGACTGACGGTTGAAGCTCTGGCAATCCCTCTGCATTGACGTTTGACGATATATTGTTGATAGGGAGGGAAGAAGCAATAGAAGCAACTGAACTTGTTCTGAAAGTTGAGCGTGCAATTGCTCTGCTGCTGTCCCTTGATCAGCAGTTCCCATTTCTAAAAGTAAAGATGGTGTGGTTCTCATACTTTCAGTGTCTGTCGGTCATGTCCCTTATTCTGGGTTTTCATTCGAATTCTTCAAGTCTAGGGAAAGTCACCACCACTTTAGAGCTTAAATTTGAATTTCCCACTTGTATCTATTCTGGTAGGTTGATAAAATGCAATTTTTTTTTAAAAGCAAGTTGATAAAGTGGCATCCTTAGGTAAAATGTCTTCAAATAAATAGCATCTCAAAATGAATTTTAACTCATGTAAAGTAAGTTATCATTATTGACTGAGCCAGCGAACTCCTTGCGGAAGCTCTGAATAAATTAAAACTTGGATCAATGTTTTCATGATTCCAATCTTACTTGGACTTCATAATGAAATTGAAGGCTTGTGCTTTTCATTCTTTCTAATATGACCGGGCTGCTATCAATTCCTCATTGCCAAGTACAGAGGATAATGAGGTTGTGGTCGGTGAAGATGATCTGGGTGACATTACAGCGCCAACAGTTCACCGTGAATGCAATTGAAGCCAGCCGAGATAGATGGGATGGTAGGATTGACAGCTCTCGAGGGTGAAAAGCAGCCTCGATGGGTAGAGTGGGGAGTGTCATTTGATTTAGGTAAGCGTCTGGTGTCATCACCATGATTTGCAGAGGGCGAGAGAAGCATCACTGAGACCATAGTAATGGAGGAAAGAGAAGATCTTGAAGAGGGTTAGATTCGACGGACGCATTTGACGATCGCACGGACCACCGTTAACTCAATACTCTATGGTGTCACCGCCTAAATTCCACTTGCTTGACAGCGAGCTTGATGCTTCGGTTCAACATTACGTGTCCCGTGTCACTAAAACGTATCCATGTGATCGATTTGTCTACTTTTAAATAACGCGGGACTGGCTCCCGCGATTACAAAAGCCAAGGAGGAAAGTGAAACCAAAAGTTGTCTCATTCTAAGCTCATGATCGAGTGAGAACTCGACTATTTTGAGCTGTCTCTCTCTTCATTGGTGACTGGAGTCTCCATGATCTCGTTTCCGGCAACCCCAGGCTGCTAGCTCAGCGGACATTTTGTTTTACGCATCAGGCATCGTTTTCTTCATTTCTTTTCTTGTACTCATGTTGGTAGGCAAGATTTGTAGGATTGCTTTTGTGTATCCAGTCCCTGCATTGATTGGACGGATCGTTTTTCACGGCAGGTCTATGCATTTAAACACTGATTGACTTTCGTTTTGGATAATGAGTAGCTGTTAGTATAATCTTTATACGGTCTTTCGGTTACTTTACGCATCAGCAAATCAACTTTAGGTTTCACTGTGATTGATGATACTTGTAGTAGGGTCATGGATCCTCCAGGCTCCAGCAGAGATGGTGAAGTAATTTTGTTTAATAGATAAAGACATTATCAGACATCTTTCTTCTTCTGCACTCTGTTTTATACCTTATCTTATGGTTTTTTTCTTGAAATTTGTTTATTGCAAACTTGGGATTTGTTTGAACATGAGTGGTGGTGCTATTTATTCTGCCTAAATCGACCTTCTTGGTGTCATGTTAGATGAATTTGATTGACACGGATTAGGCTTGACCCAAGTTGATTTGCTGATAACTTTTTGTTCTTGTGTTTGATTATACCATTGCACTCACGTGCTAGCTAGCCTAAACCTATCAAACAAATGTTCGTTGGTGGTTGTCTATTTGCCATGAAATTATGGTCTCCAGTATGAATTAGTAATCTCTTCTATGCGTTTAAACACTGATTGACATTTGTTTTGGATAATGAGTAGCTATTAGTATAATCTTTGTACATTCTTTCTGGTATAATGAGCTTTAGGATCGTTTCACTATGATTGATGATACTTGTAGAAGGCTCATGGATCCTTGAGCAGATGTGATGAGGTAATTTTGTTTGAGAGAAGACATGATCAGCGACCCTCTTCTTGTGCCCGCTGTTTTATACCTTCTTTTGTGGTTTTTCTCTTGAAATTTGCTTTTGGAAAACTTGGGATTTCTTTGAACATGATAGGCAGTGTGATCAATTGTGCCTAGATTGCTCTTCCTGGCGTCATGAATTTAGTTGACACGGATTAGGCTTGACCCAAGTTGATTTGCAGATAAATTTCTGATCTTGTATTTGATTATAACATTGCACCCAAGTGCTAGCCTAAACCTATCAAAAAATTGTTTGGTGGTGGTGGTGTCTATTTGCCAGGACATAAATTATGAACTATGAAGTAGTAATATCTTCCGTATCTGCTAAATCTGAACTCTTCGCAAACAGTTCTCTAAGATGATAATATGCGTCCTTTAGGTAAAATATCTTTCAAAATCCTTGCATAATACCTGAAATGACCTTTGCCTTATTTGTGGATGTTGGCATTATTGACTGATCCAACTATTATCTTTCAAGCCTTGCACGAGGCCATAATATAATGAAACTCCGATCCATGTTTTGAGGATTTTCATGACTATTGTTAAGCTTGTGTTTTTCATTCTTTGCTCATGTTAGTTGACAAAGCGTAGGCGCTATCTCTGTTTCAGTGGATCATTTTACAAATTCCAAATGATTGTTTTTTAGGATGAGTAGAATGATAACGACAAGTAGTTGTTTCAGATCTCCATCACCAAGCCTAAAGGATGATATGAAGTCGTATGTTTGAGGCTCTGACTTATCTGTTGCTTTCCGGTTGTTGGAAAACACCGCGTCTCCTTTTTTTGTCAAACGGCTTCAAACTATCTTCAGTAGCGGAAATGGTGATTTGAAGATTTGAGGTTCCCTTACAGCCGTTTTTCCAAAGAGATTATTTCTTTATATTATTATATGCATTCTCTTGTATATGCATTGCTCTATAAATAGAGCAGTGCCTGCTCACCGTCTCCTAGCTTTTCACGTTGGGTTTCCCTCTTTTGAGCAGGTGAATCTGGATGGTTATCGAAAAATCGGGTAACTATCTGGCAGTTACAACCTAGCTCTTATCCGTAACCCCTATCTCCGGTAACGGTCTGGATGGCCAGTCCAGTCGTTACCGGACCATCCAGACCGTTATCGGATAGGGTTGTCGAGAATGGCCATTATAACTCTTGTAACATCTCCCACTTGGCCATTCGAGCAAAGTGAACTAACATGCTGGTTTTTCTCCCACTTTCTCAGGGTTTACCTAGTAATGTCAATTCATGATTGCTTCAGCAATCAATACCTGTTGTGTGGTTATTTCTCTTCACAACAATGTATCAATTGTATGGTTATTTACCTATACAACACTTTTATCCGTTGTGTAGTTATTTCCCTACACAACAATCAAACATATCTCAAACCCATGTTTGTAACATGTTTTGAGAAAAGTTCCTCTTTATGTCTTTTGTCAAGGGGTCTGTCAACATATCATTTATTGGCATGTATGAGATGAATATTTTCTTTTTCATAACCATATCATGAACATAGTGGTATTTCACCATTATATGCTTGCTTTTTGAGCAATCAGCTCCACTCTTGATAAGAGTAATTGCTACATTGTTATCACAGTAAATGACAACTAGCTCATCGATTATTTCCAATTTCAAATCTCGTATAAAGCGGCTTATCCAGACAGAACTCGTTGCAGTCATACAGCAAGCTGCATACTCAGCTTCCTGTGTATGCAATGCTACACAACCCTGTTTCTTACATGCCCAAGAAACAACACCACCTCCAAATAAGAATATTTGACCCGAGGTTGATTTGCTGTCATCTTTACTCCCAACAAAGTCAGTGTCTTAGTATCCTACCACTTTTAGTTCATCTACTTGAAAACACAGTTTCAAGTCTTTTGTTTCTTTCAGATATTTTAAAATCCTTTTCACAGCTACCCAGTGTTGTCATCCAGGATTACTTTGATATCTACTTACAAGACCAATGGTAAAGCTGATATCAGGTCTAGTACACAGCATAACATACATGTTGCAAACCTGTTGTGTGGTTATTTTCCTACACAACAAATCATCCATTGTATGGTTATTTACCTATACAACAATTGTATATTTGTTGTATAGTTGTTTGCCTATACAACAAATCAAACATATCTCAAACCCATGTTTCCAACATGTTTTGAGAAGAGTTCTTTTGTTATGCCTTTTGTTAAGGGGTCTGCCAACATGTCTACCGTTGGCACGTATGAGATGGATATTTCCTTTCTCATAACCATATCATGAACATAGTGGTATTTTACCATTATATGCTTGCTTTTCGAGCAATCTGTTCTACTCTCAATAAGAGTAATTATTGCATTGTTATCTCAATAGATAACCACTAGCTTGTCTGTTATCTTCAGTTTCAAATCTCGTATGAAGCGGTTTATCTAGACAACACTTATTGTAGCCATACAGCAAGCAACATACTCAGCTTCCTGTGTATGCAATGTTACACAGCCCTATTTCTTACATGCCCAAGAAACAACACCACCTTCAAATAAGAATATTTATCCTGAGGTTGATTTGTTGTCATCTTTGCTCCCAGCAAAGTCATCATCTGAGTATCCTACCACTTTCAGTTCATTTGCTTGAAAACACAATTTCAAGTCCTTTGTTCCTTTTAGATATCTTAGATTTATATTCTCTATTTCGAGAGATTTTTATACCCAGGATATAAGATGCTTCCCCCATATCCTTCATTTCGAACTTGGAGTTCAACCATGACTTGGTTTTGACAATCATCTCATTGTCGTTTTCAGTCAACAATATGTCATCTACATATAATGATAAGATGACAAAGTGGCTCTCACTGTTCCAGACATAAACACAGTGATCAAGTTTATTAGCCACAAACCCAAGTTCTATAATGGCATTTTGAAAGGTCAAATACCATTGGCGAGGTGACTGTTTCAGGCCATATAGGGATTTTTTCAACTTATATACTTTATCTTCTTAGCCTTCAACCACAAATCCTTCGGGTTGTTGTATGTATATGATTTCTTCTAAATCCCCATTTAGAAAAGCTATCTTTACATCTAACTGATGTAAATCTAAATCATATTACGTAGATATTGCCAATATTATACGTATGGATGCAAATTTCGCTAATGGAGAATATGTCTCAACATAATTTATCCCCTCTTTTTGCGAAAAATCCTTTGCAACCAACCTCACTTTAAACTTTTCGATTGTATTATCGACCTTATATTTCTTTTTCAGAACCCATTTACAGACTATGACTTTCATTTCTTTTGGCAAATCAGTCAATTCCCAGACCTTGTTTTTCTCAATAGATTCAATTTCCTCATCCATGGCTTTCTCCTAGTCTAATGCTTTTGATGAGTTCATAGCTTGCTGATAAGTTAAGTTATCAATCAACTCATCTAAATCTACCGAATTACAAACTTCTTCTGCAAGATAAGTGTGATAATCTTTCAAGTAGGACAGAGTGACTCTTGGCCTTTTATGTCCACTTAAGGTTTTGGTAGTTTTAGGAAGATCTTTAATGGGCTCAAAAGATGATCGATCCAGATCTACCAAATCATCAACACACTCATCATTATTTTCCAGGATGTCATTCTTAATATCTTCTAAGAATTCAACATCTTTGCTTTCAATGAGTCTGTGGTCCTTATGATAAAATCGATATCCTTTTGAACCTTTCGGATATCCAATGAATATGCATCTTAAGAACCTATTGTTTAGCTTATCTCTAGACTGATCAAGGATTTTCACATGTGTAACAGATCCCCACCTCCTAAGATGACTTAGGTTGGGTTTTCTTCCACTTCCACAAATTCGGGAAAGTAATCAGTAACTTATTTTTCCAGCATTTGATATTAAAAAAGAAATGAAATTACCTTTCTCAAAAAATTCAAATCTTATTTTTCATGATTTTGTATAACCCCTTTTGGAAAATCTGGAAAGAATGGGCAGCCACCATCATCACTTTTAGTAGCTAACACCTTTTTTTTGTCTTCTTCTTCCTTGAGAAGATTTGTGTTTCCTCAATCCACTCATCATTATCGTCTTCATCAAAAGTTTGGCTTGAAACTTGCACTTTCTTTAACAACGGTTTTTTTTAGCATAAGCATATGGTTGGTTAGTATTTTCAACCATAGGATCGTGTCTCTTGAATCCCCTTCTTTTTGGAATTCGACCTCCACTCTCTCTTGCAAGATTTGCACATGTTATAGACATATTAGGCAATATAACTGTCTTCCTACTTATTGCTTGTGTTTCCAAATTCTATCATCTTCCTTCTCCAGTGGTATTTGTCAAGCTTGACCAATGCACTTCACTGTTAAATATAGTCCATATACAGTATGCAATACACTAGTGTTAGAAAATGGGTTGCTCGGGCCCGACCTTGGCAGGCCCTGGCCCATTGGGCTGTGAAGGCTTGGGCCACTAGCCGTTGGGGGCTGGCTGTGACCAGCCCCCTCGTGTAGAATCTTTTGAATCACCTTATATAACTCTTCCCAAAATGCTGTCTTTATACTATCTTCTAGTCCTACTTAGGGTGCGTAAGCACAAACTATATTGAAAACCTCTGCTTCTAACACTAATTTCAATATCATGATTCGGTCACCATATTGTTGTATGTCTACTACACTATCCTTTAAATCTTTATTTATGATAATACTAACTCCGTTTTGAGCTTTTCTTTACCACAATACCATAATTTAAAACCTGTATCCTCTATCTCCTTTGCTTTTTCTCCAACACATTTTGTCTCTTGTAAACATAGAATATGAATCTTTCTCCGAATCATAGTATCTACCACCTCCATTAGCTTACCGGATAATGTTTCGATATTCCAAGAACCAATATGAATCTTATTATCTAGGACTAGCTTCTTTACCCCCCGCATCCGTACCTATTGAAAATGCGAAGACCCTCTCTTAAAATTAATTACTACATTTAGGGGCAATGTAGCAGGACTAACTTTTTTGCTCACACCCGTCCATGATGTGAGAATCCTATCTGTAATTGATTCACTACATTTGGGCGAAAATATAGTGGCATTTGCTTACTTATCACTACATTCGGGCTCTGCAGCGCGTCGCTAGGAGGGGACGCCCCAAAGCAATGCTCATAATTTTTGTAATCCATGTTATAAAAATCTGACAAAGTTTTACGTTGGCTGTCGGAAGCCTAACACGACCCTCCTCCTTTATTCGGGCTTGGGACCGACAATGCAAGGGTGATCCCTTACATGGGCAGAGTTGGTTGTGCAATAATGTTGATTTTAGAAAATTTTGAAACTGATTTGAAAGCCCTCCCTTGTCTTCATGAAATTAGCACATTCAAAAAACTCATAAAAAATACATCTCTTTTTTAATAAAATTTGAAAAAGAGGATGTACAATGACCTTTTGAAAGCTAAGGGCTTCTCTTCAAGACCAAATCCTCTGTTCTATGGATCGTCTACCCTGGATAGAGGGGTGAAGTCTCAAAAGATAACAAGTGTTAGGGTTGAGCCTTCCCCATCTAATCTCAAAAGTCCAAACCGTCTGTCATGGTGTAGTGAATACAGTTTTACACGATACTCTATTGAGTATGTAAATTGTTGTACTTACTACTTCTCCCCAAAATATCCTTGGTAGAGAAGCATCGATCAACATAGACCTTGTCATATCCAGCAAGGTTTTGTTGTATCTCTCAACTACACCATTTTGTTGAGGTGTCATGGGCATTGTATTTTGCTTTGTAATACCAAAGTCTTTACAAAATTCAAGAAATTCTGCCGAGATATATTCACCACCTCTGTCTGATTTTAAAACTTTAATTGAATGCCCTAATTGGTTTTCCACTTCTTGCTTATATTCTTTAAAAGCATCGAGTGCCTCATATTTATGTGCCAAAAGATATAAATACATATATCTAGAGTAATCATCGATAAAGGTTATAAAATAACCCTTTCCACAATGTGACTTTACTCTAAAAGGTCCACATAAATTCGTGTGAATAACCTCCAACAGGGTTGTTGCCCTTGTTGATTCATTGAGAAAAATTGTCATCGTCATCTTTTCTTGTATACAAGCTTCAAACTTGTTTAAAGTATTTTTCCTCAAATCTAGGAAATAAGTCAAAGTTGGATAATTTCCTCAACTTTTTCAGACTTATATGCCCAAGGCGTTTATACTACATATTCACATCAACAATAAAGACACTCTCAATATAAGCAGAAGATGTACCAATTTCATTATCACAAAGCTTAAATAGTTCATGTTCTACATCAAATTCCTCAAAGAATAGTATTCTCTCATGCTTTCCCACAGTTACCTTGTTAGGGATAAATCTAACCTCAAAATCTTTCTTTACTAAGGTAGGGACCGAGACCAAATTGTGTGTTATAGATGGCACAATTAATACATCAGTCAATACAATCAGTTTGCCTTTTATAAATATTCTAAATAACCCAATACCCAAAACATCCGAGAAAGTATTATTTCTCATGTAGACTCGATGTTTCTTAAGTTTGTATTCCTTCAGATCCATTGCCCCTTTCTTGGTATTCGAGATATGTCGTGTAGCTCCTGAGTCTATCCACCCACTTGTCACTGGGTGTTTTATGTACAAACATTTTGAAATTACGCAGATTATATCATGTTTCTTCGATTGTCCACGCTGTGGGTTGTTTCCTCCACCTTTCTTGTTGTGGTAGTCTCTTTTGTAGTGTCTCATCTTTCCACAATTGAAACACTTGACCCGAGAAGCGGTTTTCTGCGATTTCTTAAAATTTTGACCGCCTTTGTTGTTATTCTTGTCAAACTTCTTGTTTGATTTATTTTTCTTCTGGTTGGTTTTGGAGCTAGACCCTATCTTATCTTATACCACTAGCAACATTTTTTTCTTATTTTTGACCATGTGTTCTTGCTCTATTGCTAGTTTCAGGGGCAACTCAAAATGGTTAATCTTAGGCCCTAATCTGAGGGTAGTGGTGACCATGTTCCATGAAGGGGTAGACTATTTAATATTGTTGATATTTGCATCGGTTCCGAGATGACTGATTTTGCTACGACTAAGTTCCTAGCTATTATCAATATATGATTCACATGTTCTACTACATTATCTCCTTCTTTCATTCTGAAGGAGTTATACTTTTGTAGTAGCAATTGCACATGCAATTTTGCAGTTGTGTTATATTTGGTTGTTATTGAGTCAAACAGCTCTTTAGCGGTCTCGTATTCTTCGAAGACCCTAATTAAGTCATCATCCATGTAAGTCAACAGGATTGTCCTTGCTATAGTATCATCTTTTAGAAATGTTTTATACATTTCTACTTGTTGCTTAGTTGCATCTCGAGGTAGCGGACGCATAGTTTTCTTCAACACCTTCAAGTGTTAGAGCTAGTGGGATTCTCCTCTTTCATGTTTGGAAGTTAAAACCGTTCAACTTCTCAAATTTTGCCAACTCAGACACACGTATTCTAGAGCTTATTTTTATGTGTTTGGTAATTATAACAATTAGATGATCTAAATAGGAAATAAACATAAAGCAACAAATACACATAGCAAGTATCATGTTAGAACGATGCATAATATCATAAAAATAGACTAAAACCATTTTATAAACCACTTGGGACAAACTTGCAATTTTTCCAAAAAAAACTGCCTTTAGTATATTTCAAATAATACCAGGGGTAAAATAGTAATTTTAACTATTTATCCACTTTTGAAATTTTCTAAAAGGCCTAAGGATAAATTTGTAAAAATTACTCTTTGGTATTTTTTTAAAATTTGTGACTGATTGGGGTTAAAATTGTAATTTTAACCCTTAGGTCGAATCTGTAATTCTTTCAAAAGTAAGGAGTAATCATGTCTTTTAACTAAATGGCAAAATTGAAATTATCTCAATCAAGAAGGGCATAAGTGTAAAATGATAGCTCGATATTTCGTAATTTTTATAAACTATCAAAGGGTAAATCTAACTTTTTGCATAGTAAGGGCAAAACAGTCTTTTTACTCAAAAATATCTAAACAATTTCGTAATTTTGCTTAGTGGCAAAATTGTAAATACTGAAAATCGGTCGGGCAGAACAAACTTTTTAGTCCGTTGCCCAAGGTGGTTTTCCAAATCCGTGGACGGTTTCGGGAAAATCGCCAGTTTCGGCCTATGGTTTTCTGAAACCGCCTGGCGGTTTCTATGCTGATTTAAAAGGGAAGAGAGAGAAAGAAAGTTTGAGAGAGAGGGAGAAAGAGAGAGGGGCGATCGGTGGTCGACAGTCGGCCGCTTTGCCTTGTTTCTTCTCCTTTTACTGGCCTGTTTGCCTTCTGGCAGTTGGCGATTTCGACATGTTCTAGCTTGTTTGCCTTCTGGCCGTTGGCGGTTCCGGGCTGTTTTGGCCTCGGCTCGTCACGATCTCTCTCATTTTCTGTCTCTTTCCCTTCTTTTTCTCTCTGTTTTCTCTTTTTTTTTTTAGATCATATGCTTACCTTTTCTCTTCGTCCTTTTTTTTTTTAAGATCAAGCAACTGAGGCTCTGATACCAATGAAGTCGTATGTTTGAGTTTCTGACTTATCTGTTGCTTTCCGGTTGTCGGAAAACACCGCGTCTCCAGTTTTTGTCAAACGGCTTCAGACTATCTTCAGTTGCAGAAATAGTGATTTGAAGATTCGAGGTTTCCTCACAACGGTTTTTCCAATGAGACTATTTCTTTGTATTATTTTATGTATTCTCTTATATATGCACTGTTCTATTTATAGAGCAGTGCATGTTCACCGTCTCCTGACTTTTCATGCTGAGTTTTCCTCTTCTTAGCAGGTGAATTCGGACGGTTACCGAAAAATCCGATAACTGTCCAGCGGTTATAACCTAGCTCTTATCCGTAACCCCTATTTCCTGTAACGGTCTGGATAGCCAATCCAGCCGTTACTAGATAGGGTTGCCGAGAATGGCCACCGTAACTCTTGTGAAGATGACTTGTGTAGTGCTGCAGCACCTTCACTAGATCCTGGGGAGCAAAAAGCCTATTGAGTGGGTTGAGTGGTGAGAATCAGAGTTAGCAACTTCATCCGGCACTAATCTTAAACCAACTATTCGTGTCAGTGGTGGCTCGAATTACTCACCAAAGGTCCAACTGAGGAGCCATTTGTAGCCGCTTCGGGTGCATCTGATGCTAATTATTGAAGAAGCTCTGGCAATCCCTCCTCATTAATGTTTGATGATATAGTGTTGGTAGAGAAGGAAGAAACAATAGAAGCAGCAGAACTTGTTTGTAAAGTAGTTGAGCGTGCAATTGGTGGCTGCTGCTACCCATTTATCAAGAGTTCCCATTTCTAAAAGTAAAGATGGTAACGTCTGTTTATCATGCCCCTAATTCTGTGTTTTCAATTTGAACTCTGCAAGTCTAGGGGAAGCCACCACCACTTTAGAGATAACTTTTCTACATCATCCATCTCTCTCTATGTATATATATATATTTCACCCTCTCTTTGTCTTTCTGTCTCTGTCTCTCCCCCTATTCTGTGTTTTCATATGGTTTGCTCTTTCTCAAGAATCAAATTCAAGGCCTTGCTTAAGGGGAACAAGTTCAGCACCACTTTGAACCAACCATACATTGGTGTGCCTACTTTTTAAATTCATGACCCGGGTGGATAATGCAATTCTAAAATTGTGTAGTGAAACTCGAGCCGGCCTGGTCAGGTTTAGGTTGAACACAAGAGGCATTCAGACATCAATTGTTTGGAAATGGATCTGGTCTGGGTTGCTATTCTGATATGGTCTAAGGTGGGGAGACAGACAAACTGGAATCGCTTCCTCTCGTGCCAGGGGAAGCATACATCAGATCATGAGCACAAGAGAAATGGCTCACCTGGCTAGGAGTTCAACTCATAAGTAGAAGGTCATGATTTTGATACCTGTGGCGTGCATCTGGATGCTTCACCCTCCCCATTATGCCCCAAAATCGTCATATGACATGGCAAGGGCGCTGCAGTAGCATGATCATGGCTGCACTAATTGAACAGCATCATTTAAATGATTCATGCAATTATAGAAGGTCCTTAACTAGCCTCCAAGTATGCCATTGTTTGTGGTGCACCTAGCTGGTCAAGGTTCAATACGCTCAACTAGTTGTATGGAACACTGATGCTCGGGCATAATTCGGCCTGATAGTCCGCTTCTTTATGGCATTCCCTATTACAGCTTTACGAAGTGGAATTCAAATATTTGACATCAAGTAGCATGGCTTTCAGCTACGTTTATAAGGTCGAATGCAGGGATTTGATATCATAGCTTTTCAGTTGATTTCATGAGGTCGAACGACAATATTTGGCACGCCGGCATAAAACTTTATTGGATTTTTATACCATAGATTATACGAATTATGATCATTGCATTGGGATATCCTCTCTTATCAATGCATTGCGGAGTCCGAATGCAGTGAAAAGTAAGCACAACACGAGATATATGTGTGTGTTTGCGCGTGTGCAAGTCATTTGAATTGTTACCCATGTTGGGTGCTCCATGCCAATTTGAAGTACTTGTTCACTCAGAGATGTACACCACGAGATTGTGCCCCTCGAAGTAGTTTATCTTTTCTCCACTTATTTTTTGGTTTCTCCTCTTGGGGAAGGAATGCTAGGTTAGGTAGGTAATATTATTAGAAGTAATGGTGTACTAGAAAAATTCCTACAGTAAGAGGAAGTTCAGTTCAGTTGGGTATGATTCAGAAGAGACAGTTCATATAATATTTCTAAAAATCCTGGCTATTCGCACATATGTTTTAGGATATCATGTAATTTGGACAAGGCGCCCACAAATAGGTCAGTATCTTTTTCAATCAGCCACTCAAACTCCACATTCCTTTCTCCATCTCTCTCCTCTTACCATTGGCATCCAGCAGTTGTTCCTCTCTCCCTTCCAATCTCTTCATTCTTTCGTGTTGCTGGGACCCGTTATTACCTCGCTCTCGCTCTCCTCTCCTTCTATCCACTCATTTCTTTTTCACTCTGAAAATGCAGAAGAGACATGCACCTCAACCATCTCTTTTATATAAACACGTATAAGGATCGCTCCTTGTCACTATTGGGTAAGATTGAAGACAATTTCGACCGATGGTAGACTTAAGCTGTATGGGAGAGCGCAAGCAATCTTTGCTGATATAAAAGCAAGAGCGTAAGCAAGAGTCGAGAGTGGAAAAGAAATAGGAGAGTGTTGAGGGGGAGAGGGAGATAAAAGAGAGGGAGAAGAGGGGTGCATCAAAATGAGGGTAAAATGAAAATAAGGGTATGCCTTTAGTAACACAAAAAAAATAATCTCAAAGCCACAACAATTTCTTTCTTTTTCCTAGTTATACCATTTTACTCACAACAACAAAAAGAAAAGAAGAAAGAAACCTCTAGAATTTCAAAGGCATTGAATTCTACGCCTAGAAGTACTATGGTTTCGGGTGAATCAGAACCAGCAGTTTTAAACGGCTGTTCTCAGCTTATCCATAATCTGCCTTAGCCAGAATCCGCCATGTCTAATCTCATCAGAGATATCGAGGTATCTAAAGATGCTTTACCTAACATACACCAAAAACACTTTCTTTTCAGATCATTTCCTCCCGACAGTTATCTATGCAGTGAAAAGAGGAGTGGGATGTAAAGAATACTTATACATTGACATAACCATTCATCAGAAAAGCTTAAGTCACGAATTAACTTTGCAACCAGACAGTATAGCATGAAAAGCGTCGTACACTAAAAACAATAAAAGGGAAAACGAATTATACAACAACAACTAAATCTTTTCTCATACTAGACAGGATGGGCTACATGTATTCTTTGTTTCCACAAAGTCCTACCATGTACCATGTTAGCAGATAACTCAAAATAAGTTAGATCATTCTTTATTATTTTTTTCCAACACTTGAGTGATCATGAGCTAATGATTTATACTATAAAATTATGGAAAAGAATTATCGAACGTAAGTTAAGATAAATATCAAGTACAACAGAGAATCCATTCGGATTCATGCCCGATAGATCTACTATTGAAGCGATTCACCTTTTGAGACGTCTTATGAAACATTTTAGAGCAAAAAAGAACCTACATATACTATTTATTGATTTAAAAAAAGCTTACAATAGGGTGTTAAGAGATGTTCTTTGAAAAACCTTTGAAAAGACTGGTATCTCATTGACATAAATAAATCTTATAAGAAATATGTATGATGGTGCAAAAACATTCGTGATGACCCATTAAGAAATGACAAACTTCTTTAAAGTCAAGATTGGGTTACATCAGGAATACTTTATGTCCATATTTATTTATATTGGTCATTGATGAGTTAACAAAACATATTCAAGATAAAGTACCTTAGATGACATTATGTTAGTAGATGAGTCTAACAAAAAAGTTAATAGGAAATTGGAACTATGGAGAGAAACGTTAGAAAGTAAAGGCTTCCGACTTAGTAGAACAAAGACAAAATATATAAAATGTAAGTTTGATCATTTGGGTACTTGATAGGACATATAAATTAAGATTGACGCCCTTACAAGGAAAGTTTTAAATGTCTTGGGTCAATTTTTCAAAGTGATAGAAAAATTAATAGAGATGTTACGCATAGAATTAATACCGGTTGTTTCAAATGGAGAGAGGCATCAAGTATTGTGTGATAAAAAGATATCATTAAAGTTGAAAGGTAAATATTATAGAGTAACAATTAGACCTTATTTTCAATTGCTTGTTATGTCAATGCATTTATTAATCACTCATTGACATTCATTTTGGATAATCACTACCTATTAGTATAACATACGGTCTTTCCATTACACATGGGCTTTAGGATTGTTCTATTGTGATCGATGATAGTTGTAGTACGCACATGGATCCTTGAGCAGAGATGCTCTAGGTAATTGTATCCTTCACGACAACAGTAATCTTTTCTTTTCGAGAAGACATGATCAACGATCCTCTTCTCGTGCTCAGCTGTTTCATACCTTATTTTCTGTTTTTTCTCTTCAAATTTATTTATGTCATACTTGGAATTTGTTTGATGTGCAATGAATTCAATTGACGCGGATTAGGCTGGACCCGAGTTGATTTGATTGACAGTTTTTTGTTCTCGTGTTTGATTGTAACATTGCACTGAATTCAATAGAACTCCCAACAGTTCAGTTCAGTTGGTTTGCCCAATGTTTTTTGATGAACAATGTGAATTACAAGCTGAGCATGCTTCATGGCTTTGATCCGAAAAATTTGGCTCGGTCTCGATCAGAAGAAATGCCAATTCCAGTTAGATGGAGGTTCTAAGCAGTCTTCCTATAAAAATTCCATTGCCATGCTAAATCCACTCATGTATGTCTAACAGTTTGTTAGCTGGGGCTGAGCTATCTGTTGGGAGTCCTTATTGGTTTGTTACTGTAATCGTCCACAGAAAGCGCCTAGATAGTCGGTCTAACCGTTTTTATGGATGATCATGCCGAGAAGGGCCATCCTGATTTGAAAATCATTATAAAATTAGACCAAATTAAACTGACGACTTGAACTATCATTTCGGTTCGGTGGAAAGTGTAACCTAACCACTAACTCCTTGACTTCGCTTGTGGTTCCAGGTCCAACTTATTGCTTTTGTTACAGTCGATTTCAGAACCAGTTTGGTCGCAGTTCAAATTGTTAGGCCAGTTCCAAACCAATCATGTCTAATTTAATTTTTTTTAAAGGTTTTTAGAAATATATGAAAAAATATTAAAGCATTCATACCCTCAAAAAGTAATGAAACGTCAGCGATGAACAAGATCATTTCACTATATATATACATACATATATACATATACATATATATGTATACATATATACAATTTCAAAGTCTCAAATTTTAGTCATACTTAGTAACCAATTTGGGCTTTAGACCTCAACTTGCGCTGAGCATCTCCACGCAGAGAGAGGGAGAGTGAGAGAGAGAGAATGTTGATTAGTCCTGGTAGCATGTTCTTTGATTACTAATGTGAAGAATATCGTTGAATTTCTTTGCAAGGAAGGATAGGTGGGCGATGCTAATTGTTTATTTTGTTGAATAAGAAAACACAGATTCTCCACAGTCAAATCGAATTGCATAAGCAAGCATACACACATCCACAGTCAAACCGAATTAATCAAGCCTTCTCCTACAACCAGTGTACTCGTCTTCAGTGGAACTTTACTTCTTAGTGAGCACTATATTGTATTTTATTTCAATTCAACTCCATAAAAGCAAGACGTTATATGCGAAAAACTTTGGGTGGCATGAGAATAGTTTCAATTTTTTTAAAAAGGTTTGTTATACTCATGCCACCTAAAAGCAATAGGTCAACAGGTGTTAACGAGAGGTAGGATCCAATCATATATATATATATATATATACATACATATATATATATACATATATATACATATATATATATATACATATATATATATACATATATATATATATGAATATACATGTGTATTTGTATTTGTATATATACATATATGTATATAGAGAGAGAGTGTCGCTAGACCCTTATTCACACTAGATTCTTCGGAACCATTTTGACTGTTCATCTCTTTGATAAGACACTTCATATTATATATATAATATAAATGCACATTGTAATTTTTGCTTTTTTTAAAAAGTTATCTTTACCTTTTTCTCTTTTTGAATATAAATCATCTTATCAAAGAGATGAACAATCCAAATTATGAAGAAGAGTCTACCATTAATGTTCTCTCTCGCTTTCTCCATATATATATAGTGTTAAATATATAATGTCTTTTAGTATATAATCTTAAATTAAGATCATCATAAATTAAGATCATCATAAATTTTGAATTACTTTTCATTTAATGCAAAAGCTCTATCTTTGAGATCATAATTGAAGTATTTTTCATGTAATGTATGCATATGTTGAATGCAAAATGAAAAAATTGTAACCGTAAATCTCTACTATTAATCTCAAAGATTTGAACCATACAAATATTATAGAAGTCTCATTTAACACTTTTCTCTCTCTCTACACATATATGTATATAAGCCACTCATATCCCAAACAAACTCGACCCATTAGCAGATAAAGCTCTAGCAATGGTTTTTTCCATTGACAAGATTCTAACACGAGAAGATGCTTCAACTAACCAAGTGTTGGTAGAGCAAGATGATATTTTGTCGTTTCTATGAAATACCTATTGTGTGTATGGGTTGAATGCTTTGCTCTAATTTTCTAATTTTTAAAGCAGCGTCTAATTCCATCCTCTCGTATTTTTAGGTTGGGCCTTTTGTTACGAGATCTTATCGGTTTGTTACTTTAACCGTCCACAAAAAGCAGTTAGATGGCTGGTCTAGCCGTTTTCGTGAATGATCAAGGGAGAATGATAATCATCTGAGCTTTAAAATTTTAGTTGATAAGAATATTATCAACAAACACATGGATAAGAATCTTCTTGCCTATTGGAGGCTTGTACTTTTCATCCTTTCTTCGTATATTAGTTGATAGAGATGTCCATCTGTTGCAGTGGGTAACTCTTAGGTTGTATTTGAGGATGACCGGGCTTCTTTCAATTCCTCGCTACCAAGTAAGGAGCATGATGAGGTTGTGGTCGGTAAAGATGATTTGGGTGACAGTGCAGCGTCAACAATTGACCCTGAGGGCAATTGAAACCCATCGAGGTAGATGGAATGATTGGAATGAAAACCCATCGAGGGTGAAAAGCAACAGCCTTGGTGGGGGGTCTCATTAGATTTAGGTTAGCGTCTGGTGTCATCACCATGATTTGCAGAGGGCGCGAGAGGCTTCAGCGAGGCCAGAGTAATGGAACAGAGAGAAGATCCTGAAGAGGGTTAGGATTCAACAGACGCCATTGACGATCGGCCTCTCTTTCTCCCCCTGCGTGCCTGTGCGAAACCCAGAATTTCGGGGTCTCAAGCTACATCGGCCGTTAGTGTACCACTCCATGCTATGTTACCGTCTAAATTTTACATGCGTAACAGCAGGCTTGATGCTTCGGTTCAACATTACGTGTCCCGTGTCGCGTCAAACGCACCCATGTTGCTAACATCTGTACTTTTAAATAGCGCGGGCCAGGCTCCAGCGAGTATAAAGGAAACGTTCCCAACGTCGTTTTGATCTCAGCGCTTATTAGATCGTTTTGCTCTCTCTCTGAGGTTGTCATTGGAGTCTCCGTCAATCCCGTTTCCGGAAACCCCGGGCTCAGGTTTTACACATCAATGATCGTTTTCTTCATTTTTTTTCTTGTACTCATGTTGGTAGTTATGATTTGTTGGATTGTTTTCTCATCCTTGAATTGATTGAACGGATTGCTTGTTATGCCAGGTCTATGCATTTATTAATCACTGGTTGACATTCGTTTTGGATAATCACTACCTATGAGTATAATATACGGTCTTTCCGTTACACATGGGCTTTACGATCGTTCTATTGTGATTGATGATACTTGTAGTACGCACATGGATCCTTCAGCAGAGATGATCTAGGTAATTTATCCTTGACGACAACAGGAATCTTTTCTTTTCGAGAAGACATGATCAGCGATCCTCTTCCCGTGCTCAGTTGTTTCATACCTTATTTTCTGATAGTTGGCACTTGTTTGATCATGATAGGAGGTGCAATGAATTCAATTGACGCGGATTAGGCTGGATCCGAGTTGATTTGATTACCAGTTTTTTGTTCGTGTTTGATTGTAACATTACACTCAAGTGCTAGCCTGCCTAAACCCATCAGAAAACTGTTTGTTGACAGTTGTCTACTTGCGACATGGAGGAAGGTTTGCCCAATGTTTTTTGATGAACAATGTGAATTACAAGATGAGCATGCTTCATGGCTTTGATCCGAAAAATTTGGCTCGGTCTCGATCAGAAGAAATGCCAATTCCAGTTAGATGGATGTTCTAAGCAGTCTTCGTATAAAAATTCCATTGCCATGCTAAATCCACTCATGTATGTCTAATATCATGAGAACTCAAATTCCAACATTACCTAGGATAGATAAGGAGTGAGCCCAATTGGTCGACAGACTTTTTTCAATATGATAACTAACACATTAAAAGTATGCAAAGTCAAAACAATAATGCATCATAATTTATAAACAATAAAGTAGACATCACAAATTCCAAATCTTTGAAACAAGGCCTCAACATATACATAAAAAAAACAACTAAGCCTTTTTCCATACTCCTCAATATCTACATACAAGACATTATTTAGTAATTAGTTTCCATATCATACACAACAAACCATGCAAGACCTGAAAACCTTCCATGATTAATCAAGCTGTTACCGCGCCAGAACCTGCCAATTTTCATGGTACAACAGTTAAAACTCCATAGATGCCAGAAGGAATCGAGCACTTCCTCTTTTGCTGCTTCTTACATGGTTGAAGTATCCACCTAGCTGAACGAGGGAGGCATTGGAAGATGGTAGAAAAAGTCCTTCAGTGTGTAGATCTTTAGCATGGAAATTATGAATCTATGATTGAGCAAGGGCAATGAATCATCTTCATATGGCTATCCTACTTTACGTTAGCAAAACCTATGAAGACAATCATTTGCACAAACACACTGATTGGAACTCCCAGAACACAGGAAGACAATCATCGTCAAGGGAGTTTGGGGCATGTCATAGTACCAAATATCTCTTGTAGTACTAAAGATGTTGAATTTATGAAGCAAAAGGCATTTACATGTAAGCATGTATATAATAAGTCCCAGAGAAACAATCTGGCCTGTTGATATGCCAAAGAGCAAACCAGCGAAGGTGTATGCACAACAAAGAAAGGAAACAAGGCAAAGTTACTTTCAGAGCACAACATGAATTGACACTATCCAATAAAGATGATGCTTAAGAAATCCAAAGCCTGAAGTTTTTACTGAACTACTTGTACGAGCCACAAAGAAAACATTACTCACTACTGCATACCACCAGGCCAGAGCACAAAGAGAAGAAATTGTGCCAGCATAAAGTAGCAAAGAGAAAATTGGTGAGAGATGTCTCAACCGTCAAGGGAGAGAGAGTACACGAGTCAAATCTTACAATACACCAGGAAGTCCTAAGATGAGGAAAAGAAAATGTAAAGGAAAGATCCAGTATGTGATAATCAATTTCATGATGTATCAATATCTAGATGCAAGAAAACAGAACAGAAGTGAACATATGATTCAAATGATGATCAGTTCTGTTTTAGATAATACGCAAAAACTAGCAAAGAAGCTTTCATATGAAGTAACCAGAGAAATCTAACATTTTAAGTATTTTAGAAAAGCAATTGCAAACAAAAACTAGCTCCAAAATTCAAAGGTAATAAAAAGCTTATATCTTCATGGAAACAAAATGTAACAGTCAGTAATACAAACTCAGGAGACAACTCCAGAAGTTCATGTGTTTTTCACCCAAATATGATATTGGGGGAAGAAGACAAGGATACAACATTAATCAACAAACACATGGATAAGAATTTTCTTGCCTATTGGAGGTTTGTGCTTTTCATCCTTTCCATTGGCGACCTTCAACTGCTCTCGTAGGATTCCTCGCCTGATACTTTGTCCATGCAGCGAATGGCCTCTGGTTTTGGAGACGAAGAATAAAAGAGAACAGAAGAGAAAATTTATGTTTTCCGGTCTCCCACTGCTGGATTTCCCAAAGAAGATTTGTTGTTCGTTTTTCTTGTATTTTAATTTAATGCACTGCTTTGTATTTATAGAGCAGTGCCTGGTTCAATCCTCTCAGATTCCTGTCTGCACTTTTTGTTAGGAGTCTTTATCTGTTAGTTACTCTAACCGTCCACAAAAAATGGCTAGATAGCCGGTCTAGCCGTTTTCATGGATGAGTATGTCGAGAATGGCCATCCTCTCGACTTTACATCTCTCACTTGGGCATTTGAGCAAAGTAATTTGATATATTGGTTTTACCTCTCACTTTTGTGAGGTTTTCCTAGTCAAGTAATTTATGATTGTTATACAATCATTATCCGTTGTATGGTTTCTTATCTACACAACTATCAAACATATCTCAAACCCATGTTTTTAACATGTTTTGAAAAAAGGTCCTCTGTTATGCCTTTGGTGAAGGAGTCTGCCAACATATCATTTCTTTTCTCAAAACCATATCATAAACATAATGGTATTTAACCATTATATGCTTGTTTTTTGGAGTTATCAGTTTCGCTCTTGATCAGAGTAATTCTTGTATTGTTATCAGAATAAATTACAACTGTTTTGTTGGCTATATCGAGCTTCAGATCACGTATGAAGTGAGTTGTCATCTTTGCTTTTAACAAAGTTAACATATGTGTATCCAATCACTTTCAGTTCATCTGCATGAAAACACAAGTTGAAGTATTTTGTTCCTTTAAGATATCTTAGAATCCTCTTCAGAGCTATGAAGTGTTGCCAATCAGGATTACTTTGATATCTACTTATAAAACCAACAACGAAGCTGATATCAGGTCTTGTACATATCATAACATACATTAAGCTTCTCACTTGTGCATAAGAAATATTAGGCTTATCGTCTCCTTAACTAGGACATTAACATCAACATTAAAGGCACAATCAATATAAGCAAAAGAATTTTCACTTTCATTAATATTCAATTTAAATAAATCATGTTCTACATCAAAGTCACCGAAGAAAAATACTCTCCCATGCTTTCCCACAGTCACTTTTTCAGTAATAAACCTGACCTCAAAACCCTTCTTAACCAAGGTTGGAACCGAAACCAAATTACGCCTTATAGCATAATCAATACATCAATCACAATAATCGATGTGCCTTGTATATAAACTCTAAAGGACCCAATTTCAAGAACATCTGAGAAAGTGTTATTTCCCATGTATGTATTTCTTTAGGTCTATTACCCTTTCCTTACTCTTCGAGATATGTCTCGTCGCTTCTGAGTCAATCCACCAGTCAGTCACCGAATGATCAAGGTATAAACATTGAGATACCATGCAGATTATATATTGTTTCTCTTATTGTCCACGTTGTTGGGTGTTTTCACTGTTCTTCTTGTTGCATCAATCCATCTTATAGTGTCTCATTTTTCTGCAGTTAAAGCACTCGAGAAGCAGTTTCCTACATTTTCTTAAAAGATTGATCGTCCTTTTTATTATTTTTGTTAAACTCCTTGTTTGATTTATTTCTCTTCTAGTTCTTTAAAGTTGGGCCCTATCTCGTCTTTAACAATCTTTCTTTCTTGTTTTTATTAATATATTCTTGTTAAATTACTAGCTTGAGGGGCAATTTAGAAAGGCTTGTCTCAGGCCCTAGTGTAAAGACAGTAGCGACCATGTTTCATGATGGGGAAGGCTATTTAGTATTGTTGATATCTCCATGGGTTCACATGTTCCAATATATTATCTCCTTCTTTCATCTTATAAGAGTTGTATTTTCATAGCAAAAGTTAACATGTAGCCTAGTTGTTATATCGTATTTAGCTATTATCGAATAAAACAACTCTTTTGTGATCTCATATTCTTTAAAGACCCTAATCAAGTCATCCTGAATGAATGTTAATATAATAGTCCTTGCTATCGTGTCATCCTTTAGGAATGTTTTGTGTATTTCTTTTTGTTATTCTCTAGCGTTAAGAGGTGGTAGACAGGTGGTAGACGTATAGTTTTTAGTGATACATAATCTATACTTTATAGTGTAAAAGCCAACGTGATTCTTTATTTTCATGTTTTAGAATTAAGATCATTTATTTTTTCTATTTTTGCAATTCAGACACACATTTTCTAGAGTTCATTTTTATATATTTGACAAAAATATCAATAAGACAGTCTAGGTCAAACATACAACAAGCAACATATAACAAATAGTCAACTATTAAAACATAAAATATATAATATTCAACTACTGAACTCAAAATAACTCATGGTACTTAGAAATAATTTCAAACATATTTTAACTACTATTTTTGAGTTTTTCATAACTTTATTTTGTTATTTTTAAAAACCAAACGAGAGTTCAAATTATAATTTTCCCAAAGATCTAGGCACAAAGACTTAGGGTAAAATAATAAAAATGACACATGTTTTTCCATAAAATTCATAACGGATCGAGGGCAATAATTTTGTCCTTCAATCCGAATCTTTCAAATTTTCTAAAAAATGGGGTAATCACTTTTTTTAACACAATGGCAAAACTGTGAATGTATACTCGTCCCGGGCAGGAAGTAATTCGATACGTCAGTACTTCATAATTTTTATAAACAACTTTGTCCTTTCGCTCATTTTGAGGTAAACAGGTCTTTTTACTCAGAGGCAGTTTTCTAACCGTTATTTGAACGGTTTCGAGACAATAAAACGGGAGAGAGAGAGAGAGAAAGAGAGAGAGAGAGAGAGAGAGAGAGAGAGAGAGAGAGAGAAACGGAGAAGAGGAGAGGAGAGGAGAGGGAAGGGAAGGGAAAGCTCGAGGGCTTCCTCCGGCCGACGCTCTCCGGAAATGTCTCAACCGTCAAGAGAGAGAGAGAGAGAGTACTCGAGTCAAATCTTACAATACACCGTGAACTCCTAAGATGAGGAAAAGAAAATGTAAAGGAAAGACCCAGTATGTGATAATCAATTTCATGATGTATCAATATCTAGATGCAAGAAAATAGAACAGAAGTGAACATATGATTCAAACGATGATCAGTTCTGTTTTAGATAATATGCGAAAACTAGCAAAGCTCAAAATAAACTAAACATAACGCATAAAGAGGAAGATACCTGAAAATCTTAGTTATCTTTGGGGAAATGGAAAAGAATGAAACATAAGATTCGGTGTGCAGGTGAGAACCTTCGTGGGTGCCAAATCCCAAAGAAGCTTCCATATGAAGTCACCAGAGCAATCTAACATTTTAAGTATTTTAGAAAAGCAATTGCAAACAAAAACTAGCTCCAAAATTCAAAGGTAATAAAAAGCTTATACCCTTCATGGAAACAAAATGCAACAGGCAGTATACAAACTCAAGAGACTGCTCCAGAAGTTCATATGAGTTTTTCATCCAAATATGATATCGGGGGAAGAAGACAAGGATACAACATTAATCAACAAACACATGGATAAGAATCTTCTTAACTATTGGAGGCTTGCGCTTTTCATCCTTTCTTCGTATATTAGTTGATAGAAATGTCCATCTGTTGCAGTGGGTACCTCTTAGGTTGTGTCTTTCAGGATGACCGGGCTGCTTTCAATTCCTCGCTACCAAGTAAGGAGCATGATGAGGTTGTGGTCGGTAAAGATTATTTGGGTAACAGTGCAGCGTCAACAATTGACCCTGAGGGCAGTTGAAACCCATCGAGGTGGATGGGATGATTGGATTGAAAACCCATCGAGGGTGAAAAGCAGCAGCCTCGATGGGGAGAGTAGTTAGATTTAGGTTAGCGTCTGGTGTCATCACCATGATTTGCAGAGGGCGCGAGAGGCTTCAGCGAGACCACAGTAATGGAACAGAGAGAAGATCCTGAAGAGGGTTAGGGTTCAACAGACGCCATTGACAATCGGCCTCTCTTTCTCCCCCTGCGTGCCTGTGTAAAATCCAGAATTTCAGGTGTCAAGCTACATCGGCCGTTATCTTACTACTCCATGCTATGTTACCGTCTGAATTTTACATGCGTGACTGCAGGCTTGATGCTTCGGTTCAATATTACGTGTCCCGTGTCGCGTCAAACGCACCCATGTTGCTAACATCTGTACTTTTAAATTGCGCGGGCTTGGCTCCCGCGAGTGTAAAGGAAATGTTCCCAAAGTCGTTTGGTTCTGAGTGCTTAGTCGATCGCTTTGCTCTCTCTCTCTCTGAGGTTGTCATTGGAATCTCCGTCAATCTCGTTTCTGGAAACCCCGGGCTGCTATCTCTGCTCATTTAGTTTTACGCATCAGTGATCGTTTTCTTCATTTTTTTCTTGTACTCATGTTGGTAGTTATGATTTGTTGGATTGTTTTCTCATCCTTGAATGGATTGAACGTTTTGCTTGTTATGCCAGGTCTATGCATTTATTAATCACTGGTTGACATTCGTTTTGGATAATCACTACCTATCAGTATAATATACGGTCTTTCCGTTATACATCTGCTTTAGGATCGTTCTATTATGATTGATGATACTTGTAATAGGCACATGGATCCTTGAGCAGAGATGATCTAGGTAATTGTATCTTTGACGACAACTGTAATCTTTTCTTTTCGAGAAGACATGATCAGCGATCCTCTTCGCGTGCTCACCCGTTTCATACCTTATTTTCTGTTTTTTCTCTTGAAATGTATTTATGTGATACTTGGCATTTGTTTGGTCATGATAGGAGGTGTAATGAATTCAATTGACGCGGATTAGGCTGAACCCGAGTTGATTTGATTGATAATTTTCTGTTCTTGTGTTTGATTGTAACATTGCACTCAAGTGCTAGCCTGCCTAAACCCATCAGAAAACTGTTTGTTGACGGTTGTCTACTTGCGACATGGAGGAAGGTTTACTCAATATTTTTTTTGATGAACAATGTGAATGACAAGTTGAGTGTGGTTCATTAGGTCAAGTAAGGGTAGAATAGTCTTTCAAGTTATAAAGTTTATATAGGTGTAATCCTTCCATTAGGTTAAGTGAAGTTAGAGAGAAATAAAAAGAGGAGCCGCCGACTCCATTGGGAGGGTAGACTATCATTTCAAAATCTCATGATGTTTGTTGTATGATTTGATGATTTGAGTGCTTGATTTCTTTAATATGGTATCAGAACTTAATCTGTGGGATTAGGGCACTTGAAGATCATGTAGAAGTGGCGTTTTTCAAGAAAATTAGGTTTTGTACTAGGGAGCAGTTCAGATTTTTGTTAGAAGGTATTGAACATGAAATAAGAGGGTGATACGAAAAGGAAATTGGTGGGAATACAAAGATCGCAGCCTAGAGTTAGGGGCAATCATGGAAGAAAAGGAGTTATTAGAAATTTGAGAAAATTCCAACGTAGATAGATAAGAAGTATTCCAAATCATGAATTTGAAAGTAGAGAGTAGAAATTATCTATAGTGGGCGAGATCTATTGAACTCACAATATTGGATAAGGGGAAATAGGAATAATTGACTGGAGAAATTCTCACACTCAACATTATCAATCTCTCGTACTCCAAGTGGCATAAAGAAAATGCCTTGGTTAGTGTATGGTTAATTCAGTTAATGATATCTTTTATTGGGAGTACATTTATGTTCTTGGAATCAACCCATGAGATTTGACTAGTTGTCCAAGATACTCATGCTAACAAGAAAAACATTACTAAGAAATATGAAATTATAGAGAGGATTCGCAAAGGCAGACAAAGGGGAGAACAGTAAGTGAATATTATGTAGAGCTTCGAGAATTATGAGAGAAACTAAATTTTTATTTAAAAACAAAATGTCAAAAATGTATGAAAGAAAGAAATGAAAAATTTGAAGAAAGAAGAGTGCTTGACTTGTTATGAGGTATTTCTTCAAACTCTGAAACATTGAAAAATAACATTTTAAATAAGAAAGAGCTTCCTTCACTTAGCACAATTTATACACTACTTTTGAGAGAAGAAGTCATGTGACACCTTGAGAAAGAAGAAAAAAATAGCAGTACAGAAATTGTGGCCTTCGTTTGGAAGAATTTTCAGCCTACTTCTGAACTTAGAGTTTGAAAAGAGGGTATAATGGAAGAGGAAGAGGCCAAACATAACATTCTTCATATAAGAAAGACATACTCTCGTATACTCACTGTGGGAAAATCAGACATAACAACAACAACAACAACTAAGCCTTTTCCCATACTAGACGGGGTCGGCTACATGGATTCTTTGTTTCCACAGATCTCTATCGTGTGCCATGTTAGCAGTTAACTCCCAATAAGCTAGATCATTCTTTATTGTTTCTTTCCAACACTTTTGTGGTCGTCCTCTACCTCTTTTAATACTTTCCAAATTTAGGTTTTCTAACCTTCTTATAGGTTCTTCTTTTGATCTTCTTTCTATATGTCCAAACCATCTTAAACGATGTTCTCTCATTTTATCCTCTATTGGTGCCACTCCTAATTTGTTTCTAATAACCTCATTATGTATACGGTCTTTTCTTGTATGACCACTCATCCATCTCAACATCTTCATTTCTGTCACAGACATCTTTTGTACATGTTGATGATTAACTGCCCAACACTCAGAACCATAAAACATGGCAGGCCTAACTGCTGCTCTATAATATTTACCTTTTAATTTTAATGGTATCTTCTTGTCACAAAGAATACCTGATGCTCCTCTCCATTTTAACCAACCAGCATTAATTCTATGTGTAACATCTCCATCAATTCTTCCATCACTTTGAAAAATTGACCCTAGGTATTTAAAACTTTCCTTTTGGGGAATGCAATGTGTGCCAATTTTAATTTCTATGTCCTCTGAAGTAGCCAAATGATCAAACTTACATTCCATATATTCTATCTTTGTTCTACTAAGTCGGAGGCCTTTGTTTTCTAATGTTTCTCTCCATAGTTCCAATTTTCTATTAACTTTTTCCTTAGACTCCTCCACTAATACAATGTCATCTGCAAATAACATACACCAAGGTACTTCATCTTGAATATGTTTTGTTAACTCATCCATCACCATTATAAATAAGTATGGACTTAAAGTTGATCCTTGATGTAACCCAATATTAACTTCAAAGAAGTCTGTCGTTCCTTCATGAGTCCTCACACATGTTTTTGCACCATCATACATGTCTCTTATAAGGTTAATATATGTCAATGGGATACCTCTTTTTTCCAAAGTTCTCCAAAGAACCTCCCTCGGTACCCTATCATAAGCTTTTTCTAGATCAATAAATATCATGTGAAGGTCTTTCTTTTTTGCTCTAAAATGTTCCATAAGACGTCTCAAAAGGTGAATCGCTTCAATAGTAGATCTACCTGGCATAAATCCAAATTGGTTCTCTGTTGTACTTGATACTTGTCTTAACCTACGTTCAATAATTCTTTCCCATAATTTCATGGTATGACTCATTAACCTGATACCTCGATAATTCGTACAATTTTGAATGTCTCCCTTGTTTTTATATATGGGTATAAGTGTACTTGCTCTCCATTCCTCGGGCATCTTTTGGTTTTTCCATATTTCATTAAATAGTCTTGTGAGCCAAGTGATTCCTATTTCTCCTAGTATTTTCCAAACTTCTATAGGAATATTATCTGGTCCTACCGATTTACCACTCTTCATATGTTTAAGAGCCTCTTTGACTTCATTCTTTTGAATACGTTGGTAGAAATTGTGGTTTATATACTTTTCTGACTTGGCTAAATCTCCTAAACTAATACTAACATCGTTATTTTCATTAAAAAGATTATAAAAATAGTTTTTCCATCTATTTCTTATATCATCATTTGCCACTAGAATTTTTTCATCCTCGTCTTTTATGCATCTAACATAATTAAGATCTTTAGTTTTCTTATCTCTAGCCCTAGCTATCCTAAAAATATCTCTTTCACCCTCTTTTGAGTTGAGTTTTTTATATAAGTCCTCCCAAATCTTAGCTTTTGCTTCACTAACAGCCTTTTTTGCTTCCTTCTTTGCTTTCTTATAAGCTTCTAAAGTTTCACTAGTTTTCTTAGCATAATGTAATTTGTAACATGCCCTCTTTGCCTTGATTTTGTTTTGTACTACTTCACTCCACCACCAAGCTTCTTTTTGTGCCGGTACACCTCCCTTAGATACCCCTAACACATCTTTTGCCACTTTCCTAATATGTATAGCCATATTGTTCCACATATCAGAGGGTGTGCCAACATAATTCCAAACATCTCCTTGAAGGACTTTTTGTTTAAATATATCTTCTTTCTCACTTTTGAGGTTCCACCATTTAGTCCGAATAGCTCGATGCACTCTTTTCTTCTTTGTCCATTTTTTTATTTGTAAATCCATAACTAAAAGTCGATGTTGGGTGGTTAAGCTTTCTCCTGGAATTACCTTACAATCTAGAGAGATATGTAAATGTTGGTGGTTGATTAGTCAGTCGAACTATAATCAAAATCAACAATCTAAGGCTTATGTGAGTGACCAAAATAAAAAAAAATGTGATGGAAGCAGGTTTGAATTCGTTAGTCGAGATAAAGAGGAAGATAGAAGAGCTAGAATCGAGATTTATTGATTTTCACACAACATCTACGTCCACTATCGCAGATCCACAAGCCATCATGGCTTATCCTTTTTCATTTATGGCCCAAGATAACTCTTCCATTTCTAATACACGAATTTGGGTTATTGACTTTGGGGCTATAGACCACATGATAAGAACCAGAGGGTACTTTCAAGATTATCATTTGATTTAAGGAGGCATTGGTATTAAGATAGTTGATGGGTCAAATACTCCCATTGTCGGGAAAGTGAGTATTATTATTACATCTCTTAGACTCCTTAAAAACGTTGTACATTTTCTTAATCTATCAGTGAATTTACTTTCTATTCATGCTTTAGCTAAAGACTTACACAGTGCACACTGGCATTTGATTCTATATACTGTATTTTTTAAGAGCTGAAAACAGAGAAAATCTATGGTCAAGGTACTATGAAGAGGTGACTATTTTTATGAAGAGGCATACACAGTAGCAGAACGAACCTCATTACTTACTTAAAAACAGAAAATAAAATTCTTACTTTGGCATCAATGATTGTGACATCTCCGGCTCTCTAAGATTAGATCTTTGTTACCTGAATTTTGAAGTTGTAATGATTTTATTTTAAATTGTGATATCCTTCTCAAAATTAAATCTCTTAAACCCCGGGCTGCTATCTTGAAGTTGTAATGATTTTATTTTATCATTTTAATATCCGTCAATCTCTTTTCCGGAAACCCCGGGTTATTATCTCAGCTCATTTAGTTTTGCACATTAATGATCATTTTCTTCATTTTTTTTCTTGTACTCATGTTGGTAGTTATCAAAGAGGCTCTTAAACATATGAAAGGTGGTAAATCGGACCAGACAATATTCCTATAAAAGTTTGGAAAATACTAGGAGAAATAGGAACCACTTGGCTGTGTGGCATTGTTGATCCAACTCTAGTGATTGTTTTTCTCTTCAAACAATCTGATGATGGATGAACATCATAACAATGTCAACACTCGTTGGTTTTATAGTAACAGGAGTTCATAACTGAGAATATTCGTTCTCCTGACAAAAATTAACCACTGCTTAGAGTTAATTATCTGGTTAAATGAGCTTGAGAAAATGCCATTATGATGACAAATCATTACCCCGTATCGGGAAGGAAGTTGGCTACTACTTTTAGAAGCTAAAAGTGCCCACTAAGGATATAGTCCTTGAAATATTGCACTCGCATAGAAAACTATTGCATTTGCATAATCTATTGTTTGCTTCCTGACTGCCTTTAATAATTCTTTTTATCACAATAGAACCAAGATGAACTCATTGTATTAGGCCTGCCATGTTTTATGGTTCTGAGTGTTGGGCAGTTAATCATCAACATGTACAAAAGATGTCTCTGACAGAAATGAAGATGTTGAGATGGATGAGTGGTTATACAAGAAAAGACCGTATACATAATGAGGTTATTAGAAACAAATTAGGAGTGGCACCAATAGAGGATAAAATGAGAGAACATCGTTTAAGATGGTTTGGACATATAGAAAGAATATCAAAAGAAGAACCTGTAAGAAGGTTAGAAAAACTAAATTTGGAAAGTAAAGAGGTAGAGGACGACCACAAAAGTGTTGGAAAGAAGCAATAAAGAATGATCTAGCTTATTGGGAGTTTCACTGCTAACATGGCACACGATAGGGATCAGTGGAAACAAAGAATCCATGTAGCCGACCCCGTCTAGTATGGGAAAAGGCTTAGTTGTTATTGTTGTTGTTGTTAGAACCAAGATGAACTCATGGCATATTTTCTGAATCCCTTCATGAGAATCTTGCGTTCATGAGGCTGAGAATCATTCTCACGAAGGCCATTATGCAATTGGTACCTGTGCAAGATGTCCTTCGCAGCTGTTCACAAGAGTATGCTTGTGGGACTCTTGGTTTCCTTTAAATCAGTCTTGTAAATACAGCTGTAAGCCTTGTTTGACGACTCTCCCTAAAACCATTAGAGAACAAATAATTTTGTGCAATGCTCTCTTAAAGAAGTCATTCTTATTTTCATCTCATGCTTGTCATTATTCTTTTTTATTTGTATGGTCTGTGCATGCTTACATGTTCATGGATTCTTGGTTCTGTGAGCTCGTCTGAACCTCTTTACTCTTTGCAGCTTCGGTTCGATGTGCCTCAACTGTACAAATTTCACAAAAAGAAGGAAGTTGATATTGCTGTTGATCTTTGGAGCTTCACACCTTAAATTGGGGGAAGGATACTTTTGATGGATGTAGATGATGTCTTGTGAAGGTTCTACAGAAGATTTGTAATTCATTTGTTGCGGGTTTATGTTCAGAGAAGAAAGTCAAAAGGCAACACTGCTCTTGCCTTGTAAAATTATCCTTTTCCTTCCCATTGACGGGGATGTTCATTCTATAACTTATCTAGCAGAATCAATATTATAAGCTCAGGTTAACCAGCATGAGTGACATCTTTGGGTTGCCTGTTACTATGGGACAAGCAAACTTCCTTCTCTTATATCGATCTCAAATCGTTGTGTTTGCCTTTCAAATATTAGGCTTTTCAGGTAATGGGTAGTTCTAGAAGTAGTGAAGAAGCTTATCTGCCTTCTTACACTTCATTTAAAAAGCAGGGTCAGTGAAACAGATCAAATGTCTAAACTTAGGTAATTATGCATTTTCTTTTCCATAGAATTTGGTGCCCTCCCTCTGGTAGGCATTCCGCATTATAAGACACCGATTCATAGAAGTTCGACAAAGGCATGCCTGTAGGTCAAGTGAGCTCAAGCTTTTTCTCAACTTTGAGAAGTAGCTTTGGTGATAATTTATATTGCAAATGCAAGATGTCGAGAATGAGACGTCCATTTCTTCTCTTTCTCCTTCTCCTGACCTCTCCATCCAAAAACATCCAAACGATGGTTTCGAAACCATGAAATAAAGACACAACCTGCATTTATTCATAACGTACACCATTCAGCTCATAATATTGCTAATTACCAGCCACGTGAAAATGTAAAATTTTCTCCAACGGGTTCCTCTTACATGAAACTTTATTTGAAAGGGCAAAATTAACAGGCAAGACAGATTTTGATTTAATTCAAGAAATCCTACAAAAAGAAACTAGCAAACGGTTGCTGCCGAAATGAAAACCAGGACTAGCATTGGTCTGCAGGAAGTTCCAAGATAAGATGTGTCCAGAATAGATGAAGATAGCTGTAATGATCAACCAGTTTCCATCCAAAATTTGAATTCTAAGAAGCCTCAGTGTCTTGCTTCTCACTTTCCTCGCCAAGAGTGTAGCGGACGAACCTACGAACTCGAATGTTTTCTCCCAAAGTAGCAACTGTCTGTTTCACCAGGTCTTTGACCAGCAAACTGTCATCTTTAATAAATGGCTGTTCAAGCAGTGCCAACTGACACAGCCTTTTCAAAACTCGTCCGTCCACAATTTTCGCTCTGATCTGCTCTGGTTTTGATTGCAAGTCTTCCCGCTGAATCTCCATTTCTCTTTCTTTCCTGACTATGCTTTCTGGCACATCTTCAACAGAGACGAATTCAACTTGTGGGCACGCCGCTACTTGCATTGCGAGATCGTCAACCAGCTGCTTGAAAATATCACCTCTAGCAACAAAATCAGTCTCACAGTTCACTTCAATAAGAACTCCAATGCGTGCATCGTGAATGTATGAACCAACTCTGCCCTCTGCGACTAACCACGAAGATTTCTTTTCAGCACTCGACAAACCCTTCTTCCTGAGGTACTCTTGTGCCTTCTCTAGGTCACCGCCCATTTCTGCGAGAGCCTTCTTGCAGTCCATCATGCCTGCTCCCGTTTCCTCCCTCAGCTGCTTAACGAGGGCAGCTGATACTGCGGTTTTAGGTGGGCTGCAACAGAGAACCAATAATATTAAAAGCTTCGTTGGATATATCATACGGAAGAAACCACAGAAAACAGTGCAGTTGTGGTCTAAGATAAACAACCAAGTCTCAGTATTTCAATTCGACGTGATTTAAAGCATACCATTTTTAAAAAAAACGTCAAAAGGCATTATTGAATTTTAGGTTTCATTGCAAGGGATTCTGTCCAAAGCAACATATAGGACTACATGTTGCATGAGGAAACACTTGCTTCTTTCACCAAAACATGATTAAGTACTTCGATTGAGATGAAAATAGAGAATGGATTTTGGAAAAGAAATATTTAAGTATGCATGGCAAAAGACAAGAAAGATCAAAGGTTGGTAGATGGCCTGCAATTTGGGACGCCAATGCATGCACACTGGCAAAAATACAAAAACGTTGACTACAGACATGATTAACATACTTGAAAAGAGGCAAACAAAGTAATAGAGAATGAAAAGATAACTACCTACACAAATGAAATTATGAAAGTTCTTCCCGCCAAAAGATCATCAATTTTATCAATGATGTATTTCTTTTGGTCACGATGAATCTCTTTAATCAACAACAACATGTTCATTTAAGTTTCTGGAGTACTTACATCAGCATTGGCTTTTAATTTCATCTTAAACTTCAATATCCTATATTGTCTTTTTTCTTTTATAATTTTCTCCACTTTCTAATTACTACTTTCTCAAAGCTATAATATCGTGTAATATTCTTAATGCCTTGTTTCATGTGCCTTCTGCATCCTCTATTACCATTGTGATTTAAACGATCTAGTTTAATTCCAATGGCTAGACTCAGCATAGAAGTTTCCGCTAACACGATTAACAAAAAATACATGCAGAATCTGGATTCTCGTTTGAATGCACCAAATGAATCCCATCATACATGACAGCATTTTTAGATGTTCCTAAGACAATCATGAACCGGTACTTAAATCTATACAATTTCCATAAGTGCACTACCTTTTGCAGAACTCCGATGGATTTTTCTTCTCCAAACCTTCCCAAGGTTGAACCGTACAAACCTCTTAACTTTAATATTTTCTCCAATAGTTGCAATAGTCTGCTTGACCCAGTCCTTTACTGCCACTTTATCATTCTTAATGTAGGGCTGCTCAAGCAATGCCAGCTCCTCAAGTCTTTTCTCTTATCCGCCCTTCAACAATCTTTGATCTTATCTGCTCTGGTTTTGACAAAAGATCTTCTTTCTGCATTTCTATCTCTTTTTCTTTGTTCACAATTTCCTCAGGAACATCTTCGGTAACAAGATACTTTACTTGAGGGCATGCAGCCACTTGCATGGCTATATCATCAACCAGCTCTTTAAAAATTTCACCTCGGGAGACAAAATCTGTCTCACAGTTTACTTCTACCATAATACCAATCCTGCTGTCATGAATGTAAGAACCTATTCTTCCTTCAGCAGTTACTCTGGCTGCTTTCTTTTCTGCACTTGATAAGCCTTTTTTCTAAGGAACTCTTGTGCTTTAATAATGTCCCCACCAGTCTCCGATAGAGCTTTTTGCAGTCCATCATTCCCCAAAGTTCTACTGAAAGCTAATCACACAGCTTGAGATGAATTATGTTCCATACTTTACATATAACATATGAAATAGCATAAGTGCAAAAATATGCATGCTTTCAGGCAACTGCAGTTGCGCCTTTTTTAACATGCTGGTAATCTAAATTTGAAGAGAATGACTGTGACCAGATGTTTTCTCATTGATGCATCAAGTTTTATTGCTTAGAAGAATACGTGCAAGCTAGATCATAAGCTATGGGCCTCAACATAATCCAGCCAAGATTCAAAGATAAGTTTTCAGATCCTGTATTTATATGATAATGTACTCAACATAGGGGGCAGTAATTATGTTGGAGAGAAAAGAGCCCCATGCTTGCTTGACTTTACGGTTTTCTACATAGATTTTAGTTTTAATCAATAAAACTGACGAGCTTTATCTGCTGCATGATTGTATAAGAAAACAAGAGGATAATTTTATCTAATGCATGCCATCAGCTCTTCTGATTTTCGCTAATCCTTATTAGCATGACATTAATCCTACACAGTATAGTTCAATCATCACCATGTCATAGCTTTAAAAGAGTGATAAGTGAAAACTAAAAATCAAGTAAAACTAATCCAAAGACAACATCAAGCAACAATTCCACCAGTTCAAAAAGCTGCAGTCATGGAAGGACCAAGCTTAATCATGATTCAAAGAATCAGCATAGTAGAACCAACATCAAGGAGAATCATCATTAATGAGAACCAACATCATAAGAATAATTAAGTCAAGGACTATGACATACACCAGGAAGATCAGTGAACAGGTATAGTACTAAGTAAAAGAAGCAACATAAACATGTTAGATTAAAAGAGAGATATAACATCAAGAACCTTTAGCTGTATTTTCCTGGGAATTGGGGAAACCAGTTTTTTCACTTGAGTTGGGTTCAGAACCAGATTTGGCAGCAAAGGGGGTGTCAGGCGAATCATTCACTGGAATATTTATGTCTGTTTTTACTCCATCATTCAAAAGGTTATCTTCTGCATCATTGCTTGATTCTGATTCTGCCTTAACCTCGTGTGAAATCTGTTCAGAATTTTCCACAGGCAAAGATTCAGAATCAACTTCAGCAAACTGAGCAGCTTCACTAATATCTTCCGCAGCAGGCGTTTCGGTTGAGCTGATAACGCTATTGTAAGAATAAGACGTGACATTTTCACCAGTCAGGCTTGGATCACTGTTCACCGCTTCTTCCACTGATGCTTTTTCCACTAGTGCAGATTCCACATTTTCAATATCTGTCTCTGAAGGATCACTCTTCTGCACTTCTTTCACTGATGCTTTATCTGCTAGTGCAGATCCCACATTTTCAATGTCCGACTCAGAAGGACCATCATTCACCAGTTCTTCAACTGATGTTTTTTCCTGTAGTGCAATTTCTGCATTTTCAATATCTGTCTCAGAAGGATCATCCTTCAGCACTTCTTCCACTGATTCTTTACCTGCTAGTGCAGATTCCACATTTTCAATATCTGTTTCAGAAGTATCTGTTGAAGTAAAAGCTGAATCTGCTGAAACTTTTGTAAAGTTTTCAGATGTAGCGTGCGATGCAGAAGAACCATCATCATTGTCTGAAGACAAGCTTCCAAATGAGCTATCAACACTGGAACTGGTGGTACCAAAATCCGCCACTTCACTTAATTCGGGGACTTCTTTGTCATCAACAGATGTCTCAATACTGTCAAGGTCTTCCTTTGTCTGGTCATCAGTTACAGAAATTTCTTCAGCAACATGTGAAACTGTGCTAGTTGAACTTGCAGCCAGCTTTTGCGTTTTCTCCCTCTCATCCAAGAAAGCCGCAATAACTTTGTTTTGCCGAAATGCCATCTCAAAAGGATTGGTGGCTACATGGACAACTCCTTGATTGAGTTGTACATTGGCAACTTTAACATTCTCTTCCTTTTTCATTGTCAAAGTTACCTGTCCTCTGTTAATACGCAAAACTCGAACACTGACTACTTGGCCTACTTGCAGCTGTGAATCTCCCAAAAGGCTTGCAAACCCTTCGGATTCCTCCGATACTGGGAGAAATCCTTCCTCCCCATCAGGGAGAGATACAAAAGCTCCTGATCTTGCTAAGTTCTTCACAGTGCCCTCTAACATCTGTCCTTTGTAGAACTTGGAAGACTTTGACTTCTCATCCTTGTTCTGACTGGGTTTTGTAGGTTTCTTCCTGGATGATTGGGGCTTATCATCGCTCTTTTTGGCACCAATGCTACTTCGAACATTAGCATCTTTCTTGCTAGAATCATCCTTTTCCCGCATAGTTAATGAAATCCTTCCAGTATCAATGTTTGCTTCAATTACCTTCACTTTAACCTCCTGCCCAACTGAGACAACACTGTTAACATCTTTGACAAAGCTATCACTCAATCTAGAAACATGGACCAGACCATCTGTGAAAGCTCCAAAGTCCACAAATGCACCAAATGGTTGAATTGATCTAACTTTTCCAGTAAAGATCGCACCAGACACCAGTTCCTCATTCTTCACAGGTGGCATGTCACTCTTTCTCATTGGTCTAGAGCGTCTAGATGGAGCAGTAGTTACAGAAACTTCCTTGGATGTGGAAACTCCACTTGCTTTGGCTGAAGCAAGTGAGTCATCAGAAGAAGCTGGCGCATCATCACCTTCAACAGAAGCACTTGGATCTTCTATGGCCACATCACTTCCTACAGATACTGAAGTTGGGAACCTTGATTCGTGCATCAAAGTAGCATCCGTTGCATACTTTTTGAGTAAGTTTATAGAGGACGACCGAGAAAAGAGGACCCTTTGTGGAAAATATGTGGATCTAGTATATGTTCTATCAGAGATATACTTTGTTTTTACAGCAACTTTCCTTGAAGCAAAGGGAACAGGAGGAACAAGATAGACATTTCCAGTAGAAGAGGGAAGCACAGGTGCCATGTTAACAGCAGACGTCAACATCAAGGGTGCATGCAAAGCTCTAGTCAACTTTTCCCTTCCCTTTGCCTGTCAAGCAAACATAAACGAAACCATGAGTTTGGAACACACGTTGCATAATGTGCATTTGAAAAGATTGCGAAGAGTATATAAGAACTGAAAATAGTTAAACATTACAAGTTTGCTTGAAATGAAGTAGAGACAAAGGGCAAACAATGAAATGGCCCTTTTGTTTGCAATTTAAGCAAGTCACTCCACTCAAAAAGATAGAATATACTTTAGTTGTTAAAAACTGTAATCTCTCTCTCTCTCTCTCTCTCTCTCTCTCTCTCTCTCTCTCTCTCTCTCTCTCTCTCTCTCTCTCTCTCTCTCTCTCTCTCTCTCTCTCTCTATATATATATATATATATATATATATATATATATATATATATATATATATATATACATATATATATATATACATATATATATATATACATATATATATATACATATACATATACATATATATATATACATATATATATACATATATATATATATATATATATATATATATATATATATATATATATATATGTATATGTATATGTATATATATATATGTATATGTATATGTATATATATATAAGTATATATATATGTATATATATATATAGTTTTATGCTATATTAGCTCCATCGACATAGTTACAAATACAATTACTTCATATCTTTTATTACAATTTTCATTTCGGTCGTTTTAATTGATAGATGGAGCTCCAATGTGAAGGTCAGAGAAACTAGATGGTGAATGCTTCAAAAGAGGCAATGACGGCTTCAAAGTGTTACAAATAAATGACAAAACAAGGTCTTGCTTTTTCAAAAGTGAATGTGAATACGACACAAGATCAAACATAACCACAACCAAAATCCATGGAAAGGCCTTGTTTTCATCGGTTTTGCTTTTGTTTTCTTTCTTATGACAGTCGTAGGCCTCATTTGTTCAAATTTGAAACAACTGGTTGAATATAAGATAACAACAGTCCACTGGTCTAAGTTCAAGACTGACACATTTGGATACAAACTCGACACCCGAGAGTTGTTTTTCAGTTTGTTTCTTTTCTCTGAGAGCAAATGTAGTACATAGTATTAAGTTCAAGCGCTTGACCAATATATGAGCTGAAAGATTGCCCATCCAGAAAAACCTTGTAAAAGTCTTTCTCGTTACAGCCAACAGCTAAACAGTTCGTTACTACAGCGTGCCAATATAATATTAGTAATCTCTTCATCAAACTTAGCTGAACACCATATGGACAGAACCTTAACTTCCGATGGATGACATTTCTAACAGATTGAATCTCAGTAATCAGAACAAGAGACAGAAGCAAAAGAAATTACATAAAAGATAGTTCAATCATACATTTAACAAGCATATTCGACCGTTTCAACAAGAAGTTCAGCTGTTAACCATGCAAGCAGCAATACAATCGGCCAAATTGTATACTACCAGAGCAGGAAAAAAAGAAGAGAAAAGAAAGAGCACCACTAGGAATTCGAAACGATGCAATACAAGAATTATTTAAAGTCCATCCATCAGTTCAATTCAAATAAGATCACCTCAATTATACTCATGAAAAACCAGAAATTTCACCAATACTCAGAGACACTATCACAAACAGGTGGAAACAAGAACACTCAGTAACTCCTCAAACTTGAAGCAAAGAACCACAAAGTACAAATATAAAGTAAGGAAAAAAATACATAAATATTCAAACATCAACAACCCGAAACTAAAAAAAGTAGCGAAAGAATGTATATATATATATATATATATATATATATATATATATATATATATATAGAGAGAGAGAGAGAGAGAGAGACCAACTTCTCCAAGAAATGAGACTGTACCTACAGATTCCCCATGAAGGGGAGAAGGATAAACAAATTCGGATGCCTGTAAATTGCTATCACGGTCTCTCTGTTATCCGGTCCTGCCTCTCCTATATCAAGAAAGAGAAATGAAAGGTGAGATTTAACTCGTTATCTGATACAGAATTTCGTTAAAATTTTTGTTGGGGGTTTCCACTCCAGGCTTTTCACGGCCAGTGCGGAGGAAACGTAAATACCACATTAACGAGCCTTTTCCGGACTTGGTCCGAGTGGTTCGTGTCCTTGTGCAAGACAAGGGATCCAGAGACCGAACTGAACTACGTTTTCCACGTGTCAGTAGACATATTGTGTTTCGGATAAACTGGTACCCAGAACTGAACCATCCTCAGGCCGATTTCGGTTTTAGAATCATCGGATTTGAAATGGTTATAATTCCAGATTCAAATTCATCCTGAATCGTTGGTATGCTTTAAACAACTTTTTCTTGTGATAATAGGTTGCGAAAGAAATATTCAAATAATCGGCATTTTCAAACCATCAATTCTAATTCTAAGTGTTTATGAATATTATGAACCGTAATCAAACCGGGAGTCTCCTGACCGTACCGGTTATGGCCTGTTCCACGAAAAGTGGGGTTCTGATTTAAACCGCCGAACCGGTCATGTCTACAGGAATTTCCCAACTATCCTATTATTTTTTTATATATATAAACTTTTATATATAAGAGATTGACAATGATCCTGACACGGACAGATATCTTATATACCTGACCCATACCCGAGCTCTCAATTTTGTCCCATATCTTATATATAATCCATTGAGTCGTTCTTTCCCAGATGCTCTGCCCTTTTTGAATCCCAATTACATTCTTAAAATGAAATAAAAGAAAGGGGTTTTGCATCTAAATTTAATTCAAGTAATCCAGAATATTTAAGGTTTTGTAGTTGAAACGAGGTGGCTGAAGCCAGGTGTATATAAACTCATGACTTTCGTCTTGCATATATGTAATACATATGTGTGTGTGGATGCTACCCATTTTTTATATTATTTTATTCTTTATTTTTGAGAGGCATATATGTAATAAACATGTTTTTTATCTTTTTCAAAACACTCTTATAACTTTTTAAATAATATTTGTGCTTCTTAAAGGTGAACATGAGATGAATTATTAGAGGTGAGCAACATTGAGTTTTCTTATATGTATACAAATTATATATATAAAGAGGGAGAAAACGAGTGAGTGATTGGGTCATGTCCATTATTGATATTGTTCACTCATATCCAATCATTAATCTTCAACGGCATTAGTGTAATAACATTATTTTTATTTTTTTAAACCTTTAATTTGTTTTAGTGTATACTCATACCACTGAAAAACAACCAAGAACATGTTGAAAGTGAACAGGACCCAGTTTTCCTCTATAATATATGTTGGGTCCAGATTGTTTACTTCATATACTGCATTGAATCAAAGATACTCGGGTTTTCCTCAACTCCAAATCCGAACCCAGTCAAACCAAGTAATCCCCACCCCATTGGTGTTTGGTTGAACCGGGTCCCCGGGTTTCGGGCCAATTTCGCAATAACTAGGTTAGGGATATCAATAGAGATGTTAATGGATCGGTTATACATCTGTACGCTGGCTATCGATGGAGAGGAGACTCCAGAGATGGATCCATGGCATTCCATCTCGCCTTCAGAAGATCCTAAAGGATCAAATTTGGACGTACAGGTTCCCTTCGTTTAAACATGTGTATACTAATTATTATGCAATCACATGTATTATATATATATATATGCACTAAAACATTATACATTAATTATACATAATGTACAATTTACCTAAGATTATATCTAACACAGTATAACATAGTGAATACTATATATTATATCAGTCAATTTAGTATTATAGCACTATATACTATATTAAGTAAACTATATCATACATAATGTATAACATTATATATAATCTTGCATTAAAAATTATGTATGGGTCGTATCGGGTGATTGAGGAGCGGGGCTCGTTTTAAAAGGAGCTTGAAAAGTGGGGCACGATCGAGTGGGGTGAAAAGCCGCCCCAATCGCCACCGCCAGGTCAAAGCTCTCCCAATGCTGGTTTTCTCTATTCACAATACTCGAACTCGAGACCTTTCTTGGAAGGAAACAAGTGACGAACCACTTGAACCCACCAAGTATCAGTAGACATGTTGGGAGTTTGGCCTGGACCTCCTCGAAACGTTTAGGCTTTGGTGCTAGATCACATGAAGCATATAACGAAGATCTGCCACTTGAATTTGGGTCAGATCTTGAACCCAAATCCAAACCAAGCACGCAATCTAGTTACCTGGGATCTTGATGCAAGACTGAATGGACATTAACCCAACTCCTTGTGAAGCACCAACTACATGTACCTATTTTATTCATGCAATAGTGCACGGTCTACGAATATATATACCATGAAATTGCAACTGGATTTGGATCAAGTCAACGATACTTGATCCAACCATTCTCCACTTTGATCCAATCAGTTGAAACTAAAGCTGGCATAGCTTGTATCTAGGCGACACGACACGTCAAATTGTTGCTGCATATTATGAGCAAGATTACTAATTAGCCACTTGGTTAACATTCAGAAATATATTGTCATTATTTTAATCACTTCTCTTTAATGATTTAATTGCACCATACATATGTATATATATGTATGTATATATATAGAGAGAAAAATACGTATGCATGTATATATATATAAGGAATGATAAGATCTTTCAAGAGTATATACTCTCTAAAACCATCATCCAGTAACCATTGGTGATGGTGTCATCCCTTATTGTCAATCAAGAAAGATCAAACAGCTAGGGTTTAGGAGTATATACCTAACGAGGACCCTATCTCACACACACACACATACACACACGTATATGGGCACACACACACACACACATATATATATATATATATATATATATATATATATATATATATATATATATATATATATATGTATGTGTGTGTGTGCGTGCCCATATACGTGCATATCTATACACATATATTGATCGAGAAGATTAGAGCTGGCTTATGCACTAAAAATAACACCTTAAATTTTACGGAAAATCCTGCTCAAGTTCTCAATTTCAACGTATGTTAGTCAACAGGAAACTCTAAATTAAAGACTGCAACCGAATGGGAAATTACCACCTTATGTGGACTTTTTTTAGCCTTAAATACCGAAATTCTAACTGTACCGAATTAAATTTACACTCCGGGTTTCAAGGGGTCGTCGACAACCTAACAAAATCTTAAAGAGTTGAAAGACAGCTTAAAACGAGGCTTCTGTTAATTCAGATAAAACAAGAAATAAATGATAGCAATGGTCAACAGGGTCAGAAGAAACCCTATAATAATAAATTCTGAAGGACGCACACCAATTACGTAGGAACGGGGAATCTCCATCCCCCGTCCCCTCTCTCTCTCTCTCTCTCTCTCTCTCTCTCTCTCTCTCTCTTTTACCTTCTTTCTTCTTGTTGAGGCCTATGATATTGATAATGACCAAGCTTCAATGTTTATTCTTGAAAACTCTCATATTCACTTTCATATATCTGAGATCCATTAATTATGTGGAAGCGAATTTCTACAAGAATATGGTGCCTGAATGGGGTCAAGATCACTGCACCATTTATAACAATGGCTGGGATTTGGAGCTTCGGTTGGATCAATATACAGGTCCTGTTTCCTTCTTGTGTTGATTTATTTTTCCTCTCTCTCAAACTCTCTCTCTCTCTCTCTCTCTCTCTCTCTCTCTCTCGGTTTGTCTGCTTCATGGTAGTTTTAATCTGTATGCCTGCTTGTTAATTTCATTTTCTTTTTATTTGAATAGTTTTAGTTTTGCTTCTTAATTTCTCAGGGTCCGGGATAAAATCGAAGAGGCAGTTCTTGTTTGGCAGTCTGGAAATGCATATCAAACTCGTTCCAGGAAACTCTGCAGGCACTGTGACGACATATTATGTATGTAAATCTCTCTCTCCCTCACACAGAACATTGGCTTGAAACTTGTTTTAAGATTAAATTATGATTTTCAAAAAGAACTATTGCATATTTTCTCTTTCTCTTCTATAAGAAACCAGACACAGCACCACTACTTTTGAAATAAGAAGAAAGAAAGAAAAGAAACATGTAAAACCGTCAATCGAACTCCTACCCTCTTGTGAACCTGCTCAACAGGAATCTCTCTCTCTCTCTCTCTCTCTCTCTCTCTCTCTCTCTCTCTCTCTCTATATATATATATATATATATATATATATATATATATATATATATATATATATATATATATATATATATATATATATATATATATATATATTCAACTGATTTTATGTGCAGTGCTAGTCCCTTTATATAATATATACATGTATATAAGTGGTAGGTAAATCTAGAAAAACTTTTATGAATAGTCCTTTAAATGATTTGGAGTGGAGTGAACTATGTATTATATAACCAATGGATTCAATCATGGGCTATGGACTTTAAGCTGGTTTTCGAAATTTCGTACGAGGCAAACCTCATCTCGGCTCAATTTAGATCCGCCACTGTATATGCGTGTGTATCTAATATATCTTCAACTGATTTTATGTGCAGTGCTCGTCCAATGGAGACGCCCATGATGAGATCGACTTCGAATTCCTGGGGAATGCTTCAGGCCAACCATATACTATCCACACAAATCTCTACGTACAAGGCTTAGGCAAGAAAGAGCAACAGTTCAAGCCTTGGTTCGATCCCACGGCAGACTTCCATAATTACACCATTCACTGGAACCCCAGCCAAATCGTGTATGCTACTCTCTCTCTCTCTTTCTCTCTCTCTACACACTCACAAGGCATGCCCACACTCTCAAAACTCACTCGCATACTACAACTGTATTCTTGATGCTTGTTGTGCATTGAGCATCTCGGATGTTAATCGTATGATTGCCCTTGATCCGATAACTCTTGACGGGCGACTGATAACAACGCCAACAAAAGAGTTATCGAACTGTCCACATCCCGAAGAAAATATGCTTGTCATGTTATATATTTTTTATATCTTTGAAAATCTCACCCACCACTTATTAAAGATATGAATAATTGAGTTTAAAAACAACAAAGTAAAAAGTGATTATGTATTTTTTGAAGGTCTATTTTTTAGTTGATTTTGAACTCAACCTTTTCTTACCGTGGATTTTGAGATTTTCAAGTATGGATATTGATATACTTGTCATGTTATATATATATATATATATATATATATATATATATATATATATATATATATATATATATATATATATATATATATATATATATATATATTGATCATGCCCACTAGTGACTTTGTCCGATCATGGCTTTTCGAAAGAACAAGTGTAATAACAATGTCCTTTGTTCTCACTCGAGAACCCTTAAAATTTTCAAATTATACATTCCACCAAAAGGCAATAAGTGAGCTGAGTGGACACGTTAAAGGTGAGGAAGATCATATATATATATCAAGCAAATGCAAATCTAGTGTCATATAATTATTAAGTGGGGGATTAACTAATTGTGTGCATGGAGCAGGTGGTTTGTTGATGGATTGCCCATCAGGGTTTTCGAGAACCATGAGGAGAAAGGTGTTCCATACCCAAACAAACAAGGAATGAGGGTGTATTCAAGCCTGTGGAACGCTGATAATTGGGCTACCCAGGGCGGGCGGGTCAAGATCGATTGGAGCAAAGCCCCTTTCGTTGCAAGGTACACAAGGTTCAGCCCGAAGGCATGCAAATGGCAGGGCCCGAGAAGCATCTCGGAGTGCCCTTCACCTAATGGAGGCCGCAACTGGTGGACCGCACCTTCCCTGCGAAGGCTCAACTATGCTCAACTGGGTCAGATGAAGTGGGTGCGTGACAATTTTATGATATATGACTACTGCAAGGACCCAAGTAGGTTTGGTGGTCAACTGCCTCCAGAGTGCCAGTATCAATCACTATAGAATGGAATTTGCAATTCATTCAATGGACAGAAGAAGATTAATATTAACTTGATCTGTTGTATTGTTTGCTTAACTTTTAAGTTTTGAATCTCAAATATCACATTTAATTTTCTTATATATGTTTACATTTTATTTTTCCTTTTCTTATTCAATAATGTTTACAATTAAGGTGCTTGGTATGTTAATTTGATATGGCGGGTTCAAACCGGAACCAAATCGGCCTGCAAACCACCTCGAATTGAAGCCACTAAGCTATACCCATAACCGTTTAGTGTTCACAATTCCAAGCTTTGTTGTGCATCAACCATGGAACTCGTTGCTGGTGTGGAATTGTGGTTTCATAAGCTCAATTTTAATCTAAACTTCGCCACCAGGAAGAGGTGGACTAGAGGAACTATTTGCACGAAAACACAAGTACCTCATTCTCTCCCATATTGTTATCATGCCCCCTAAAAAAACTCAAAGTGTTAGTATTACTCGTGAATTAATTAAGAAATTATGGTTCCTCGAAATCATGATTACAAGCCCATGAATCAAACATATCCTATCATCTCATTGAATTGAAACGAAAATCAACTGTTTGAATTGCCGATTTTGGTTTCTTTATAGGTTTTCTCAAAGTTTTTTTCTCCGTAAGAGATATTTTTAGGATAGTTAGGGCTAGAGATAAGAAAACTAAAGATCTTAATTATGTTAGATGCATCAAAGACAATGATGAAAAAATTCTATTGTCAAATGATGATATAAGAAATATATGGAAAAACTATTTTTATAAACTTTTTAATGAAAATAAAGATGTTAGTATTAGCTTAGAAGAATTAGCCAAATCAGAAAAGTATATAAACCATAATTTCTACCGACGTATTCAAAAGAATAAAGTCAAAGAGTTTCTTAAACATATGAAGGGTGGTAAATCGGTAGGACCGGATAATATTCTTATAAAAGTTTGGAAAATACTACGAGAAATAGGAATCACTTGGCTCACAAGACTATTTAATGAAATATGGAAAAACCAGAAGATGTCCGAGGAATGGAGAGCAAGCTTTTTCTTGTTTTTGGTTCAAACCCAAACTAGAACTGGAACTGGAACCGGGTGGGATATGGTTTGGTTACAGTTCATGGTTCCGAACAAACCGCAACGAGTGGTTTAGAACCTAGAGTTCTTGTGACACTCTTCAATATGGCTCCACTTAACAAAGGCTTTTCGAGTAATTGGTCAAAAGTACCTATATTTGTGCATGTTTATCCACTTCACAATACCTTTTGCATAATGTCTTAGGGTTTCGATTTGCTAGCCCGTCCCCTTCATATAACTTATACAATGTCAATAAGGATCTTTCAAGCCGCTTGTATTTGGTTGAACTCAAATATAAAATGGCTTCCATGATGGTGTTGTCCTGATTTAGCTAGGTCAATATATATATATATATATATATATATATATATATATATATATATATATATTAAATCTCTCTCTTTTTAATGAAATCTAAAATTTCTATAAAATAAATATTATGGGCATTTGTTTTCATTGTCCTTTCTACATAATTTTGAAAAATATAGGACAAGCGTATGCCAAAACATAAAAATAAAAATTATATATATATGTACACATAGTTGACTATTAACAAAATAATATAAAATTGAGGCATATAATCTTGACATGGCGTATAACTTAAACAAGAAGCTTGGCATCTCAAACAAGAAAATTAGGCCCCAAATTCATACAGTCTCAACAACAAAACATAGAACTTTCGGGATTGGGAATAAGTTGACCCCTATGGATATTAGTTTGGCTTGATCTATTCGTAACAAAAGTTTGGAAAACTCATACTACACAGGTATACGTGCGTAACCAGATGAATCCACAATCTAAATTTTTTGAAAACCTATATCCAAATACGAGTAAGTATGTGTACCAATACCGGGTAAGTACTCGGTATGGGTAGTCTACCGTAAAAAAAGTACCCATGTATCATAGCCTACTCCTAACTAAAATTGATAAGATCTTACTGTTATTAAATGCATATTCCTAATTACTAAGCACATACTTCATTTTAAAATTAATCATCTTTACACATGACCCCTTTTGTTCCCTCCCTTCTCATCTCCTTCTGTTCTCTTCTCCGGTCTCTTGTCACTCCATCATACTGCTGGAATCCATCCTCCGTCACGTCCTACTTCCTCTTGTGATGTTGGAGCCCTCCTTCAATCTCTCCGTATGTTCGTCTCTCATTGTCATCAGTATGTCTTTTTCTCTCCTCTTTTCCTTTCTATGATGAAACGACCTCCGTCACGTCCTACTTCCTCTTGTGATGTTGGAGCCCTCCTTCAATCTCTCCGTATGTTCGTCTCTCATTGTCATCACTAGGTCTTTTTCTCTCCTCTTTTCCTTTCTGTGATGAAACGAAAATTGTAGAAGTATATGTTTTTACAAGGATAAATACCTTCGGGATGTATCTTTTTCACAGGAGTAGTTGTGCATGTAATGTCTCTTTTATAGTCTCTTTTCTACATGAGAGGTGTGTCACACGCATATCTCACACATATGAAGGCTGCATGCTGCATGCATCTCTTCCACATGGGTAGTCTACCCTAACGTGCGAGTATATATATATGGGTGTGTATGCGTGCTTATTTATTTATTTACGTCAACTTTTCATATGGCCCGCATTGCATCCTCAAAAGGAAAATTTTAAATACCTAGTCAATTTTTAAGAGTGATAAAAGAATTTATAGAGATGTTATGCATAGAATTAATGGTGATTGGTTAAAATGGAGAGGTGCATCAGGTATTCTTTTTGATAAGAAGATATCATTAAAGTTAAAAGATAAATATTATAGAGCAGCAATTAGACCTATCATGTTTTATGGTTCTAAGTGTTGGACAATTAATCATCATCATGTACAAAAGTTGTCTGTGATAGAAATGAAGATGTTGAGATGGATGAGTGGTCATACAAGGAAAGACCATGGATGAGTGGTCATACAAGGAAAGACCGTATACAAAATGAGGTTATTAGAAACAAATTAAGAGTGACACCAATAGAGAATAAAATGAGAGAATATCATTTAAGATGGTTTGAACATATAGAAAGAAGATCAAAAAAAGAACCTATAAGAAGGTATGAAAACTATATTTTGAAAGTATTAAAAGAGGTAAAGGATGACTACAAAAGTGTTGGAAAGAAACAATAAATAATGATCTAGCTTATTGTGAGTTAACTGCTAACATGGCACATGATAGGGCCATGTGGAAACATAGAATACATGTAGCCGACCCGGTCTAGTATGGGAAAAGGCTTAGTTGTTGTTGTAACTTATCATGTGCCCCTTACAAACATAATCAGGTAATTCGTGTTCTCTTCCACATGGGTAGTCTACCCTAACATGCGAGTATATATATGGGTGTGTATGTGTGCTTATTTATTTATTTACCTCAACTTTTCTTGTGCCCCTTACATACATAATCAGGTAATTCGTGTTCTTGGCCATCAAATCAGATTGGACCAAGTCCTCTTGAGTTGGAAATATCAAAATATCTAAAAAGGAAAACTTATACTTAGGCTATGCATCCAAAGGGTTAGCTAACCGGTAGAGCTCTATGACGCCCACTCGCCGGTGGTGAGTTCAATGCCTGGTGGTGCATGGGCGTATTTTAATAAGAAAGCTTCGATCTTTTGGCCGAGTTTAGGCACAAGAAAGCTTCGATCTTTTGGCCGAGTTTAGGCACAAGTATGTTCGAACAACTCAAGCTCAGTGTGACCAAAATTGACTCGATTAGGCTTGACTCGAAACCAGCTAACTAAACTTGAATCAGTTTAAATGGTTATTATCGCCATCTTAGCAATCCCTTTTTCATTGTCTACTTTACACGTAACATCCTCTCTTACATGTAGTAATGTGCATAGCCATAACCACTTCTATAATTTTGGCTCTTTTACACATACATGCACTCCCAAGAATCGAATTGGTCAAATGCATCCGAAGATAAAAATAGAATTAAAATCGATCAAATCAAACCAAAAATCATCCAACTCATGAAACTAAAACTAAAACCGATAATTATGTATATATATATATATATATATACACAAATTTTTAAACGGTTATTATCGCCATCTTAGCAATCCCTTTTTCATTGTCTACTTTACACATAACATCCTTACTTGTAGTAATGTGCACAGCCATAACCATTTCTATAATTTTGGCTCTTTTACACATACATGCACCCTCGAGAATGGAATTGGTCAAACGCATTTGGAGTTAAAAAACCTTGTCTTATCAATGAGCTAAGTAGATATGACCGGTTTGAAATCTAATCACATCATAAGTCCGATAGAATCAAAATCGATCAAATCAAACCAAAAATCATCCAACTCATGAAACTAAAACTAAAACCGACAATTATATATATATACACAAATTTTAAAAAATTATTATTATTATTTTTTTGGTTTAGAACTCAAACCAAAACAGGAACTAAAGTTTCGGTTTTCCCAAAACCGGTCATTACCTATTACCTAAGTGACCCGAACCGAACTAAGGGGACTCACACCTAACCGGAATACGGGAGAAAAGATTAGTCGGGTTCGAGGTAGATGACCCGAACCTGTTCCATTGACATTGTATCATCGCTGCGACTGGTGGTCCTCATCTGCTCCATTGAAAATAGCAGCGTATTTCCCAAAGTACCCCTGCGGTTCAATTGGTATAAAATGTCGAACAGAAGGAGAAGGAAATAGTTGTCTTCACCTCCAGATCTGTGTGCGGCTCCAGATTCTTCACTTGTCAACCCTCTTTCTCTTCTTCTTCTGTTCGTTCGTCGACGTCTCTCTTTTTGTCTCTCTGATTCAGGAGAGGGGGAACCCTTATTCTGGACTGTTATTTGATGATTTTAGGGGATTGATCGATGGAAAGGATCATAGGGGAGAAGTACAAGTTAGGTCGGAAGATCGGGAGCGGATCGTTTGGGGAAATTTATCTGGGTCAGAGAACTTTCGCTTCTTTTCGTTGTTTCTGTTTTTCGATTATTGGGGAGGGGTTTTCTTCTGATTATGATTTTCTTTTCTTGCTTTCAATTGTTACAGCGGCGCATATTGAAACGAACGAAGTTGTCGCGGTGAAGCTTGTGAGTTTTCCTTGTCTTCTGGTTCATTAACTTATGGGACCTCGTTTGGGTGAGGGAGTAATGATATTTTCTGGATGATTTTCCGTTTTGGTTGTTCTGGTGGCTTGTGATTGGGAATTGCGAGTAACTATGGGAGTTTGGTGCCTACTGTTAGGGGGCTGTATTGAACGATGTTCAAATTTATGTGAAACTGACCTGAAGTTTCGCTTATTCTTGGTTCAATTGCGCTGAATTTGGAAGATACGATTTACTTCTGGTGGTACTTAAGATACCTTAAAAAAATTAAAAGAGCAGATTTTTGGTTGAGTGATGGTCGTGCTGTCTTCTACGATCAAACCATTGAGATTTTCAGTCGGAAGCCTCCCAAGTTCTGTGTTTTTGTTGTTTCCCATTTGCTGCTATCCAAAAAAGTATTGGTAGCTGTTGCATCTTTTATTGGCATTGCGCCTTTTGTTTGTGTCATTAAACTTTTTCCAGATCATTATCGTTACCCGAAGTTGTTTAATTCTTGGGTGGGTTGTTGAGGATCCCTTTTTCTTCTGGTGGTTGTTTTGTCTAGATATTTCTTCAGGCTCCCATCTTTAGGTCGCGTAGTATGTAGTGTTTTCCGGACTTCGATAACGAATGGTTCTTCTCAAATGACATTCGGGCATTGGTAAGTCGTTTTGCAGCGTGTCTAGGAAAATAGCTTACTAGGTACACAACAACAACAAAACAACAACTAAGCCTTTTCCCATACTAGTCGGGGTCGGCTACATGGATTCTTTGTTTCCACAGATCCCTATCGTGTGCCATGGTAGTAGTTAACTCCCAATAAGCTAGATCATTCTTTATTGTTTCTTTCCAACACTTTTGTGGTCGTCCTCTACCTCTTTTAATACTTTCCAAATTTAGTTTTTCTAACCTTCTTACATGTTTTTCTTTTGATCTTCTTTCTACATGTCCAAACCATCTTAATCGATGTTCTCTCATTTTATCCTCTATTGGTGCCACTCCTAATTTGTTTCTAATAACCTCATTATGTATATGGTCTTTTCTTGTATGACCACTCATCCATCTCAACATCTTCATTTCTGTCACAGACATCTTTTGTACATGTTGATGATTAACTGCCCAACACTCAGAACCATAAAACATGGCAGGCCTAATTACTGCTCTATAATATTTACCTTTTAACTTTAATGATATCTTCTTATCACAAAGAATACTTGATGCTCCTCTCCATTTTAACCAACCAGCATTAATTCTATGTGTAACATCTCCATCAATTCTTCCATCACTCTGAAAAATTGACCCTAGGTATCTGGAAATTATCCAAGTGACAGGGTTCATATCTAAATGTTTATGGGAGGTATTAGGAGGTAAAGAATCGATTCTAAAGATCCGGTAGTTAATAAAGCTAATGAGCTTGCTTGGACTTTTTTTTATCATGTTTACCTGTTTACAGAATTATGACTTATCTGCACTTCCCATGGATGACAGGAAAATAGCAAGACAAATCACCCACAACTGCTGTATGAAGCCAAGCTATATAAACTTCTCCAAGGAGGAAGTGCGTGTAACAGAAACTTGCGCAGAATTTCATTTTGCCTTTCCCTTTTCTTTTAGCCCATGAAACTTTTGGGATCTGTTTTGTTGTTTTCCTTTCTCAGGTGGTATTGCAAACATCAGATGGTGTGGGTTGGATGGAGAGGACAATGCACTTGTGCTTGATTTGCTGGGACCAAGTCTAGAGGATTTGTTTGTCTACTGTGGGAGGAAGTTTTCCTTAAAGACGGTATTGATGTTGGCCGACCAAATGGTAATCATATCATCTTATAGAATCACTTTTGTTTTTTTTTTCTAGATAGCGACTTGCATATATTAGTTTGCCCTATTACGTATGAATCTTATGATTTCCCTATAGTCCTAAATTTATCAATCATTTTGGAACTACTTTTGGTGTGTGGGTGGAATATTGCTGCAGGATATGCATCACTTTTGTGTTTCAACTATCTGCTGGTCTCCCTGTTGATCTTTGTCAGCATATTGTATTAAGAAGCCCCTAATCTTGTTGATGATCCATTTAAATTCTCACATTTGAAGCATCTAATTGCATAGGCACTTATTGTTGATCATCTTTAGGCTGCAAGTTCATAATCAGAATTTGGATGGAATGCATTCTTTAAAGAAGGAAACTTCGCTCCATAACCTCTTGCAAAGTTGAAAATTGGTTATTTCGTCACCTCCTTGGATATGGCCTCGGTTTATGCTGTACATGAATTGTGCTCCTTCTCTAACTTGGTTGCGGGTGATTTGATTGAGTTTAGGCCTAGTAGCTTGTTATGACTCCATAGCTGGTTTTCTTACTTATGATGGAAAGACTCTATTACTAAGTCCTTCTGACTGTATTTCAGATAAATAGAATAGAGTACGTTCACTCGAAAGGGTTCTTGCATAGAGATATCAAGCCTGACAACTTCCTTATGGGCCTTGGTAAGAAGGCAAACCAGGTAATGATGCTTCTATGGCTGGCTATGTTTATTTCTAACAGAATCTGGTTGTCTCTTTAGTAGTTCCTTTCGACTATTCCGTTCTCCATGTAATGGTTTTTCACTTGTACAGGTGTATATAATTGATTTTGGACTTGCCAAACGATATCGTGATTCTACAACAAATCGTCACATTCCTTACAGGTAAATAAGTGCTTCATCATTTGTTTTTTTGAATTTTAATTTTAGCTTGGACCTGTGTTCTCTGTTTCTTTATATGTTGAACTTTGAAGGGCAAGTTAAGTACTATTGAATCAGATGAGTTTTCTTCTTTTTTCTTTAAGTTTTGATTCTTTATATGCTGTATGCTGGAAGGAGGCATTGGTCCCATAGATGTGATGCCAAGGCTTCTCCTATAAGTTCTTCATTGCCTTTTGAGAAAAGAGTTTATCTGTCTGTTGTGGCAATGGTACAACACTCGATTTTCAGTTGGTTTAGTGGTTAAAGGGATGCTGCTTGGGAGATATTATTGTTGTAATAGGGAGACAATTTTGGCATCTTCTACTTTGTTTTATGTGGTTTTATTGTGAATACCTTGAAGACACAATTTTCTTGGTTTTCTAATATTTAGATATATACCTTGTTCTCCTTTTTTTCAAGTCATTTTGCATTTTTTATTAGGAAAACACAAAAATTCAAAATAATGCTTAAGCTTGGTACCCTTTATTCCTAAACATATGCAGAGAGAACAAGAATCTTACTGGTACTGCAAGATATGCCAGTTGTAACACGCATCTGGGCATTGGTAAGCCTCAAATACTTTGTTGCCACTAATCCCTAAGATTTCATAAAGGAATCTAAGTCTCTTGGTCCTTTTCTCCTTTTGTCAGAGCAAAGTCGGCGGGATGACTTGGAATCTCTTGGTTATGTTCTTCTATACTTCTTAAGGGGAAGGTATCTTCTTTGGAGATAATCACATGCTTATATGTGGCTTTTTACCAGCATTTTTAGGCTCACTTTCAGTTGTTAATACTTAATAGTGATACTCATCCTGTTACTCTACTATGATGGATATTATGCACTACAAGCTTTTTGAAGTTTGAAGTAGGAGAATACAGTCTCCTTGAAGTAGGAGAGTTTTTTTAGGCTTAATGTTTTGAGGCATCATACACAGATCGAGTCAATTTTTGTGGATTGGCAGACATCCTGTGCCCGAACTCGGGATGGAACTGTAACCTGAATGTCAAAGAAAAAGCAGATCTACTTAGTTCTAATACTAAAAAGAAGCTTTAAACATGCTTCATTCTCAGCAATGGAGATCAGTGTTTTTGCAAAAGCAAAAGAAACAAAGAAATATGGAAAATCATCGAATGGTGCGTAAACGAGAATTTAACTTGGTTACATGTTATTTATTTCATTCTCTTTTCAATTGGATTATGTGTCTTTTCTTTATTAGCATGTGCATTGGCTGTTCATGTGCCATCTGTTATGATGCTAATGTAAACGTAAATCTTCTAATCCAAGTCTAGAACGGATGGAGTTAAAATGGGTAGTGCTTATTGCTGTAAGAAGATCAGGATACCACCAAAAAACATGCTTGAAGCTTCTATGTGGTCCCTTCTCTTGTATATCTGGCTTTCATCTGTAGGTAGCTAACGTGAACATTGTTTCATGTAGCCTTCCTTGGCAAGGCCTGAAAGCTGCTACAAAGAAACAAAAATATGACAAGATCTGTGAAAAAAAGGTGTCAACTCCAATCGAAGTATGTTCCTGCCCTTTGTATAGTGTTTTCTTGATTCTGATCATGTCTTCTAATGTCATAACTGAGATTTCACTGTTCCTCTCAGGTTCTATGCAAGACTTATCCTGTGGAATTTGCTTCGTACTTGCACTACTGTCATTCACTGACATTTGACCAACGACCAGATTATGGCTTCTTGAAGCGCCTCTTCCGGGATTTGTTTACTCGTGAAGGTTATTAAATTGTCTGAGACTGCTTTTCCTTTAGTTTTGTGTGGAAATTTGTCTATTCAATGATATAATGAACAGTAGCTTGAAGATGCTAATGGGTTACTTTGTACTAATTTATGCACTTTTATCTGGCAGCAGTCACTGCTTACCAAGAGCAGTTGTTGACCAAGATTGTGACCTGTGTATTGCTGATCTCACTGTAGCCAATTTCTTGAATATTGCTTATTGTATTTTATGCATACCTAATGAACCAAAGTGGCAAGTATTCGTCTGACACTGGTTGTTGTATATAATTAATATTAATAATGTGCTTGACATTGTTCTATTTTAGTAGAGATGGTTTGCAACTAATCATGCAGCCTTTTCTTTTCCAAAAAAAACATCTGCATGGAGACTAAATTTTCTATTATTATTGTTATATAGAAGTTCTAAACTATTTTTGTTGGCTGTGTACCTTCTCCTATTACATTCATCTTAAACAACAACAACAACTAAGCCTTTTCTCATATTAGATGGGGTTGGCTATATGAATTCTTTGTTTCCACAGAGCCCTTGTAGAATCCATGTAAATAAATCCGACAAAGTTTTACACAGGTTGTCGGAAGCCTAACGCAACCCTCCTCCTTTATCCGGGCTTGGGACCGGCCATGCAAGGGTGATCCCTTACATGGGCGGAGTTTACATTCAGCTTAAAGCTGAAGGAAAAATAATCCTTCGGAACTCATAACCAATATGGGTTCTCATTCTCTCTGCAATTAAACTATTATACTTTTGATGTCCTATTGGCATAGGCTGACAGTTTTTAATTCTTGAACACTATCTCTGTCTCAGTTGTTATTTGGACTTCTACTATGCCTCTTCTCCTTAGTCTCTCAGGGAAGGAAAGGTTTACTAACTTGTCCTTCAATTTGTGCAGTCTAAGCTGCCTATTTAGTCCAGTTGTTATGCATGGATGTAATATCTTTTGAGATGTGCAATGTTAACTTTCTGGAGTTTCGTGGCCATGCAATTTTTTTCTGTGTAACCTTCAGACTGAATTTCCTCTGACACTACATTTATGTCTGATGTTGTTCAGGTTATGAGTTTGATTATATATTTGATTGGACCATACTAAAGTATCAACAGGCACAGAAGAAAAAAGCTCACCAGCGTTCTTCTGTTAGTTTTATTGCTTATAGCAGCTTCCTTTCAGCTAGTTGTCTGCTAATTGCATCCTGCATGTTTTTTTTAACATAAGTTTTACTTGTTCTTTTTTCTTGCAGCCAGTTTCTGGAGGAACCAGCAGTCGTGCCATGCCACCAGATCCTGGAAGACATCGAGGTCAAAACAATGTTTTCTGAGTTTCTGAAGATCAATCTCTGATTTGTGCATCTTGTTGTGATGCTTCTTTACCTTTTTAACCGAATGCCTTAGGGTTCAGTGTCCATATCCAAACTAGTTCTTTAGTAGGCATTCCCACACACATTCTAATTGATGGTCTTTTTCAGGCAGACATGATGCTACTGATTATCCAGCTGATGTTTGTAAAGGGATTGGAGGTCTAGATGGCAATGTTTCTCGCCCTGATGTTCGGATGCCGTTTAGGCCCACTACTGAAGGGACCTTCTGTGATCTTCTTGGTAATCATGAGAAAAATGTAAGCTTTATCCTATACTCTATTTTGGTTTTGTTTGATGTGTAGATGGTAACATTGCATGTTATTGACATCTGGATGGATGCAGTTTAGGTCTACAACTGAGAAGACATTTGGCGATCTTCTTGGCCACCATGAAAAAACTGTAAGTTCCATTCTTGGTTCTGCTTCATGTCTCTTTCCCTTGTAAAGAATTGTTGGCTATATTGCTTGCATAAAGTTTAGATATGGTTATAATTCTGGTTGTTATGTATATAAAAAAATTTAATTGTTTTGTGCACTTTCTTGGCATTTCAAAACTTTAGAAAGCATTGAAGAAAAGCAAAATTGCCTTTCTTGTTTCTATCGCTGCAAAGCATGATATCCTTGATGGTTTCAACATTGATACCAGTGGACATGTGGAGCTCGATTGCTAAACCCGTTTCTTATTTGATCCCTTTGATTGTTTATTTTAGAGCGCTTATTTCGTTTTTGGGGTACCTTGAGTGTGAAGGCTTTGATGGGCTCCTTGAGCCTTTTTTTTTCAATGAAACTGGTCTCTGTTTTTCTAATCGTGACTGATGTGGGCTCGAGCTTCCATTGCTTAGGCGTATTTATTGGTTCCATTTGTCTCATGCAACTGTTGACAAATTGTTTGGTGAGTTGTACTTAGTGGGTCTCTTTAGGTTTTTCAAGTATGTTATTGACGGTGTTATCTTTTTGCGTGGAGGGGGTGGATATGTCGTTTATTTACTTTGGCAAGAAATTGAGGTCTCTCTGCGATATTTTGACAATATTTGTTTACAAAATTTATTTACATAGTTGATGGATTTTGATTATTTGCAGCGAGTTGGAGCTTTGGTTGATAGGGTTCAGATGCCATCGACTTCATTTGTGCAGCCAGGTACCTCCAGGAGGAACGTCATCACTGGCAGACCAATGGGTCCAAATGAAAGCACCTATCCTGCCGGTATTGGGCCATCCACTTCCTGGTTATCTTCGCTACAACACAATGCTGCAAAAAGAAGGGTATTTCCTGTCGGACTCTCTAAACTTGTTTACGTGATATTTTCATAAAATTCCTTTCTAGGCCTACTGTATTTTTTGCTTCATGTGGTAATTGTAATTTATGGTATCCTCAGGAATGAATGTTTAAAGGAGAACCCTCTTCAGAAGTCATGTGTTAAGGCTGTGAAAGTCCATGAGTCTTTCAGGTTCAAGCCACATTGTGGAGATCAGCACATTCTGTAATTTTTGAGGTGACTAAACAAGGGAGGCTAAAGTCAGTTAAAGCTCCACTGTTATTGCATGATTTGTTCCTGCTGTTTAATTATCACCATTTGCTGGTTTGTGGTCCATGTAACATGATGATATATGATATGCTCTTTCATATTCTTCTGTTAATAGATAATATAGTCATGGCTGTACTCTTCATCTTATTCCTTGTAAATGTGTATCTTATCCCATTTATTTAGTATGAAATTGGTACAGAAGTTTAATGTTATTACTACTTCGAATTAGGCTCTTCGCTATTCATCAGGATCATGTTACTCTTACCGTGATGACCAAGTTTATCCAAAGCTGAATGAAACGAGATGGTGCTTGAGGTGCTGACATATATTCCTTGTCTATGTTGGGCACCCGCCAGGTACTGGTTTCTTTTTATGATGTTATGAACATTTAATTTTACATTCTTTCCTGCTGCTTATTGGAAGTATTATTTCGTTCAGGCATCAAGTATCTCTTCTTGCAATTGCTTCATGTGCCAGGCTCTCATGATGAAGTTGCGAAATGGAAAGCGTGTATGGTTAAACTAATTGGAAATTGCATTTCTCAAATGGGGCAATATTCTCTTTCCTTCTGGAAATCTTCATGACGTCTATATGGATGTGAATCAATATAATATATATGTTTCGGACAGGTCAAGGCCTGTACACTATCTGTCCCTTATTGTTTCTGCTTTTGGAGGATCAAATTCCAATTGCTTATCAAGAACAGCATCAAATCAATAAAGAAAGGGCAGACTATGCCATTAAATGACTGATTGGTGATAAGTACTGGTTGTGACCCATTAAGTCATGTCTGCTTGTTCTTTCTTTATTGATTTGATGCTGATCTTGATAAATGATTGGAACTGTTACTGATCCTCGGGAAGGACAGATAGTGGACATGCCTTGACTCCTTCTGAGCATATATAGATGGATTTACGTCCCGTTGGTTAAGTGGAAATAGATGTCACATTCTTGAACCGCTTCTCTTTTTTGTTGGAGAGAATCTTTTGCCCTGTTCTTTCTCATCTCTGTTAAGTCTCATATTGTATCTTCTATAAACTGTTACTGTATCCGAGGCCACATCTCTTACTCGAAGATCCCTAATGGAACACTTACCTACTCTCCATCCCTGTCGATTCACCCTGGGTTACCAGGGGGGTCTTTTGCATACATTGGTTATTGAACAGTGGGTACTGAGGCTTTGATGGCTCAAATTTATATTAGGATAGCTAACAAGGGGAACATTTGGGCTGTCCACTGAGTTTGCGTTCTTCCAACAGCTAGGTTTTGACGGTCTCAGATATTGACCCACAGTGCTAGTTTTCAAAAGCAGTTTTATAGTCTATGTTCAAATCCTTTTAGGGTGACTTTTCTTTGCCATTTTGGCAAGGGCTCGATGCATCTGAGTGTTGATGCAACCTTTTATCGCCTAGAAGTGAATCCATGATTTTATGTGTCTTGTTCCTTTCTTGAGGTTACTGCTGCGCTGTGCTGGGTGGGCATGAGAAGATTCTGCAACTCACTGAACTCTAAATGGATTTGTTGGTCCTTGGATTTGAATGGGAGATCCCTTTCGATCTATGGATTATGTTTGCTTGCTACTTTATACTAGGACTAATCTCGGCCATATGTATTTTTGAGATGCATCTCACTAGTGTAGAGTTTTTCCAATTTATCCAGTGAAGAGTGAGTTAATGGGCTCTAGTTACTCATGCTAAGTTTATCATTTTGCACTAGCATTGCTGGATTCGTTTCTGCCATCTGCCTTTTCATCTTCTCTTTATTGGTCTTTTTTGGCTCGTGTAAAGGTCGGTCAATAGTCATGTATTTGTTGCTGAATGTTACATATTAGTTCCCAGAAGGCAAATTTTGGGCTTTTGCTTGTGGCAGATGAGAAGCTTTTTCTCTTTCCTTTTCCAGCACAGCACGAACATGGCAATATGGATGGCACGAAGAATAGACGAGAGTGTTGATGCATTTGCTGTTTCTGCTGCTCACTAGGCTCGGGTTCACCTACGTCTTGAGAGCCGCATAAGCAACTGAACCCCGACTTGTGGGGCCAGGCTTAGGCTACTCGACCAGAGCTCTGATGCATATTCAGCTGGTTCTCCTAATGGCAGATCTACGCTTCCAGTTGTCACAGCAGCCAGTGATGCCATTCTTGAAAAATCACTCATCATGGAACTCGTGATCTGAAGCGGCATGCCTCTAGCTTGCTACTTATTATAGTTGTCAAACCATGGCACCTTGCATGCTTTTACAGGCGCAAGGTTCAACAAGCCCTTTTCTTGTTCTCTAGGATTGTTAGAGGAACCCTTGTTCAGAAGTTAGTGGTGGACTCGGAGACCTGGGACCTTGGCTTAGCAAAGAACGAGCGGAAATTCGAACCTTGGAAACCTAAGGACTATTCTCGATAGGCACTCCATGACGATGAGAAACTGGTATGGATAAATTGGGTTCGCTTGTCGGAGACTTCGTATGGTTTTAAAGAGTTCTCTTGGAACTCTGAACTGCGAAGGGGGCCATGAACACTATTCTTTTAGCGTCCTGTTGATTGGTTGTAGTGCTGAATGTGCGTTAGCTTCCTTAGGAATGCTCAGTTTCTATAACATGCCCGACCGGCTGTTTGAATTTCGTTTGATCCTTGGTGTATTCGTTTCGAGTCTTTTCTTTCTCACTGGTCTTGCTCTAGCATATGCGCACCCTCTTCATCGTGGTTGTTCCATGTGAAGGCCAGTTCATGCTTGCTCCTCTACGAGAATTATTTTAGGAAAACCATAATATCATCTGATTGCACTTCACTAGTCCTAAGATCCGGAGAACCGCTATTTACGTGACTTGATCTGTGTGTAGTCCTGAAATGCCTGCTTTCATGACCCAAGCGTTGACACAATTGTGAGATACTATGTTACCTGGATGAGCGTTCTCGTGGGGGGATGGTGCGTGGGTGCGGTAGCCATTTTTTTCTGTTGGATACTCGGCATTTTCGACAATGAGGAGCTGTCGAAACCAACTTGACAATGAGAGGGGTACGTCACAGCTTTTGGAAACCAAAATGTGCGTGGTATGGTTTTATTGAATCCATGGCCTTCGTAGTGTTCTCTTTTGATATTATTAACCTTCATTTGGAAGAGAATCATGGCTGCTATTGAATACCCAGATGGTACTCTTGTTAGAAGGAAGTCTATTTCCTTAATCATGTTTCTCTGACAGTTTTTTTCTTTTCTAATTTAGTTTTCCAAATGTAGGATTGAGATTTTCTAATTTTGTTGAACTCCGGCATTTATGAACTAAAGTTAATACTAAGGGTATAATTTCTCCTAGGTCAAAACACCAAAGGTAAAATCTCAAACGAAACCATAAAAGTAAACGAAATTGTAAAACTTGACGCTGTCAGTTATCTTTTTCTCATTAGTCTCAGGGCGAGAGGGTTTTTCTTTTCGTTTTTTCTAATTATAAAATGCCGTCTGAGAATTGAGTTAGAGATCCTTGTCTACTAGCTTACGTATTTCTGATGTAAAGTGTTCCTTGCAGGCTTTGTGATCTTTGGTTGACTGCAATGGGGGCTAGGTGGTGTGCCACTACTACATCTGCCTCCTCTCCGATAGGTGAAGCGCAGTGACTTTATCTGCACTAAGATAATCTGTTAGTGCAGGAGCCACCAACCCCGGCCTTCTCTCTGATAGTGTTGTCTGAGCTAATCTTGAGACGGCTTATCAGAGGGTAAAGTCACATTGTTCAAGTGCTGGAGAGATTTTTATTATCGTTGATTTGCTCAAAGCAACTCAACATAATCAGCAAACTTGAAGATGACAAAGCCGAAAGAATAGATAAATGAATCACGTACCAGCAGTGAGAACTAACATACAGGTTCTTCCCCTGCTGCCAGGGCAACCCATGCTCATTTACGGTGGCAGTCAGTCTTTGCATCATCTGGAACTGAATGAACCGCCTTTCAAACGATGTCATTCGAGTGTGATAAACCACGCCATACCTCTCAGCCTATGGTAATCATCATTAGCGCCACCCACCAAAACTTATAAAACTAATACAATATATAGCCCACGAGCACGCTTGTGGCCTATAATGCATTGCTTGCCCGACCCTCCATTGTGTGACCCTCAAATTAGACATAAGTTTGCAATCCGGCAGCCTGGAAAACAAGTGGGCAGGGTTGAGCTATGAAGGTCACGTGATCATCACCGGCAGTAATCACAAGCTTGCTCCCTCCATACCCCTGTGTGCCGCCACTTCTTGCTTGGAAACTTAGCCGCTGCCGTTCTGCGAGCTCTTGCTCCTGCATTTCAATTTGTTGCCGCATTCTCGTTTCGTCTCTGTACTTGCAGAAACCATAGATGGCATATAGGAGAATTCTTAGACCTACTATGATACTCACGAGTACCAAAACCAGTTGCAGGTAATGTTTAACATCATTGCACTGGAAGATACGTCTAGGGCATGCCATGAATACATTTACGGGTACCAACAGATTAAACCATAAAGAGACCAATGAGTTGGGTTCTTTGCTTCAGATAGATGGCAAGAATTTGAGGTTCCCACAGCCTGTATACTTTAGTCTTGATAAGGAAACTTTATTCTTTCCTTGAAGTTTAGGGCATACCTGTGTGTGTGTGTGTGCGTGTGCTATTTTTCAAGGAGCTGGCACCAAAAGATGGATGTGTCCGGAAGCTCTGTTTTGTACCCCTCTCAATGGTATGAAGCGTTTTCTTCCGAAGATAAATAATTACAAAAGCAATATCATACAATGGAAGAACAGCCTTTTTCCAAATATTATAGTATAACATGAAGACCAAAAGCACAAAATTTTTCCATGTACATGATGGATGAAAATTGTAGTACCACTTCAAATGATCACTTGGTATAAACATAGATTGGCCTGTTGAATCCAGCAACAGTACCGGGTAGGTCATTGCCAATACTCTCCATTGTTCTGAAACCTATCTGCGTGCATATAATCGTGTCAAGACAGAACAAAGGTTTTCTATGCAATGTAAATAATGGAGAATTTTTTTACCTTGTCAAGAAGAATGTCGGGGAAAAGATCTGGGCTAAACCTTATTGCAGAAAAATTGAATGATGCAACCTGTAACAATGATATGTAAATTCATTTCCCTACAACCGATTTCCAGCAAAATTTTCTATTACAATTTATGGATTTGAAAGACCGAAGGTGACATGTAAGCTTTTCATACTTTCTTCTGAACCCTACTTGCATGCAAGATGAAGGCTGATGAATCTAAGATGGAATATTGACAACCAGCAGGGGCATGACAGCATGTGGAACAACGGGAACTTAAGAATTGCTTGAAGAATATATGGTGAAATAGAACTGAGATGCACAAAATCAAACTCTACAAACTGAGCAGCAATTATCAATAACTAAAATGTCCATAATTATCAAGCATTGCAACTTGAAACAGGTTGCTGAACACTACGTATCTTCTAACTCTGCTAGCTTCTCAAGATCCATGACATGACAAAGGTATGTACAACAGAGTTGTAAAATTTTGCTGATTTATAATATGATCATTAACATTATCATTTGTGGTATGGTAAAAACATGCACGGAAATGTACCATCGTTGCATATCCTGTACTATACAACCTATATCATGTGGTAGACATGACAAACTTCTTAGTGTCTCTTGCGTGAATCCTTTCCAGATGCAGACAGGGTTTACATAAGACACTTTAAGATTTTTGTAGGATACGGGTTAGGACGTTCTTTGGTACCACGTTTCACAAATACTACCCAACCCCATCGGCATGGGAAAAAGGCATGCTTACGGTAGTCGAGGAGAAAAGTCTAATTCATAATGAGATGTCTAAATAAGAAGACCTCCTAACTGTTGAAAGGAAACAATAAAACATCATCTTGCTTCTCCAGAGTTAAATGCTGGTATGGCACAAGATCAAGCTCAAATGGTGAGAATGCAGTGGACCCCACTTAGTGTGGGAAGCATCGTATAACAAGATGCCTACATGATTAAAGGGAAGAAAATGGATAAAAAGTTCATTTCTTTTTCCAAATCCCTAATTAATAGCCAGTGTGAGATCAGTCTAGCTGCCAAGATACAAGAAAACAAAAATTTAAAGTCTACCTCAGATACAAGACGGTTGCTCTCGTATGACTTCCAAGGTTGGGGCTCCAGTAAAAGAATGCCACCCTACTAACAATGAAACATATCTTTACATCAACGGCAAAAAAATTCTCAAAAACACCATCACAGTACACAAGGGACATTACCCTTCTAAGTAATCGCCATATCTTGGAAAATAACATGATCAACCCTTCATCACCCCAATTTAGATGAATCCATTTTGCCACACTCAAACTGAAAGAAAGCACAGACAAAGAGATTCTCATCAACCTCAATGACATACCATAAAGCATACACGGCTAAAGTCTGTTGGGAAGCACAATAACGTCAGACAATTAGGTCAAACAATAGCAACGGATCCCAGTCAAAACCTACCAAAGAATGGTGTCATATTTTTCTCTTTCAGGAAATAAATTCTCTATAAAATTTTCTGTTTCAAATGTCACTCTTCGTAACAAGTCATCTTCCCTCGATGCAGAAGTCTGTTCTGAAAGATGCATTCTTTTACCATTAGCAGAATCACTGACAAGACGCTGTGAACCATCAGGAACCTCATCCAACTTCGATGTCATTCGTCTGAGGTTGCGACGTGCCATCTGCACTAATTCTGGGAAACGCAAGGAAGCACACTCAGAGTGAAAATATAGGACCTTTGATTATAGGACTCTATGTTGAACTATAATTCCAAACCTCTCCTGTTAAAATTTATGATTGAATATCTTAAAGTTTGTGATTGCTAAAAGGAACAGATCGATCAATTAAGGTATAGTTTAATAACCAAAACCAACCAGGAAAGGAAGCGCAAGAAGCAGGAAGAAAAATGAATCTATAATCTTATTTCTTATGTTGAATAATCACCCATTACACTCTTGTATAGTTCCACAGATTATTCTAAGGAAACTGATTCATGAAGATAAAAGAGTTGCACTATTTTTGCCCAGAAGTCTGCAACATTTAAGCTAAGAAGTGATAGGAGATCAACATTGAGTATTTATTATAACATTATACGACAGCAAAAATCTACATACTGCACAGACTAATAAAAAGTACCAGTCCGAACTTGAGCAGAGAGCCGAAGTGAAGTCACTAATTTAGCAAAATCTTACCAAGTGAAATCAGTAATTTAGCATGAAATTATCATACATGTTGCACCAAATCATATAAGTAAGACAACACCACAATTCTGTGCCAATAAATCTGTTAATAACGAATTATATTATAGAAACAAACTGCTTAGATCACGTTGAGAATGATCCTGATCTAGTTCAGGGACTATTAGAAAGCACTCTGGTCATACCACTAACGAACAGAATGCAGTCAGTTTGATAATGATCGAGTGACATTGCTTCTTTGAGCCAAACCAAGGAATCAGTTAAATATGATGCGAAATGCATCTTGTGCTATCGTTGATAAGAGATTTCTATAAAAATATGAATCAAGCTTTGAAGAAGGAATGGCTTGTTTTACATTTTTATAAGGAATGGCTTCTTTTGCAAGGTTTATTAGGAATACCTTACATAAACAATAAACACCTTACGTTAAAAAGGTGGAATGATTTAATAAACTCTACAAAAAAAGCCTTTCTTTTTTCTAAGGTGGGTTTATCTATCAAAGGTGCTATAATAAACCCTACAAAAGAAATCATTCCTTATCTTACTATAAGCTTGCAAAACAAGCAATTTCACTAGCTTATTAAAAGCCTTGGGAAACAAGCCTCAATGATACTTATAATGCCCTGCAAAACAAGCCTTTCTAGTCACATATAGTAAAGGGAGCATTGCAAAACAAGCCAAGCTTGTTACTTACAGGTGCTTACTATTTTTTAATGTAAGGTAGTGGGCAACCCCCTTCCCTCTCCACCATTCAAATCTAGAGAGAGGTCTAGGAGTTCTAGAGAGAGTCTAGATCTAGCAAGTGTGAGCCAAGTGACAACCCCTCTAGTGGTCGCCACCCACACTAGTGATGCCGCCACCTTCTCTTGTCCTCATCAAAGGTCCCAACCGCGGCAAAAATGAATAGAAGATCAAAAACCTCATGAAATAAATTGCAACAAAGGTTGCTAGACAAGGAATTAGAAACAAGAGAAAGTATTTTCAAATTTTGGGATGAAAGAAGAGAAGAATCACAAAAGGAATTGATCAAACCAAAAGTGAAGTGGACAATAGACTAGAATTAGAACAGAATGAACAATATTGGATGGTTTGTTTAACTAACCAAAGCATAGTATCATTATTAACTCTCTGATATGAAACCTAAAACATTATTGTTAAAAGTTTAAAGAGTAATGTATGATATTAGATTGCCTTTAAGTGTAAACACGTGAAACATAAGCTGCACATACTAGGATAAAAGATCATTACAAAATAAATGAGAAGCATAAAAGAAGTTATTAAAGAGGCATTGGAGGAGCAAGGTTCCTACGGAGAAGCATTGGAAAAGAAAGACTCTCTTTCCAAAGCGGGGTGCGCGCGCTTCCCACTCAGAAAATAACTCTGGTTATGACATCAACAACACTCTTTGGCATGCATTTCATCCTAAGTGCCCCCTAACATGAAGACAATCTTCAAGAAGAATCCGTTGCCCTCTTTTTCCATGTTGGTAAGGACTAAGGACAATATTTTGCACTGCATAGCTCCTTTACATGGCAATCCAGGTTGATTGCATATGGTTGCTTGTTAACAAATACGATCAATATGAGATGGATTCAGCAAAGATACAAACACACCTAGAGTTATTTCAGAAGTTATGCCTCAGAGGGACAATCATGAAAAATGTCAAAGAACCATGAACTACTAATTATGAAATCTGAACTATCAGTTTTGGTATAAAATCATTTATGAATCTGTGATGGAAAAGGATAACGTACAGAGGTCTTACTGTTATCAATATCTATCCCAAGAATGCTTCGGCAAGAGAACTTCTTCACTGCACATAAGATGGGGAATGCAATAAGTAAATTTAACTTCAAAAATATTAGAAAATATAAATAAGAATGGTTGAAATCTGCACATATGATGCAAGGAGTAGTACCAAAAAACTTACTCAAATTAACCACCATAGCTTAAGCATATGGCTTTAAAAAGATAACAAGTCAGATCCAAACTCATATGCTATTGTAAATGCATTGAAAACCGAAGGCTCCATCAAGCACCAATAAGGTCTACAAAAGTTTAACTATACCAATCATATCCCTTGATCTCGATTGCCTAGTTGCTTAATCTGATAGACATTAATCCAAAATCAAATCTCCTGATGCTCCATCACATCTGCCACGAGGACTCTTCATAAGGTGAAGTGTCCATGCAAAATGTGTGCGACCACAAAACCAGTATTGATACTATGTTGGACATGCTAGATATAACTACTAGCCAAACTTTTTACAGTTTTCTATTTCTTGGTAAGTTTTATCAACCAATTATTGTAGTTATTATTCCAAGGTAGAAATTCACGAAAACGGTCTAGGTTTGAAAGAGGAACTCAAATTTCACAAATCCCATGTATTATAGAACGATATCATAAAAAAGGATAAAATGTTTGCATAGTTCACGGGACCTGGTGCTTTGAGATTCTTTACAGGAAGATAATAATTGCATTGAGAATCAAATTTCAGAATGACTTGGGTCAGAAGAAGAGCTCAAAATGAGACCTCTTGTCCAATTTGGGGTTTAAGTATCTCTTTTCGAGCACCATTTTCCAGTGACAAAAATACTCAAAGAAAATAATTTCTCAACTAATACTTCTCAGGTTATATGACACATATCATATAACATAGGGAGATAAAAGGTGATATTTGTTATATAGCAGCAGACCAGAATGGTCGAATGTTGACTACAGTAATATAGTATTATGCAGCACATAATATATGATAAATCATATTATACATGAAAGAATACATGGAATGCATGTTCAATATCAGCTAAAATGCGACATGAAAGTTAATGTTGATACACATTGCATCCACAAGAAAGACCATTTCAAATACTTAGGTCCAAAAAACATGGGAATAGTGATGGAAAAATCACACTGAATTAGTTGAATGGATTCAGGTTAACTAAAAAGGAGAGGTGCATAAGGTACTTTATTGACAAGAAAATACCAATGAAACTAAAAGGAAAATATTAGTGTTAGACGTTTGACGTAAATGTATAGGCCTACAAGGAAAGACCAAATAAAAATGAGGTTATTAGAGAAAGAATGGTAAAGAACCAGTATAAGATAAAATGAGAGACACACACGCTTAAGGTGGTTCAAACATTTTAAAGGCAGACACTTAGAACTTTAATCAAAAGGTTCCAGAAATTCTTTTACCAAAATGGTGTGGAACATTGAAGGGTGAACACTTCAAGAGAGGAGAGGAAAGCCTCTAAAATGTCAAAGGAGATGACAGAAAATGATATTGCTCTTTTGGAGTTCAATGCTCTATGATACAAGATCGAGCTCATTAAGAATTCATGTAGCTAACCCCACTTAATGAGGAAAAAGGCTTGGTTTGGTTTTGGTATGGTTATAACTTATAAAGCAGAACAAACATTAATAGGATTGCAAAAACTGCCTGTCATTGGAACTTATTGCTAAAAAGAGTGATGGATGTTGGGCCTAATGTAGGTCAAATTATTATTTTTACTCTTGCAAATGGACATTTTGGGGATATAAATGAGGAAGGTAGGGCGATTTTAAATTTTGCTATGGCATTTGATCTCTTTATAGTCAATACAATCTTTAAAAAATGAGATGAACATTTAATTACTTATAAGAGTGGCTTATCACAAACACAAATTGATTACTTTTTTTATAAAAAAAAGAGTGTGTCGTAAAGATTGCAAGGTAATTCCAGGAGAATAACCACCCAACATCGACTTTTAGTTATGGATGCACAAATAAAAAAAGAACAAAGAAGAAAAGAGTGCATCGAGCTATTCGGACTAAATGGTGGAACCTCAAAAGCGAGAAAGAAGATATATTTAAACAAAAAGTCTTTCAAGGAGATGCTTGGAATTATGTTAGTACACCTTGTGATATGTGAAACAATATGACTATACATATTAGGACAGTGGCAAAAGATGTTTTAGGTGAATCTAAGGGAGGTGTACCGGCACAAAAAGAAGCTTAGTGGTGGAGTGAAGTAGTGCAAAATCAAATCAAGGCAAAGAGGACATGTTACAAATTACATTATGCTAAGAAAACTAATAAAACTTTAGAGGCTTATAAAAAAGCAAAGAAGGAAGTGAAAAAGGCTGTCAGTGATGCAAAAGCTAAAATTTGGGAGGATTTATATAAAAAACTCAACTCAAAAGAGGGTGAAAGAGATATTTTTAGGATAGCTAGGGCTAGAGATAAGAAAACTAAAGATTTTAATTTTGTTAGATGCATCAAAGATGAGGATGAAAAAATTCTAGTGAAAAATGATGATATAAGAAATAGATGGAAAAACTATTTTTATAAGCTTTTTAATGAAAATAAAGATGTTAGTATTAGCTTAGGAGAGTTAGCCAAATCAAAAAAGTATATAAACCACAATTTCTACCGACGTATTCAAAAGAATGAAATTAAAGAGACTCTTAAACATATGAAAGGTGGTAAATCGGTAGGACTAGACAATATTCCTATAGAAGTTTAGAAAATACTAGGAGAAATAAGAATCACTTGACTCACAAGACTATTTAATGAAATATGGAGAAAGCAAAAGATGCCCGAGGAATAGACAATGAGTACACTTATACCCATGTATAAGGGAGACATTCAGAATTGTGTGAATTATCGAAGTATCAAGTTAATGAGCCATACTATTAAATTATGGGAAAGAATTATCAAATGTAGGTTAAGACAAGTATCAAGTATAATACAGAACCACTTTCGATTCATGTCAGGCAAATCTATTGTTGAAGGGATTCACCTTTTGAGACGTCTTATGGAACATTTTAGAGCAAAAAAGAAAGGCCTTCACATGATATTTAATGATCTAGAAAAAACTTCTGATAGGGTACCGAGGGAGGTTCTTTGGAGAACCTTGGAAAAAAGAGGTATCCCATTGACATACATTAACCTTATAAGAGACATGTACGATGGTGCAAAACATGTGTGGGGACTCATGAAGGAATGACAAACTTCTTTGAAGTTAATATTGGGTTACATCAAGGAGCAACTTTAAGTCCATACTTATTTATAATGGTGATTGATGAGTTAACAAAACATATTCAAGATGAAATGCCTTGGTGTATGTTATTTGATCATTTGGTTACTTCAGAAGACATAGAAATTAAAATTGGCACACATTGCATTCCCCAAAAGGAAAGTTTTAAATACCTAGGGTCAATTTTTCAGAGTGATGAAAGAATTGATGGAGATGTTACGCATAGAATTAATGTTGGTTGGTTAAAATGAAGAGGAGCATCATGTATTCTTTGTGATAATAAGATACCATTAAAGGTAAAAGGTAAATATTATAGAGCATCAATTAGACCTGCCATGTTTTATGGTTCCGAGTGTTGGGCAGTTAACCATCAACATGTACAAAAGATGTCGATGACAGAAATGAAGATGTTGAGATGGATGAGTGGTCATACAAGAAAAGACCGTATACAAAATGAGGTTATTAGAAACAAATTAGGAGTAGCACTAATAGAAGATAAAATGAAAGAATGTCGTTTAAGATGGTTTGGACATATAGAAAGAAGATCAGAAGTAGAACCTCTAAGAAGGTATGAAAAACTAAATTTGGAAAGTATTAAAAGAGGTAGAGGACGACCACAAAAGTGTTGGAAAGAAACAATAAAGAATGATCTAGCTTATTGTGAGTTAACTGCTAACATGGCACATGATAGAGCTATGTGGAAACAAAGAATCCATGTAGCTGACCCCATCTAGTATGGGAAAAGGCTTAGTTGTTGTTGTTTACTCTTGCAAATGAAGAACTTGGCCATCCTTGAAGCTAATTGCCTATTACCATGTGTTCCACGTTGCTTAGACTTAATACTTCATAACATTGAAATAAGTAAACATGTCAACCCTAAAATTTATTTGATTTGAATAAGGAGCACATCAAACAACAATGACAACAACAAAGCCTTCCCATCTTAAACGATCTCCCTCATTTTATATCTATTGGTGCCACTCTTAATTTGCTTGTTACGTATATGGTCCTTCCATGGGAGAGAATTGAATTGGAGCACAGCAACAAGGATTACTAATGAGAAAAAAGAACAGTAATAAGATACAATACTCTACATTTGTTCCAGTACCCTGCAACAACACCAAGTCCGATACCTTTATCACAACATCAATTTACCCTTCCAACAGAAATCAAAGTTCAAACTCCCAAGGAGGCAAGATGTCTTTATTCCATCAAAAATTCATATAAATCTCTAATAACCAAGTATGCTAGTTTCAGGACATATCAGGACCAGACACCCTGAAAATACATAACTAATCATTCGTTCAAAATTCTATCACCAGCTTGCTGAAAACAGCCTGAATAACCTTCACCACCAATGTCATCTCCATATATGAGCATGGATTACATATCAGGATGCTTCCTGCTTCCAAATATGAGCCTGGTTATCGTGCACTACATACTCAACTTGTCATAATATCAGATTGTCTTTTCCAAGGACTTTAAGCGATAAGGTGGAAGCTTTGTTAGTTCATGCTTCAATAGATACTGAGGATATTTGGATCCATAGCATGGAGTCATTTATTTGTAGTGCTTTCTCTGCAAATCAACAGAAAAGAAGGGCTCCAATTGCCATGGAAAGAGTCCTAAGAAAGGAGTTGTCTCCTCTTTCTTTTGCACCTTAATGTGGTCAAGGATGGACTTACAGTTCTATTTCAAAAGGAAAAATCCCTATCGATCTCCTAAGCAGCAATTTGCTCCATCATCGGAGATGTGACAACATCATCCAATTTGCTGATGATATGCTGGTTTGCTTGAAGTTTCGTTAGATCAGATCTTTATAATTTAAACCATCCTGATTTATCAGGGGCTTCTGCTATCTTTCAAGTTTAGCTTTAAATGTACTATGAGTTTTTTTATCCGTGAAGAAAGACTTCTCACTTTGCACAAATTAAGTTTGTCTGCGCCACTTGAACTTGGCATTCAATTGCCTGGCAATTACACAGAACTGCCCAAGAGCATTGGCAGTGGTGTCTCTCTCACCAAGGAGCATTAGCAGCCAACAGCTTAGTTATGCAGAGGCACCCTTTGTTGGCCATTCTGAAAAGACATGAGGTAGCCTCAGTTAAAATGCACTTACTAATGATTTTTGCTGTCATGGAGAACTGCTAACACTTTGTATTTCTGTTATGGAGTTCTAGTGGCTTGTTAGGTCTCCCTAGTACTATCTTTTGTTAATACTGCTTCTGTTCTCAAAAGTAGAGTCTTCCAAGTTAGATGTGTGGATTCAGAGGGAAAATAAGAAATTCTTCATTCCCCTGTTTTGTTAGTTATTTAAAATATCCATGAGGATCCTCAGGCACAGAAGAGCTTTTAGATGACTTTCTTAAACAGAGAGTTCATATTTAAGTTGTCTTTATCTCAACTCAGGCAAAGACAATGTGTCAAAGACTATCCGAAGTAATTTTGCTTTAAACAAATTGTCCTACTTTCTTTGGCACAAAACAATATCCACAAACAAATCCAAAAATTACAGCACCAGATTGACAAATTTCTATACCATGATGTGCAGCCGTGTATCTACATGTAATGTGAGACCTACATGTATCCCAGCACCTATGCTTTTTAAAGAGATAAATGAAGCTCAAAACTGTTCACAGTAGCATGGAAAAATGGAATCACTAGCGCACCATATTTACCTATGTCAATGGTAATTACACCCTCATTGCATCCAATATCGAGGCATTCCTTGTTTTCAAACCATTCCCTTCTCATCAAACTCAGCCTAGGATCTTCTTTTGATGCATTCTTAACCTGAAAAAAGGCATACCACATAGTAATTCTCAGAGCATACCCAATACCTCATTGATAGTGTTCAAAATGTACATATCTTCTCAAGGATGCAGTACGTAACTCAAATCAGCATTAATGAAAGAAAAACGATGTCATGTAAAGTGTGGTAAAAAAGTTCTCATAAGAATAGCTTCCGGTTCTTATTAAAAGAAAAAGGGGGGTTCCTTTAGGATAAGTTAAAATTTTAATAGGCAACGGCTTGGGATGTATATAACTTCTAGAGGAAGATCCTTTGAGAAGCAGGTAATCTTTTAACAAACCAGTTGCCTGAGAAGATTCTCAAATCAAGTATCAGTAGAACCTAGGATATATTAAAAGAGCACGTCCTATGGACATCAAAAACATTTTCTCTACAACTTGAGCATGAAAGTTTCTTCCCGAAGAGAAAGAGAAAAGAACGGGTGGCACCCAAAATGGAAGATTGAAGTAAAAGGATGAGACCAGTACTCACCCTGTAGCCGTAATAGCGATTGTAATTGCCATATATGAATACAGGACACCGTTTTCTCTTTTTGGTCTTATCCTTCTCGTTCTCCGTCATCGCCCACAGAGAGAGAAAGAGGGAGAGAGTTCACCGTCTATACTGTCATGAATATATAGATACAAAATTATAGCTGGAATACATGAAAAGAAGGAAGTCTAGAATAAATAGAGCGAGAACTCGATTCATGAAGCAAAAAACACCCGTCACCAAGGCAAAAAAGTTCACCAACTGAAGAACCCCAAATCACCAACATGTGGGTGTGTGAAAGAGAGAGAGAATAACGAAGTGCATACGTTGGACGATGGAGGAGAAGGAAAAGATGCGAAGGAGGAGAGACGCAAGCAAGGCGGAGAGAAAGCGCGCGACGCAGTAGAAACCCTCCTCTCCCGTGTTCCCACCGACCCAATTCTTTGGGTAGCGGTGGAAAATCAGGTCCCGGTTGTGTCACTTCGAGTTCGAGTTATAAATAAGCAACCCTGACTCGACCCATTCTTCAACCGGGTCAATTTACAATACCCCTGACTGGGTTCGAATCAACCCGACAAGACCCGTCAATGATTTCTCGGGTACCCGCTCTTTTCGAAACACGGGCTCATATTTTCAGTCCCAACCCCGTATCCTTCCAAGGTTTAGGACACCCGACCCTTGGCTTGGTCCACTTTGATGGCTATCGTTGCAGGCGTTCATGTGTTAGACTCAGTGTGGATCCAAATAGATCCACATTATGTATAGGATGTCAATATGAGATCGAAGTTTAAGTTATGTCTGGCGTAGCTTGAGAAAAAATGTTCTCCAATCTTACAAACCTTCTTCTTTTTTGTATAACAGGAATGTCCAAGCCATATGCACTCCCCAAGTATCGAATAGAACTCTTGATGTTTAACTTGTGAGTCAACCCCCTAGCTAACTGAACCATTGATCTTTGTGCGTTGCGAAGCAAATTCAAACCTACTCAAACCGTGCCCAGAGAAGAATTTGATCTATTTGAATGTTGATACTGAATTTTGAATTTAATTGGTACTGGAGTCAGATTCGTATAAATCACAGTTAACCATATTGAGCTCCGTATGTTTGTGAGATCTTCAGTACCTAACCAACGTTATCAAGAAAACATAGGATTGGTATTCCTCTGGCACTCGTCTACTTTGCATCAGAAGGGAAATATTGTTGCATGCTACGAAAAGAGCCGGCAATTGAAGAAAACAATGCTATGCTTCTAAATAACTGAAGCTAGGAACATTGACGAGGAGAAATTACATATAGTGCACCAGCTGCAGTGATTATTGCACACTCAAGAGGCTTATGATATTTGCAGATTTACAGAGGCCGATCAAAGGGCTTTCAAATCATCTGAAGCATTGGAATTTCCACTTTTATGAGGACAATTAGCAAAAAGCGCCTGCACGAGGTGACCAAAAGAATGGCAAGGCACTACTGTGCTCCCACTCATCATTTTACTCTAGTTCCTTTGCGAAGTCCTCATTATCAATAAAGACCTGAAATATAGACAGGCATAGGTGATAAAAAAAAAGGTGGATATGGAGGTACTAATATGTTTGAACATGATTCATTGACAGATTCCAGAGGGAAAAGAAAGAATTTTCAAATACAAGACTGGTGCCACAAAAAGGGAACATCTTCAACTTAAATGAAGCTGTGAAAGAAATTGGAAAATTTGACGGTTAAGCCCACATGATGACATGAATGCTGAAACCCGTGTCACACGAATCACCTAATCGCAAATCGAGCACACATGAACGGCAAAGAGCTCGAATTCCAATGAACTATGTCAGAGATCGAGCCAAGTAACCCTCTAGCCACACAGTTAATCAAGTCATCAAGACAGTATCAACTGGAAAACCATGTTGGTTTCTGCATCCTTCCCATTTTGTACAGCATCTTCCATTTGGAAGAATGGCTGCGTTTTGCTTGTGGCCCTTGGCAGAGTCCCCGATAGAGGAATCAGTGACGCTAAACATCTAGAATTACCTTCATCAAATGACATAATCTGATGGAGACAAAATTGGTAAACCAAAACATGTGCTAAACTCTCAAGTTATTCCCTAAATAGTGTCTGATGATAATTGCAGATCAGCAAATCCACATCAAAGATAAAAGTCTTCTTTTCTTTTATATGTTTAAAATGCTTTAGGATGAGACACCTTTAGGAAGGTCATTTAACAGTCTTTGATACAACACGACGCTTCTGTGGCATTTCCCTATAAGTCTTGGTCGTATATTAACTCCCTCCCCAAGAGAAATTGAGATTATCATGTCCAAACTTTGTAGTAAGTGTGACTAACAATGTTCTTAGAGATTCTGTGGTCTATTTTTCAGTTTTCCTATTAGCCCGATGAGGGTAAGCCTCATCAGCTGCAGCGCTGGTTTCTTAAAGTAGCTAAAGTCCACTACTTTGCATGAATCAGGACAAATGCATTTAACAAACAGCTTTGGAAGAGAAATCTGTCTACGATCTTGTGTCAGTTTATAGGAGGTCAGAATAGCATTGGGAAGAATTATCTACACAAATAGAAAAATGTCCTATGGACAATCACAATCATTTCAGATACGATAAGCAGAAGAAGAGACTTTTATCACGAAAACAGTTGGAGGAGAAGAAAATTACCGTTTTCCAACCATCCGGGTCTAAGCAGGCAGTGATTTTGGTGTTTATACCTGGCAATGCCCAGGTTCTCGTGTAGTTTAACCACTTCTGCAGTTTTGTAAACATCATCTGCACCAATAGCAATCTGCAGAAAAACAATGATAAGCCTCTCAAGGTGGTAAGAAGTCACATCTGCAATACCTTAGAGATGTTGTAGAAGTTTGAGAGATAGAAATATGTCCAATTAAAATGAAGTACATAAAAATCTTTAAAAAAGAGGTAATCAGCTTCAAATTTGTAGGCGACCTTGAATTTGGCTTCATAAGCATATTATTTGGTCCACAGGGCAATGCCAAGCCCTGGCAGTGTTAGGAGAGTCCATGCTTACTCAAATCAGCCACTTAAGTAATTAGGTTATAGAGACCTTCAGATTCAGGTTCTCTATGCATTACAGAACTCAACCAATTAGACATCGGTTAATGGAGCTCAGTTAACAAAGGGTAAAACTATGTCCAAATAAATAGACTCTAATTTCGAAGGGATTTGCATTTGAACCAGATATTCAGCTTAGAGTCAACAAGATATTCAAACCAAACTTGTTCCTCTTACATCCTTAATAAGTAGTAAGAATCACTCGAGAACAACCATAACTGGGCTATGGATCTATCATAATCAGATTCCTGGATAATAACATAGTTGCTACTTGCTAGAGTATATATATACATATAGGCAAAGTAATCTTCTCCAAAAAAAAAACACGAGGTGTAGCTTAATTTAACATTGAATTTCATATTCCTTTGTGTTTTATTACTGAAATGTGAACACAGAAAAGGAAATCATTTGCAACAAGTGTCAGAGAACAATAAAAGCAAGGTAAAGGCCATCATATAATAAATCAGTCAAAGGCACGAAATAAAAAAAGGTTTTCCATAATATAATTTCTCAGTTTATAAGTAAATGATGCATTACCTGTGCAAAAGCATTTCCCTTGTCGTATTCTGTGACTCCATAATTGTATGTCAACTCCAACACAACATTTTTATCTTCAGGTCCATAGCCCATCATGGCAATTGTATACTGATAATAACACCACAGCACAAGCATGGCACCGTCAGACACAATAATCAAAAGGAACTTTTGTATAAGTCCAATTTGTTGATACCTACACTGGAAGAACAGAAGGACATCACAGTGATGTGTCAATTACATTGTAATCTGGATTATCGCGTTTACGGAGAAGTTCCATCCCAAAAGCCTTCATGGTTTATGAAATCAAGCCGACAAGGTTCATGTTAGCTGGTTGAATACATGACCAACTACTAGTAACTACAGTAAGTCATCTATAAATAATACAAACCCTCTTGTAGAAATCGATGGATTTATCCAGATCTCACCTTTAGCATGACCTGACAGAGTGGTTAAGGTGTAGGGCCTCTTTCAAGAAGCTCAAATTTATACCCCATAGTCTTCAACAAATGCAATCACAGTACTACCCGGTGTTGTTCGACGCGTATCGTATCGTGTACCATTTTGGTCCACGATACGATACGTATCATCATATCGTATCGTAGTGTATCATAATTTAATATTGAAAATTTAATAAAAATCCAAAAAAATAAAAAATAAGAACAAATATGATAATTACAAAGAATTCATATAATACAAAAGTTTAGTAATATTCATCATTCACCATTCAACGATTGAAAAAAAATTATATATTTTCAAGTAAAAAATAAAATACATTTACATTTATTATTGTAATAAGGATCATCAACTAAATAATCTTTGTGTTCTTCTTGTTGAAGATCCTCACCACCTTCTACTTCAAAATAAAAATCTTCATCTCCTTGATGATGTTGTTGCACTATTTCCAAATTAATTCATGCAATGTCTTCTTCGGTTACGAACTTATGAGTGTATTTTTTTCATTATCTTTCATAATCCACTCCTTTAATATATTAAAAATATCCAAACTCATTGGATCATATTTGTTTTCTTCGCTATTTAACTTTTTTAATTGTCTATAAAAAAGAAAGATAAGTAATTAATAAATAACATTAACAATTGAAGTCAAACAAAATATTAAATTGAATCTTTAAGTACTAACTAATACAAGATTACCTTTGTCAAAACTGCACATTAGAACGGATGAAAACTAAGTCATAGAGCCACTTATGTTTCAACTTGTACTTTTTTGTGTAGATGTATTCAAAGACACTCCAATTCCTTTTATAACCCATTGTACTAAAGGTTTGACTCATAACTCTTACTGCAAAATCTATAAAGTTTGGGCAATCACTTATAAACCTATTTTACCAAACATATATAGAAAAAGATAAACATCAAGGATTTAATCCACAATAAATATAAAATTTAAGAAACTTAAATATGAAGATAAACAATTTACCTGGGTGTATATTGATGTGGTTGCGGATTGCTACAGACAAACCCATAAAGTGAAGAGTATTATCATAGATCTTTATCTCTCGATGTATACATCTGTTATACTCACATCAGGGACTAATCTATCTATACAATGAATGATGCAGTTACGGATTAGCCTCATCATCCCTTTTAAAGCTTGCTGAGTACTTGAATGCTAGGTTTAGGTACTATGCTCTTGCATGAATAGGCTCATGCAATTTTTTGTTCAATGTATTATCTATAATATTCCACACGGGCACATAATCCCTCTTTCTTTCATTTAAATTACTTCTAATGGCTTCTTTTGCCCTATACATAGCTTCATAAAGATAGCTCAGAGACGGTTTATCCTCGCTATCAGCAAATCTCAAAACCTTCACGAAATGACATATAATCCTCAATAGTCTAACACATGCATTCCAAAATATACTCCTCAAAATTGTCTCTGAAATCTCATTTAACTTTTTGTTTATTCTATTTTGAGGCAACTCTGTAAATTATTGTCACTCATATGAGGAGAACATTCTCTTTAAGGCTTGCTTTTGTCTCGCAATGCTCAGTACAGATAAGAAATTAGTTATAAACCGAGTTGCAGCTGTATGAAGGAACTCTTCACCATTTGTATATCTCCTTATACAGCATAATACAAAGGCATGGTTATAGATAAATTTGATGATATCTTGACAACACTCAATTGTTGCTTTTATCTCATTTCTATTTCTGCAGAACAGAATTTGATTTTTGCTCAAATTCACGGATTTAATTAACTAGGCAAATGACCACATAAAATCCTCAAAATTTTATCAAATAATCACTGACATGTCTAGATTGGACGTGCAAAACATTGACTTAATTGGATCAGTCGTTCGTCTGAAACAAATTAGTGTTCAGGTGTGTGCAGTCATGTGTTTTAAAAGTTCAGATTTGTAGAAAATTTCAGACATGTTCCCTTGATCATTTGGAACACTTTTCAACCTGTAACCAATCCTAAAATTCATAAGGATCACAAAGGTGTATTGTTTTTATGATGTTCATGGAGATTAATGGATAAACATGCACATTTTGCATCAGTATTGATCACAAACATGATATTCAGTTCAGTCCTCGTACTATCTTCTGCAAAAACCTGCAGAATTTTTAGTTTTTAATTAATCACACTCATAAAACGAATGGTTCAAACATGTGGGACTGAGGAGGAAGAGGGTGTGAAGCTTCTAACGTAACTGAGGAACCTCCGCGAGTGGACATCGGACGGCGGAGCAAGGTGAGCCTGCTTTTCTTCTCCTCCTCCTTTCTTCTCCTTCTTTCCCTCTTTTTCTCTCTCTTTCCTGCGGTTTTTCTCTCTTCACGAATTGGTATTTTGCAGTTGATGGTTGATGCCTTGCAGCACCTTGGAGACCCTTTTTATAGGCCCAAGGATGCCTATTTGCTGTGGGTTTGGATAAGGCAAGCTCCTTTAGTGAGGAGAGCAACCTTTTGGCAAGTAACGTTGTTGTACATGCCTTTCCAAAATGTCGATTTTTTGGAATTGGCAGGTGATGTTGCTTTATTGGCAGGTGAGGTTGTTGTGGAATAACAGAGTGCTCCCTGCAGAATTGGATGGGAATCGTGATTGGTAAGTGTAGCTGCTGGGTTCGGCCGATATGGTAAGTGATGTTGGCTGTGGAAGGTAAGTTGGTGGCCTTTCTTCCAATTCTGCTGAAATCGGCTAAGGTTGCGTTTTTAGGGGTCAGGAATTTCAACAAGACCTGATTCGTGGTTTTCCATACAACTGATGCACAGTTGCCTTCCTTGTATCAGTTTTCCATTAGAAGACAACAAAAATTTATTGAAGCCTTCAATTAACTCCTTATCAGAAGTTGATGGTCATATATTTTCCACAAAAAGCCTCATTGATGAACGAGTTGCCTATATTTCCTACTTTCAAGCAATAGAAATTCCATCACATGCTTCCTGGTAATTGTTCTCAGAATCATGGCCATCCTCATCACTTGAACTAGTTGTGAACCATGTTGTGCTTTGTACGTATGAAGGTTTTTTTTTACAGCATGTTGTGAGACCACAGCACAGCAGAACCTCGAAATGCGTTTTGATAAGGAAATCTTTATTATATAACAAGGCTAATTCAGAAGTTTAACATGAGGAAACCAAACACAAAGCATAAGCAAGCACCATTAATAAATGACCACTTCGAGGGAACCGACAATTTCACATGATGATCTCAACTGAAGTTATATTTATGAGAGTATTTAAGCAACCCCTGTTACCTGCATATTTGCCATGAACATGTTCAAGCAAATCCATGTTACATGCCTACTTACTATGAAAGTGTTCAAGTAAGGCTATGTTATATTTTTGCAAACCAATTTCTATGCTCGCTCGACTTCACTTCATAAGTGTCGGAACACTAACATTATTTTCAACACCAAAGCAACATAACAGTAACTGGTCATAATGCAAAATGGATACCAATCCCTATATCAATTGCATGTCTCTAACAACCAAACATAATATGGACATGTTACCAAATGCATTCGATACCAAACCTTTCTCTTCGGAAGCCATCGTTCTTGCATCAATCTTTTCTTTCTTTTGATGATACCGATTTTCTCCTCTGGAAATTGATTTCTTTTCAAATATGAGCTTTTCTTTCTGGGAAGCTCACTTTCCCTTTTTAAGGCCCGCTTTCCTTTTTGGGCGCCCACCTTCCTGTTCAGGTGTCAACTTATCTTTTTTATGCCTGTTTCTTTTCAAATGAAAAGTTTTCAACATACTTTTTAACAAAAATCTTTTAAGAAAACGAAATCCTGCTTTTCCAGTGCTGAGGGTAAAATCGTCATTTTTATCCAATTTTGTCCAAATTAGAAATTTTCAAAAAGGGAAGCAATCTTTCATCTTTTTGAGGCTTCCATAAAATTTTGATGCCAAAACAAGCTCGTTTGGTACCTTTTTTATTTGAAAATCCAAAGCTACCAAAAATAGCTAATTTCCTAAAAGGCAAAAAATTTTTAAAAAAATTAGGTGTTTACGTAGTGATAGGAGAAAAAAATGATTGTATGCCACAATAAACTTTTCCTCTATTCCTTCCTCATCTACCACTTTTATTGCAAAATCTTTAACAAAAAATGATTGTATGCCACAATAAGCTTTTCCTGTATTCCTTCCTCATCTACCACTTTTATTGCAAAATCTTTAACAACACTCTTTACCCTGATTGATGGTCGAGAACCACTATTACCAACCTTTGTTCTACCATCAAAAGTAATACTATCACCCAATCCAATAACATTATCATCCTCTTCCTTAAATATCTCTAAACTATCCTTCTATTGTCTCCGTTCATGTATGCTCTTAATCATCTGGAAACATTGCTATTTAATAGCTTCTAATAATTTTTTAACTATGCTCGTGCAATGAGCAACTTCTTTCTAGTCTTTGTTAGGTGATATTTCAATCGTTAAATTTCACCAATAACCACATTTTCACAAAACAAACATTTGATCTTCAATTTATTTTCATTAATTGTTGTACCCCACTGTCATGTTGGATCATTATACTGAGATTGGGAGTCCCTAACACCCCTTCCTGCGATCTGAATTATACATTTAAATTCAATCAAAAACCTAAAAATAAAAGCACTTCATAAGTCCTCAATCTTCACGTAACACTCAAATAGAGTGTCTCTCACTTCATAAATGCAATAAAAATCATATCTACGCACTTCATCACTTCATATTTTGTCGTTCAAAAAAAAATGCAAATAACACAAAAAAACAACAAATACAAAGAAAAAAATTCTGAAAATATCAAAAATATACCATAATCCGAGTTGTGAGGTTTACACGGACATCGTAGAGTATTTTTTTGGGAGCCTTGAACACCAAGAAGGAGGAGAGCCACCAGAAGGAGCCTTGAAGACCATTGGAGAGCTGTGAGGAGCATTAGACTCCAAAAACCCACAAAAATGCGGGCTTCTGTTTGGTCATGAACCCTTTAAAATACGACATGATATGCACAGTAATACGATATACGGTTGATCTTTTAATAGGACCAGTCTCCCTGGTAACCTTTCCTCCCTTAGCTTTTATAAGATCAACCGTCCTGTAAACCTTCATGACAACTCCAAAACCACATATCAGACAAAGAATAAAAGTAAATTCAATATGAAAAAATTCAGTTTCTTTCAAAAAGGTCTACTAAAACTACCATCACTTGTTGCCATGTGGCACTATGTTTAGATTTCTTACAGGACACAGATGGTGAAACGGAAAACCATATATCAACATCCACTAAAAACTTATCCACCTAACGCAAGGCAACCTTCAGAATTTTTGAAGAAAAAATAAGACTTTGAATTGCATCCACCAACACGTCAGACTGTCACAAGGATCAAGCTATTTCTACAACAGAGGACATCAAGGGCATGGTTTTGTAAATGATATATATCAATTCAATGGATTTCAATAGCAAACTCCACTAGTCATGTTCTTAATCATCAGTAGCACATCAAAAGTTAGTGCATATAATCCAGAATAGATAGATAAATACCATAAACTTTACATAACCAATTAGGTGTCACACCCAACCATTTGTTCTATTTAAAAAAAGAACTCCAAGAGAGGGTAAGAAGTAGATACGGTTTCAAGATATTGCAAACTAGCCAGGGAAAACAATTAACCTGATCTTGGTTAGTATACTAGATATCCAAGCGAGCCTAATATCACCAAAAGATGAAGGAATTATCTAGATAGCTTCAAGTTTTGTTAGCCTAAAGAGTGTAGTTCTCATTCATAGAACTGCAGTGAAGAGCATTTACCACCTCCAAGAATATGTACGTAATATTCTATAAAGAGGTTGACAAAACCCATCCGATATGAAGCAGTGCCTTTATCTCCACCTCCTGTATAACGAAAACTTGAAGGGTTTTCAGATAGGGTGAATCAAGTAAGCGATCAGCAAATATAGCCAGAAGGAAGATTCAAAGGCTACAGTTTTCAATATAAAAAAAAGAATCAGAATGGGCACGGAAATGCATGTGCAGACAAACATCATCACAAGACAAATGTCATCAAACAGTTTTCCTTATCCTTTAGAATAAGAAGTTACTGCGTTCTTGGAATGACTACCAGGTTGAAGAATGGAGTCTTACATCCTCAACCGCAACGCCAAAATGCCCAAAACCAGTTCCCAGATCGTACTTGTCTACTCCATAATCTGAAAGTGCCAACTTAATGAATACAATAAGAATTCCTCTTTTCAGGGCAGAATGCAATAATAGTAACAGAAACCATATGAGATTCAAGTATGACTAGAAGGTTAGATGAATGCAAATGGAAATATTCATTCCAAGAACGAAAATATTGAATTGACTGACTTACTGTACGCGAGTTCTACAACAAAGTGTGAATCTTCTGGTCCATATCCAAGAAAAGCATTTGAATATCGTTCTTCAGGTATATCACGTTTCCTCAGTAATTTCATTTCAAGGCATTCTGTGTAAAATCTGACAAATTTGCAGGAAATTATGCAAATAAACAATAAAAGCAAGGACACCAAAATTACACATAACTAGGACACGTACTTGATGGTCTTGTCCAAGTCCCCAACACGATATACCACATGAAGTAGTCTACGGTTGTCCTTCTTCACCCAGTTTAGATCAACTTCCTGACTTATGGCAGTGCTTGCTTGTGCCACACATCCCGTCATTCCACCCTCTATAGCACTTCCTTCTACTCTTAAGAAATTTGGTGCTCGTACTCCGAACAGTTCTGCTTTCTGAATAGCTAAGTGAGTAAACAGGAAAATGAGTCATAGGAGAAGAGAAAGCAGATGAAGAACAACCACAATCACACATGCTTGCAGACAGAGGTATCCATGGCCATAGCGTTGATGAATAGTATATCATGGCTCTCAGTTTAGCCAGTGCCAAAAGTGTGGTTCAGAAAAGGAGAAGAGATCATTGACGAGTCAAGCGACATAGTTAGTAGTACCTACAGGTGTTAGTAATTTAATTCCATGCGAAAAAAGACAAGCACTCTATCTCGGGCTTTTCAAGCAATGGCCACCAAGAATTTACTGATAAAATTTGTTGTTTGCACTACTTCTGAGTGTTATAAAGTGATAAGTACAAGTACCATAGCAAACTCCACAGTTGTTAATTTTCCTTTACAGAAATAAGTTCTGCCTTGCAAAACCATAGTTCCGAAGGCGTCACTTCCCAAAAAAATCTAATGACTTAAAGTGAGATCCCCTAAGATAAGAAAACTAAAACATGTTCCATATCACAAAAATACAATATAGTCGACGAACAATCTGAATTCTTGCATTCGGAATACAAACCAAACAGAACAAACTAAGTACAATATAGCCTCTTCGACACTAGTGCCGGCTCCCTCGTGCGCACCAACAGGTCGCCGCTCTCGACCAGGTAACATATTATGGGATATCAATGATCTCTAATATAAGTTATAAAGTTCGGTGTTTCTCATTTTAATCCTCCCAATGGACCACAACAACAACAACAACTAATAAGCCTTTTCCCACACTACAATTCTTTATTTCCACAAAACCCTAGCATGTGCTAAGCTAGCAGTTAACTCATAGGTAAAAGGTTGGTAGAAGTTCTCATTTTAATCCTCCCAATGGACCAACAACAAAAAAATATATAATGGCTAAATGAGGAGAGTGGTTGGTAGAAGGTTGGCCTTTAGCTAGAAATAATGAAAGCTTGGATGTAAAATGGCTACATACATCTTCTAAAGATCATTTCTTTATAAGGATAGCGAAGCTACCTAAAGCATTATGGTCTTTGAAAATCTATGAAGTAAGTGGATAATTTTTTTTACGGGAATTAAACGGCAATACTTTGTGCATAAAATGGATAATGTGTGCTTCTTTTAGCTGCAATCTTCACTACACTTCCCCTCCAAATAAGAAAGAGACTAGCATTAGAGAATGAGAAACTTAGACACGATAATTTATCTGTAAAAATCTATACATGTTTGCCCCATAGTGATGAAGGAGAAAGATGAGCATGGAATTCAAGAGCGAGACAAGAATGCTATGACATGTAGGATGTACGTAAACATCTAAAAAACAAGAACTCGAGAAATGCGATGCATGGTAGACATGATCGATGTGGAATTGGCCTGGTGGTTCAAACTAGAGCTATACCACCAAAACTGAAACTGAGAAATCCTCAAGTTCATGGTATCCAAAAACCGGCCCGAAATCAGAATCAGAACCGCCGCTAAATATGTTTTATATATATATATATATATATATATATATATATATATATATATATTGTAACACCTGTTAACACAACCTGGAAGCGCCCTAGAGTTGAGGTTGGTGGGGATTTGACTCCCGAAAGGCTGTTCTCTTTTCAAAAAAAAATTTCCATGAAGGTTTCGTTCCGAAACCGGAATCAAAACTGTCCCAAAACTAGACTCTCTCTCCCGAGCTCTCGCTTCTGTCCTAGACTCTCTCTCGTGTCATTGAAACTCGCTTGTTATGACTCTCTTTCTCTCTCTTTTGTGCCACCAGCTGCTACACTTGCTGGAGCCCCCTCTTCTTACCACCCCCGCCGTAGGAGGCCTTTTTTCCTCTTGGCGGTAAATCCTCTTGTCTTCTGAAAGAGAAGAAGAGACAAATGTCACTTCTTCCGGGGAGATATGTAGCCTCGTGCATCTTTCTTTATGATGATACGCTCGAAACATGTTTTCTCTTTAAGAGAGATGCGTAAAGTACGCATTTCTCTTAAAAAAGAGTCGCATCTCAAGCATTTCTCTTCTCAAAAAGAGATGCATTCAAAATTGCATCTCCTCTATTCCATAGCGTGAAGTGCGAGCATCTTAGTAAAAGAGTAGTTTGAATATTTTTGAGCTTAGGAGTTGCAATAAAAAAGATGCATCTTTAGTAATCCCCAAATAGTAAGGCGTCTCGTTAAAAGAAGAGTGAAAGAGGACTTAGATAGGAAGATTTAATATCTCCAACTTCATTCTCATCGTCGTAGAGCAACTATTGTGATTAATGAACAATCCACGTATAAAGTAAGAAAGTATGCCCAATACACTTTTGAAACTTTAGTTGCTCGCTGATATGATGCTCTACTTTAAGCGACCACACACACACACACATATATATATGCACCTATTAAAGCACAAAGATGTTTTCAAACTAAGAAAAACTGTTCAATGAATTTTCTTGACCAATCGAAACCAAACCGTGTAAGGAACCAGAGAGGACCCGGTTCGATTCCAGTTCCAGCTTATGTAAAGAACCAACGGTTTGGAACTGTTGGTTCTATAAATTTTTAATAAGCTTCGTGTCAAATTCAATAAACTTTAACAATTTATCCCTGGTTCAAAACAGTTTAAGACCTAAACCGGAATCGAAACTGGCTGTTCCAAACTGACAACTGAACCGGTTGGATCCCGATTCTAGTCATACCAGAACCGGTGGTGTGAAACTGCTGGTTCCAGTTTACTCGTAACTGGCCATGTCTACCCATGTAGTTCCCGTTCGAAGTGTCGGAATCTTACCCGTCATGCCGTCCACACATTCGGCTATCGCTAACCCCGTTTTGCAACTAAAGACAATTTGGATTAGTTGAGACGCTTGGTAAATTCATTGCTCGATTCAAATCCAAGTACCAACAACCTTATTGGCAGTTGATTTCCAAAGATTTAGCTTACTCTTGCCAGAGACTTCGCTTGACACATAAGAGAGAGCTGAGCTCGAACTCACCAGCGCTTGGCATGAGTTGCTCTCAAACCTAATAAACCTTTATACGAATTCAAATATCAAAGTAAATAAATTAAAGTTAAAATTCATTAATATGTGGCCCAAACACCTATTACAGTTGGTCTTTCCTCATGTGTCGATTCAAGATCGACTAGAGCTTCATCGAGTCTGAGGTTGCACAAGATAACAAACGAGTCCAATTCCAGTTGAATAGAGCTCGAGTCCAGCTTGAGGGATGAAGCTTAAGCTTCACTTCTAGCTTAGCATTTCTTATTGTTCTTTATTCTTTTTGGGGTTACAAGGAGGAGGCCAAAGCAACATGCTCACGTCTGTTTTCGGTCTCTTTGAAACGTAAAACTGTAAACGAACTGAGTCATAATCTGTTTTAGTTAGGAGTATCATCGGCTTCAGGACGATTTCAAATTAAATTCGTAACCACTTGAAATCAATATAAATATATTTAAACTTTAGAACTTAAAATATAGAATACAATATATAAATAATAAAAATTAACAGCTTCATGATTATATTCGTAACCACTTGAAATCAATATAAATAAATTTTAAACTTTAGAACTAAAATATAGAATACAATAAATAATAAAAATGAACAGCTTAATGATGACAGATGTTGAGTGAAGATGACAACAGCCTCGATGATGAGAAGGCTGTTTTTAAAGGAAAGGGGCGGAAACTGAAAAGGGGGAAGGCCTATGAGAGGGTGTGTTTGATATGCAGTTCCAGGATCATGGCACTGGAATTGTAGGCCTAGACTAGTATGAGCTTGTAATCATGGTTCCATGAAACCATAATTCTATGTTTGATTTGCCTATGAAACAAACAAATTAGGTTTGAAGGTTTCGTCATCGTGCTCATCGTGTTGAGGTTCAAACAGCATACAATAAATAAGGAAAGAAAAGAGAATAAAAGGAAAATGAAAGAAAGGATGAAAGAATCAGAAAACAACTTGGGTCATTTTATAAAAGATCGTCCGACAACTTGTTTGGGTTATTTTACAGGTAGAAGAATAAGAACGATTAGGGAGGAGAGAGGGATATCGAAGGTTTATTAAGAGAAAAACAGTAGCTTACAAGAGCAATAGAGAGGGAGTTTTGTCCAGTAGAAAAAAGAACAACAGTTCGGAAGAGAAATCAAGAGAAATCGAGAGAAGAACTGAACCTTCGTCAAATATCAATTCCATGGAACTACAGACAGTACCAAAAATCAAAGTTTTGACCCACCTGGAACCTTATATTAAACACACCTTAATAGGAAGCGGAATTAAGTAGAAACGGTTCAGAGTGTTGATTTTTTTTAACGGTTTTGGTGTTTTTTTTTGAAAACATAGAACTGGACGGTTCTTGGTTTTGGTTACGGTTTCGAGTTTGGGTCGAATGATTTGGGTTTCGAACGGTTTTAGAGACGGTCCTGTTCCGTTTTGAACCGGCAGACCGAATCGGCCACCTCTACTCCGGGTATCGAACTCACGACCTTCATCCAAGTCGAGTCCCCAGCCAGGCGGGTGCAGTTCTTAGCTCAGCCTTTCACTTGGCTTGAGTCGAGTTGAGTATCTGTGGGTGCATACCTTTTCGCGGTTTCTCTGTTCCCTGTCGCTTCAGCAGTTCGCATGACAATTCTACGGAGAGTGCATTTCTCTTTGCCCTTTGGCTCCAATGTTTGTTACTCGGTCGTTTTTGAGGTGAATGTCATCCCTTGATTTTACTTGTTCTTCTTAATAACAAGTTAAGTCGATGGCTTTGTTACCGGAAAAGGGCAATGGTTTACATCTGCCGTTTCTTTCTCTAAAATGTAGTCTTGAGTTTTATTCTCTGGCACTGAAATTCTCTCCTGTTTACTGTAAGCCCATTTTGTAGCATTGACTTTTACAGTCTTATTGAATTGATTTTCTTTTGGTGGTTTTGAGTTTCATTTCATATATGGATCACTCGAGTTTTTTTTGTTCGACTCTCTTCTTGTTTTTGGATGCTGCTTTCTGGTTGAGTTGGTGAGACTAATTTCTTGGTCCATCTCGAGATTGTTCTCTTCATATCCTTTTCAATTTACCGGATGGTTCTTTATTTTTCTTGAAGTATTTGATTTAGCTTTGGAATGGTTTTTTTTATAGATATAACCAAAGCAGGAAGAATAGACGGTTCTATAGTTAAGGATACGTTTCTGCATCTGAATCATGTGTTAAAGGTTGATATTGAGGATTATCAATGATTAGTAAGTTTTTTAGACGTTCAATCATCCAAGAATACTAGATTAGGGGCAGACTGCAATACCATTTCCAAGTTCTGACAAGTGAGTGCATCTAAATGCTTCATTTACCCGAAAAAGAAAGATAAGGTGCTGGGCTTTGTTGACAAGCAGAATTGCAGTCTCTAGTAAGCTACCAAAAAATTGCTCTCCTTCGTGCAGAAGACTAATATACCCATGTAGAAGCTCTTTACCTTGCAAACTTGTTCCTTGAAGAAACGGATTAGTGTACAAGCATATCTAGTAAAAAAATATAATATGATCCATCAATGGGCAGTAGAATGGTGCTTTCATGTGTCTGATGTAGGATTGACTATCACAGACCACTGTTTTAGCTTTCCTCTTTCTTTCATACTTTTGATATTCCATATTGTTAGCAGCAAAATTTCTGAGAATGCGTTGCTCACAACAAACAATGATCTATTGGGTTGAATAAATCTCCCCAATAGACGTCTCACTGTGAAGGACAATCTACTTCTACTATGGAAACAGGCAACCTCATGCTTACCAGCCTTTAAACTCTGCCTCTAGAATCAAACACAATTGCCTTCCTGCTCAAGCAATATCATGGAGGTTCTCATCATAAAGAGTGTACTTGGTTTTCTACCCCCCCTTCCTAGAATTGAAAAATTCCAATTTTTTGGGGATACATCCAAGAAAACATCGTACTATAAATGTCACTCTCTTTAAGATATTAATATAGGAATTGGGAAAACTAGTTGCTCATGCATCTTATGGGTAGTGGGAATGTCTCTTAGGAATACACTTTGAGGTGATCAAATAAGTTCTTCTATTTGAATATACATTACTTGATGCTCTCCTTAGTGGTGTCATGTCATTGGTTGGATAAGAAGCATGTTGGTTAGCCTAAAAGTTTTCCCATGGCTTCCTCTTAGAAGTGATTGGGCAAATGTTGAACTTTTGCTAAGTGCACATGGGTTGAAGTCGTGCTGGTGAAGGATGAGAATTAACTTCATTTACATTAAAATCTTAGTCAAAGTTTGTTTCTTTTCTTTTCATACTTGTCACCTGCCATGCAACTTTGATGTTGGTTGCGTGTTGCATGAGAAGATTTTCAGTGCACAAATCTTCTTGATGCTATTTGTGACAATTCTCTGGGAATATATGTAGTCAATGCTCCTAGGAAATAATGATACCATGCTAACCGATTGCTAATACATCTCTTCACCATCACACCAATTAGGGGTGACAATTTTCCACAGGCATGAACAAGGAACAAAAAGACTATGTCCATGTCAATGTCTGAGGTATTTTGTGTTGTGTTTGCATAAGCATATTATCACACTAAAAAATAATGTCGAGCTGATATAAGGTCTAGAATGACAAGAATGTCACCCTAGATTTATAAAAAAATGAAAAAGAAGATCTTTCTAACCGTTATAGCTGTATTGCTTCCCTATTTAATCTCTTGAGGATTATTTTAGAGGCTCAAAACACATGGTTGGCAATCTATCCTCATCGAAAAGTAAAATAATTTCAACTGACAATATATGTTTGCTATCGACATCCCAAATTTGCGTTTGACGACTCTAGATCGAGCATGTGGGTGTGTACTTCTTGTTTACAAGCTGGCGATGTGTTTGGGTATCCTATAGATTAGTGTCTAAAGGATATATGTACGAGGCACACCAATAGTATTAAATGATGTACTGATTGTGCCGTCTATTAGACACAATTTAGTTTTGATCCCTGCCTTGTTTAAGAAAGGTTTTGAAGTAAGGTTTGTCTCTGCCAAGGTAACCATGGAGAAGCATGAAAAGATACCTTCTCTGGACTGTTTGATGTTAAACATGGATTGTTCAAATTAAGTATCAATGAAAATGATGGTTCTTCTGCTTATATAGATTGTGCCTTTAATGTTGATATGAATATATGACATAAACGCCTGTGTATATAAGTCTAAAAAGTTTGAGGAAATTATCCAACTTTGACTTGTTTTTTGGATTTCAAGAAAACACTTTTAATAAGTGTGAAGCTTGTATACAAGAAAAAATGACAAAAAAGTCATTTCCCAAAGACATAACTAGGGCAACAACCCTATTATAGATCATTCACCTGATTTATGTGGACCATTTGGAGTGATATCACATCGATGTAAGGTTTATTTCATAACCTTTGTCGATGATTATTCGATAACATAAATACGAGACACTTGAGGTATTTAAAGAATATAATATGGAAGTTGAAAACCAATTAGAGCATACAATCAAAGTCTTAAGGCTTGATCGAGGTAAAAAATACACCTCTATCGAATTTTTAGAATATTGTAAAGACTTTGGTATTTCAAAATAAAATACAATGCCCAAGATACCTCAACAAAATGGTCAGAAAGATATAACATCACCGTACTAATTATAATAAAGTCTATGTTCGTTTCTCTAAGTATTTTGGAGAGAAGTGATAATACAACTCTATATATACTAAATAGAGTACCTTATAAGGTTGTATTATCTACATCAAACGAGATGTGATTTGAAAGAAAACTAAATTTAGGTAATTTCAAGAGGTAAGAATCTATCACACATGAAGATTCTTTATTAGTTTAGGGATAAGCTATACAACAGGTCCTTGAGATATGTTTTCATTGGATATCCTAAAGGTTATAAAAGATATCGGTTTTATCACAAGGACCATTGATTAATAGAGAATAGGGATGTTGAATTTTTAGAAGAGACTAAGAATGATATATTTGAAAATGATGACGAATATGTTGATGATCTAGTGGATCTAAGAATGTCTTAGATTTGGTTTGGATCCTATTTGAGTTAAGGTCCACACTAGTGAATTGTCTTGTGTTGGAATGTCATGGGTTAGTGTTCATGTGAGTGAGGGTTTTTTACGTATTGGCCTTGGAGTATAAAAGGCCCCATTAGGTTTTGCATGAAGGAGGGGAACTCATAGAAATGGCAATGGGTGGATACGGTTCGGGTTCTCTTTTTCTCCAACGGGTAGTGGGGCGGGGCATATATATATATATATGTGTATATATATATGTTTGTATAGCATTAACTAGGTTGATCTTAATATAACTTTAGCCTCCAATACTATTTCTGGATACTTGAAGGATTTTTGTTTTATTTTTTGATATAAATGATGCTAGATTATGTATACTGCAAAAGCATGTTGCTTTTATTTACATTTTGTCTTGACACTTCAAATATAAACTTAGCCTTTTAAACTAGAATTGTCTTGAAAAGATTACATTACTGATTTGAGTTTGAAATATATTTTGGTAACTAATTTGTTTCTCACATGATTTATTCAAATTAGACCTGGCTTTAGCTTCTGTAAGGACTATTAGGAGACCTGATAAACATCTGTACGGTATCATGATTTATGGAACCAAGTTTGATTGACTATGGTGATTTGTCGCATTCTGAGTCATTTGGTTCACTTTGACTTTATGACTCACGTGTAGTTTCATACAAATAAATTGCGATTGTAGTACTATGTCAACACTTGCATTTAAAACATGGATCCTTGACTTTCTGTTTGCCTAGAAACCACCTTTTAGTTTCTTCCTTGTTTCTGATCCTGATGATTACATTTGGCGCTATTGTTATCTTTGGGATTCTAGAAGTAAAGCTGGGTTTGATTACCTTTTGTTGGTAGTATGTTGTTTGCCTCACTTTGGTGGTTTGTAACTTCTTTGACATGTGTTATTGTGTTTCACCTTGGTGGTGTGTGGCTTGATTGGCGTTCATTTCACCTTGGTAGTTTGTGGTTTGGTCGCCCTTTGTTTCACCTTGAAGGTTTGTTACTTGATTCATTGCCGTTTGTTCCACGTAGTTTGTTTGTTGTGTGTTTCATCTTGGTAGTTTGTGATTTGTGGACTGACTAGTGATACCAAGACTGTCCTATTTTGTGCATTAGTAATGGAGATAGTTTTGTTTTACCTGGATGATTTAGAAATACTACTGATTTTCTTGGAATCTTCCTTGTTTCCCAATGTTTGGCTCCTTGCGGCCTTTAACCTCCCTTTTGGCCAGCTGTTCTTGTCACTCTCTTGGATTTTTTGCTAGCGGTTCTTGAAATGGCTTGCCATGATGCTTCTCTACCGCAGGCATCTTATTCGCTAATATCACCTCCCCACTCTTCTGCAGTTTGTGTGAAATCTATTGAGCACTTCAAGTGTCGGTCTTTTCAACAGTTCAGAGATGCTTATGGAAGTGGGTCAGAAGGTGGTGTTTTCCCTTGAGATAGCAACCAAACTGCACAATGCAGTTTGTCAATAGAGAAAGGCATCTCTAGAGAGGAAGCAAGAGATCTTGGCATCAAACCTTGTATGTTAAAAAGTTGTAGGTATTTCATTTGCCAATGACGATGAATGTTCTTAAATTAAAGTGCTTAGAGTTTTCAGTGGCCCAAGCTGGCTACTGAGTGTGTGATCTTTTGTGCCCATGCTCTTGTTTCTGTAGGCAACCTTCCTTGGTTTTTCGTATGAGTTTAAAAATGTTGCTGTGGGTAATAAAACACGCTGTCTCCATAGTGAAGTGTCTGAGTGTAGACAGTTTTGGGTTATTTGAAGCTGCTGCCCCCATTCATCGACTTATTGAGAGGATCCCTGATGCATCTTTTTGATGCATTTAGTTAGGCTGCATTGTAGTCTTCACAACTTTTGAAAGAATCAATAAACAGCTCACTTGCTTCCTATGCTTACAGCATGTGCCCACGAAACCAACAGACTTGGTTATCTAGTCCCCCTGTCTTCAAAATAGAAAGATGAAACTTACAGATGGAATCATTGAAAATGAAGATACTCCACCATGATCAGAGACTATGAAGGTGTCAGTGCAACTCAAAAGGTCATGAAAGGAGTTGTAATGCATTAAATGTATTTCCTGTATGGGTACCTTGAGCAGATGCCTTACAGCTAGTTAACTAGCTGTTGGCTTCTTAAACACACCTTCTCTCTCCTCAATAAAAGGAGAACCCATCCTCACTGTAAAACAATATATTGTATCCGTCTCTCTTGAGAGGTTTCATACAATAAACATGTTATTCATTATCTTCTCATTCTTCTCCAGTGCTGTGGCTTGTGATAGCCATTTTGTGCAGCATTCTTGCTTATGTGTTCGCGGTTGCTGTTCCCTTACAATCTGCACACTGCCCGGTTTGTGAAGACATGGTGGGGATCAATTATTGGACCATGAGAAAATGGACCCACCGAAGGGCATGCCATAGAAATCAAATAAAACCATTCAGTGCCGTGCATAAGCAGCTGGAGGTGTATTGGCACATTACTGTGGGAAATCTAATGGAGTTAATTTCTCCAGTAATGCATGAAAGAGATTGATTTTTGTGATCAAGTAAGAAAGAGACTTCTTCTCACTCGTAGTCAACCTTAAAGAAATGATAACATGGACACATGAAGCTCTTGAAGAATCTGAGAAGCAGTGGCAGTACATGCTAAATAAAACAAGAATCGGCTTTGTAATATTTTACCAAAGGCTACTTCATCTTAGTTACATGGAGCAATTCATCCCCAACATATGGAGGATCCATTGAGTTTATAGGAAATGACAAATAGTATCATTGTTGAGCTATGCCTCTTGAATTTAAAGTTCTCAAGCCACGGAATGCCATGATTTTGCAACATGACTTCATATTTCATTTTGCAAAAAAGAACCCCTTTCAAGGGGGTGAAGAAGCCCAGCATGACACCCCCAGGTCTCATTCCTAAGGTCTATTCTTTTGTGACATGATTATGGAACAGAATGTCTATTTTTTGAAAAAATAACTTTCTTGGAGAATCTGAGGTGCGTGCAGTATTTTCCTTGTAACTTTACAGTTATGCAAAATGTAGGTCGAGTTTTCTGTTTGACCTAAAAGGTTATTTCTTCATAACAGATTACATACTTCGCAGCAATCAGTTTTGGATCAGCTCTATTAGATCTTATGCTTGTCATTGTTTATAATTTTCTTACGGGATATTTGATCAGTTGTTAAATATATGGCAGAGATGCTGCAGTTTTAATTGTTCCTCTGATGAAGGGATTGCTGATTGGAAACCCTGGTTAAATAAAATGGAAGGGAAAAAGAAGAGGAGGATAGTGACTTCCACATGGAGGCCAGTCAATTTGCAATCACAATCTCCTGCAGGTTTTCTTCAACTTTGCTATGCGTTCTAGATTTAGAAGCATCAAGTAGAGACTTTCCTGTCATTATGTTTTTTTGGAGCAGTTCTTTAGAGAATGCAAACATGGTTCACAGTCTTCGCTTTTAACCAATACTAACATAACTGATAAATGCTTCCTTAACCGTGTCTTGCATCTAAATAATTGCATTGTGGACCAGTACATGACATTTCTTTTGAGACTGGAGGATTGCTTGGGGCCTCTGGGATTCATTTAGATGGGCATTTCAAAATGAGGATGGAGGTCGTCCGTGTATTGACGAGCCCATGTTTTGTTCTTGGGCTCGCTAGCACGCTGGATGGTTATTTGGAGTTAGCTTGCTTCTCAATAATAAAGCTTAAGCTTAAGCACTTTCTGCTATTTGAATGCTGCTTATCATACTAAGTGGGACTGCCTGGCTTAGCTTTCATGGATTCAAGTCCTTTTTATGATTAAACTGACTATTTTGGCTGTTGAAAAATGACATATCAAATGATACTATCTTAAATTTTATTACACCATAAACTTTATATTCAAATTCATGCCTGAATCTTGTGTACATCTCCATGGGAGCGAAAGTAATTATAAACAACTAACTTACAAGTTATATTCATAGGAAAGTCATCAGAAATGAGACTCAAGAAAGTCATTGAGTTTATTTGGCACTTTGTTCATTTACATAGTTTGCTATATTATGCAAGAAATAGTGCAAGTTTTTGAGCAATTGGAATGTACTGCCTATGGAATCATAGACATAGAAGTGGATATTCTCATAGCACAATATTCTGTATCCAACTTTATAAACTCTAAAATCATGATATATATGTATCCATAGTGATATCAACTATCAGTGTCTCATAATATTTTAACTGTAGCTCCTTGTACTTGAAAGTACAAAACTTTCCTTTTGGCTGCTTGATGTATACACATTTTGTTTTTCCCTCTCTGTGGATTGCAGGACACTTGACTAAGGAAGCAAGCATCCACATAGGAAATTCATCAGTAGGAGATCAGTATGATTTGGAGCCTGACCTTGGAGGTCAAGGGAGTCATCTTGAAGATTCTGGTGCTTCTGAGGTTGTCACTCAGGCCATGGAATGTCCTTCTGGCTCGGTATCTATGAAGCCCACCAGTCCTAGTAATGATGTTCAGGCTGCAGCTTTGAAAACCCATTCTCAGGAAATAGCTATCACGTACTATCCAAGAAAATCAAAAAATTCTGATAGTGAAATTGGCAACAACATTTTGAATGACCTCAATACTTCACGTATTCCAGTCACTGAAGTATTACAACATTCAACTTCTATTGAGGTACGTTACAAGCAGTTTTCATCTAGCTATTAAGCAAGGACGACTTCAGGATACACATGCACACACACATACTGATGGTTGGCTTCAATTTATAACTTTAACATAGTCAGCTGTTATGACCTTTCTATCTTTTATTCATCAAGTTCTTCTTTATAACCCTGTAATATGGTCATCTTAGTTGTCATGAGCTTGTTTAAGCAACCAAACCCTCACTTAAGCTTTTTATCAGTGCAACTAGGAGGTATCTTTTATTTTCTTTTCAAAAATTTGTTTACCTGTATATATTTATGTACATTCCTACTGGATGTTCTTCTCATGTTCATGTATCTCTGTGCAGGTTGATGCTTCTTTGCTTCGCTTTCTCAAAGGCAAAGGGTGCGTACATTGCCAACTCTTCTCTATTCTGCGCTATATGAGCCTTCCAGTAATATGTAGTAACTGTAACTTCTTATTTAATCCTCTGGTTATTTTGAATAGGGGAACTTACACACAGGTAGCCAAAAGTTGGACCGCTTTCCGTCAACATGTCCCATGCTTGAAAATTTCTATGAACAGCTATTCTGATCGTTTTGCAGCTTTTGCTTCACATATTCAACTACTTTGTTAAGGCCGCAGAAGCATTCAGTGATAAAAGAGACCATTTATCTTTCTTGTGGCACCAGCAGTTCACATTAGAATTAAGCAAACATTGTTTCTCATCAATTGTAATGAAACTATGCTTTTGCCTAGGTTCTAAGTAAGTTACGTAGTAGTTATGTGAAGGACAAATAAAAAAGAAGGATAGTTAAGGGTTTTTGATAATTAAAAAACCATGGTGGACAGTTTCTTTCTTAAACATGCAAAACTTGGCTATTTCTGTCGTTTGTGCTCTTAAATATTTTCAATTATGTCTTAGTTACAACGTCATTCTTTTTTGACCAGAGGAATTACCCAAAAGAGAATTGAGATGGAGACTGGAGTGAGAATCAATATCCCATCACGGGAGAACTCTGAAATTAGTACGTGCTTTGAAACTTCTGAATGGTTAATATCAGTTGGAACTTGCAATTTTTTTTGATGTAACCATGGTTCTGGTATCATTTTCAACTTAGTATCACTAATATTGTGTTTGCCAAATTGCCATGTAATTCATGCTTGGTTTATTTGTATGTACCGAAGGTAGACTATCTTGTTACTTCATGAAATCTTCTCAAACAAACAAACTCATATATGCACATGCATCAACCCGACCTGCCACCGGACCCAACCAGGAAGCTGTCCAACTGGATACAAGGTGGATAGACGATTCAGATCAGCATGACAAGTGAGGGTAGAACCAGAACCAGATTCACTTCCCACAAGTGGGACCCATTCCCAAAGAAGGCAAAAAGAAAAGTGGGTGCCACCCGAGCACGACCACACCTTTTGCATGCCCAATCACAGTTATGTTTCCATTTTGATAAGCTCTTTCATTTCCACATTTTTAAGAGGGGTATATATACATATATCACCCTTTGTAGTGGGGATAGTCCTATCATTTGGTTGGCTTTATTGGAAGTGTGTTATACGAGATGAATTGCCCTACAGAATGCAACAGATTTCTTTCATACTTCTCTTGCCTCTCCATTCTTTAATTTTCTTCTTCTTCGCCCCTTCACACATAGAACATACAATACTCAATATCTATAAGAGCATGAATAGAGCGTGACATCTATGCAATCACACCATCGATTGCTGCCAACATTTGTTCTGCCATTGCTTTCTATCACTGCAAGTTCCGTGAATGTTGCCTTTACCAAAGTCCATCATTTGCGGAGCTTCTTTAATCAACATCTTGCCAAACACCATCATTGTTGTCACCGTACTTTCCTCCTGCCATTCAACTCCACATAGCAATTACTGTGGTTGCAACCTTGCCTAGTCTACCATCATCTCTTGTGCTGTGCTTATGCTTCCAACAATCATCAAATGCAGTAAGTATCCTCGATACGAATCCTACATAGGTAAAGGCTCAACCACTTCACAAGCTGGTTGGACCACTCATTTGGAAATTATGAGGGCCATCTCAGTTTGCCATCAGTATAGTACACAACATAAGCTACAGTAGCCGATTACAGAAATAAAATAAAACAAATAAAGAAAAAGAAAGAAAGAAAAATAATACACAACTACATAGCTTTAGTCCTAAATACAATCTAGAAAATAAAATTACAACATAATCTATGTTAACACCCCCTCTCAAACTTATGGTGTGAAAACCAAAAGTCTGTCTATCAAGAACGATAATATGGGGGCAAAGAGGGATTTTGTAAGGAGTTAGACAATTGATACTCTGATTAGACGTAAGGAAGCTCCAGTTCTTAAGATAGTCTTCATGCACAAGCCACAAGGTGACAATCCATTTCAATATACTTCATCCTCTCATTTAATGTATTGTTAATTGCAATATGAATGACTCTTATTATCACAAAACATGATTGAGGGTGATCACTGTGGAGAGGATCGGTTGGTTCAGTCAAAGTCCATAATTGTCTATGATCGACTGTCATTCTGGTTTTATTTTTAAAGGCAATTATATTTTTATTTCATTAATGGCACATTAGTAATATGTCATGATCAGTTTACTGTGTATATAAGTCTCCAGGGATTCGTGTATGATTGCTCTAATCAAACATGATATCATAGCCTTAAAGGAGTGAAAACAAGGTGAGAAACTATATACAGAAGTCCCAAATTGTGGTCAACATTTGAGGTTGAGGTAAGAAAAAATTGATTTGGGTATTGGTGAATCTAGTCACCCATGGGGAGTCTTAGAAGGTCTCTACAGGGTACAACCAACAAGCTTTCAGTCTTGCTTGATTACAACAACAACAACTAAGCCTTTTCCCATACTAGACGGGGTCGGCTACATGGATTCTTTGTTTCCACATATCCCTATCGTGTGTCATGTTGGCAGTTAACTCCCAATAAGCTAGATCATTCTTTATTGTTTCTTTCCAACACTTTTGTGGTCGTCCTCTACCTCTTTTAATACTTTCCAAATTTAGTTTTTCTAACCTTCTTACATGTTCTTCTTTTGATCTTCTTTCTATATGTCCAAACCATCTTAAACGATGTTCTCTCATTTTATCCTCTATTGGTGCCACTCCTAATTTGTTTCTAATAACCTCATTATGTATAAGGTCTTTTCTTGTATGACCACTCATCCATCTCAACATCTTGATTTCTGTCACAGACATCTTTTGTACATGTTGATGATTAACTGCCCAACACTCAGAACCATAAAACATGGCAGGCCTAATTGCTGCTCTATAATATTTACCTTTTAATTTTAATGGTATCTTCTTATCACAAAGAATACCTGATGCTCCTCTCCATTTTAACCAACCAGCATTAATTCTATGTGTAACATCTCCATCAGTTCTTCCATCACTTTGAAAAATTGACCCTAGGTATTTAAAACTTTCCTTTTGGGGAATGCAATGTGTGCCAATTTTAATTTCTATGTCCTCTGAAGTAGCCAAATGATCAAACTTACATTTCATATATTCTGTCTTTGTTCTACTAAGTCGGAGGCCTTTGCTTTCTAATGTTTCTCTCCATAGTTCCAATTTTCTATTAACTTTTTCCTTAGACTCCTCCACTAATACAATGTCATCTGCAAATAACATACACCAAGGTACTTCTTCTTGAATATGTTTTGTTAACTCATCCATTACCATTATAAATAAGTATGGACTTAAAGTTGATCCTTGATGTAACCCAATATTATCTTCAAAGAAGTCTGTCGTTCCTTCATGAGTCCTCACACATGTTTTTGCACCATCATACATGTCTCTTATAAGGTTAATATATGTCAATGGGATACCTCTTTTTTCCAAAGTTCTCCAAAGAACCTCCCTCGGTTCCCTATCATAAGCTTTTTCTAGATCAATAAATATCATGTGAAGGTCTTTCTTTTTTGCTCTAAAATGTTCCATAAGACGTCTCAAAAGGTGAATCCCTTCAGTAGTAGATCTGTCTAGCATGAATCCAAATTGGTTCTCTATTATACTTGATACTTGTCTTAACCTACATTCGATAATTCTTTCCCATAATTTCATAGTATGACTCATTAACTTGATACCTCGATAATTCGCACAATTTTGAATGTCTCCCTTGTTCTTATATATGGGTATAAGTGTACTTGCTCTCCATTCCTCGGGTCGCATAATTCCCATAATATTTCTATAGGAATATTATCTGGTCCTACCGATTTACCACTCTTCATATGTTTAAGAGCCTCTTTGACTTCATTCTTTTGAATACGTCGGTAGAAATTGTGGTTTATATACTTTTCTGACTTGGCTAAATCTCATAAACTAATACTAACACCTTTATTTTCATTAAAAAGATTATAAAAATAGTTTTTCCATCTATTTCTTATATCATCATTTGCTACTAGAATTTTTTCATCCTCGTCTTTTATGCATCTAACATAATTAAGATCTTTAGTTTTCTTATCTCTAGCCCTAGCTATCCTAAAAATATCTCTTTCACCCTCTTTTGAGTTGAGTTTTTTATATAAGTCAACCCAAATCTTAGCTTTTGCTTCACTAACGGCCTTTTTCGCTTCCTTCTTTGCTTTCTTATAAGTTTCTAAAGTTTCACTAGTTTTCTTGGCATAATGTAATTTATAACATGCCCTCTTTGCCTTGATTTTATTTTGCACTACTTCACTCCACCACCAAGCTTCTTTTTGTGCCGGTACACCTCCCTTAGATACCCCTAACACATCTTTCGCCACTTTCCTAATATGTATCACAGGGTGTGCCAACATAATTCCAAACATCTCCTTGAAGGACTTTCTGTTTAAATATATCTTCTTTCTCGCTTTTGAGGTTCACCATTTAGTCCGAATAGCTCAATGCACTCTTTTCTTCTTTGTCTATTTTTTTATTTGTAAATCCATAACTAAAAGTCGATGTTGGGTGGTTAAGCTTTCTCCTGGAATTACCTTACAATCTTTACAACACGCTCTATCTTTTTTTCTACAAATAAAGTAATCAATTTGTGTTTGTGATAAGCCACTCTTATAAGTAATTAAATGTTCATCTCGTTTTTTGAAGATTGTATTGACTATAAAGAGATCAAATGACATAGCAAAATTTAAGATCTCCCTACCTTCCTCGTTTATATCCCCAAAACCAAAGTTTCTATGAATCCCTTGATATCCTAATGCCTCTTTACCGACATGTCCATTTAAATCTCCTCCTAAACAAATCATCTCCCTTTACGGAATCTTTTGAAACACCTTATCTAACTCTTCCCAAAAAACTGTGTTTATACTATCTTCTAGTCCTACTTGGGGTGCGTAAGCACAAACTATATTCAAAACCTCTGCTCCTAACACTAATTTTAACATCATGATTCGGTCACCATATCGTTGTATGTCTACTACACTCTCCTTTAAATCTTTATTTATGATAATACCAACTCCGTTTCGGGCCTTTTCTTTACCTGAGTACCATAATTTAAAACCTGTATCCTCTATCTCCTTTGCTTTTTCTCCAACCCATTTTGTCTCTTGTAAACATAGAATATGAATCTTTCTCCGAATCATAGTATCTACCACCTCCATTAGCTTACCCGATAATGTTCCGATATTCCAAGAACCAATACGAATCTTATTATCTTGGACTAGCTTCCTTACCCCCCACATCCGTCCATAATGAAAATGCGGAGACCTTCTCTGAAAATTTTTCACTACATTCGGGCGGCAATGTAGCGGGACTAACTTCTTTACCCACACCCGTCCATGATGTGGGAACCCTCTTTGTAATTGATTCACTACATTCGGGCGAAAATGTATTGGCCCTTGCTTACTTCTTACTGCATTCAGGCTCTGCAGCACGTCGCTAGGCGGGGACGCCCCAAAGCAATTTTCATAATTTTTGTAATCCATGTTTTAAAAATCCGATGAAGTTTTACGTTGGTTGTCGGAAGCCTAACACAACCCTCCTCCTTTATCCTTGCTTGATTACAAATTCAAAATTGTTTGAGTGTGACAAGCTGTGTTTGTTAAAAGAAGAGTGATTAAGGGGGAGATGGATGAAAAATACAAGGAATCAGAGAAGGGCAGACCAGTGAAACAAAGGGTGAATCATTCCAAATCACTAATATCAAGCTAGATGACTAGAACTTCATAGAGTGGACTAGATCAATTGAATTAGCTGTAAGATAGAGAGGAAAAAATAATTTCTTGACAGGTAATCAAGGAATACCCTCAGAAGATGGCCCTACATATAAAAAATGGGTAAAGGATGATGTCTTAGTGAGCTCTTGGTTGACTTAATCAATGATTCCTTCAATCGAAAAAACATTCATGTTCATTTACAACACTACTGAAATTTAGAAAGCAGTAACAAACGCATATTCCAGAAAAAGGAATATAGCAAAAGAATATGAAATTATGGAAAAAATAAGAAGATATAAGGAGATAAAACCTTCGAAGAATATTATGGGCAACTAAGGTGTTTATGGAATGAACAATATCTAGCCGACACCAAGTGTACCACGTGTATGGAGGATAAAAATGCAGAAGTAGAAAAAAAATGTTTGATCTCTTGAGGAGAATATCGTTTGAATATGATAATGTAAAAAATAATATATTGAGCAGAGATAACCTACCATTCCTGGTACTTTATATTCTTTGCTGATAAGAAAAGAAGATAGAAGAAATCTTGAAAAATTCTATTCATATGATAGTGACAAAACAACATTTGTTGGTAGAGGAACTCCATAGAGTGGAAGAGTTAGAGGATACCCTATCACAAGAGGAAGAGGATGAGGTGCGTTCAAGGATATGAAAAGGACAAGCTGAAATGCACTCACTATGGAAAGAGCAGGTATACAATAGAATAATGCTGGGATATTGTTGGTAAACCTCCTCAATTTAAAAATAAAGCTTATATTGCAGGTACTTTAGAAAAGAAAAGTGAAAAAGGGGATGACGCAAGTTGTTGGAGGCTGGCTGTTAGATGTCTCAACTTGTATCAAACAAGTCATTACCTGTTCCTCGATTTCAGTCTTTAATTGGCAAACTTCAGGTCATGGAACTGTCAGTTTGAGGAGGGTGTTAGAAAAAAGGGTCACTCGGGCCCAGCCCTAGCAGACCCTGGCCCATTGGACCGTGAGGGCCAGGGCCACTAGCTGTTGGAGGCTGGCTGTTTCATTCCTCTTGTAGTCTTCTCACTCCCTCTTCTTCTCTCTATAAATACTCCTAACTCCATTGTAAAACAAAAAGCCTTTTGTGGCTAAATAATTTTTTTTTATTGTGCTTTATTGTGCCTTTGTTGCATACGCTTTTATTATAGCCTTTTTTTCTAAGGCTTTTGCGAGTGATACTTTGAGGTGATATTTATCAATCTTCCGTTGTCATATTGAAGCATCATCTTCATTACAACTCTTCATCCAGTATATTAAGTTATTAACCACTGAAGGACCAGAGAGGGTGTACCTTCTTCAGTCGTGGTAGTCTATTTCATTGGTAGTATTATTCTTCTCTCTCCTCTAGTGTATGTCTTTACCTCTATTTCTGGTTTGTTGTCCATCTCACTTTTCTTCACGTGATCTTCAATTTCTTCTTCACTATAGCAGTCTGGGCTTACTGATATGACCTGTAATGGTTCTTCAACGACCTTTTTGTTCTTCCCTCTATTTCATAGTAAAACTTAGACTCGTGAAAAGATAGAATTTCTTATTGCATGGATCATAACAACGGTATCCTTTTTGGAATGGAGTGTATCCAATAAATACACACTTAACATGTCTGGAATCTAATTTATCTCTCATTTGAGAATGAATATGCACATAGTAAACACACCCAAATACCTTAGGTTGTATATGAAAATCTTTGTTAGTAGGGTGAAGTGTCATAAATGGAGATTTGTCATCTAGGATAACAGATGGAGCTCTATTAATCAAGTATATTGTTGTATGGATTGCCTCCTCATAGGTATTTAGGTGAATGAGAACCTACGGCTAGGGTTCTTACAACTTCCAAAATATGTATGTTCTTTCTTTGAGGCACCCGTTTTGTTGGGGAGAATTTATGCGTTTGATGAATAATCTCTTTACTCTTCAAATAATTCTGAGTAAAAGACATGAATTCATCCCATTTTCAAACCTCAGAATCTTTACTTGAGTTTGAAATTGATTCTCAACTAACTTATGAAAGGAAGGAAATAAAGATTCTACTTCATTCTTAGATTTCATCAAATAGATCACTATAAATCTTGAATAATCATCAACAAAAATAACAAAGTAACGGTGACCATTAATAGCCGAAGTAGAGTATGGACCCCATAAATCAGAATGAACAATTTCAAAAGGTTTCATTGCTCTAGAATCACTTTATGAAAAGAGTTTCTCACATGTTTAGCACACTAACACACATCACATCTAATATCAAAGTTTTCCAGACTTTTCCAAATATCAAATGTCCTAATCTAGTATGCCACATGACTAGATTTTCAACTTTTCTATCCGCCATGACACCATGTGCTTGCATTTGATATTGTTTTTCCTTCAAAAAATATAACCCTTTCTTGAGACTACCACATCCAAAGGTTTCCCTCGTCTTCATGTCCCAAAACACACAACCAAAAGACATAAAAGTTACTGAGCATCTTTAATTTTTTACCAAAGAACTGACAGATAATAGATTCACTAGAATATTAGGTACATGTAAAACTGGTACGACAGTTCCAAACATTAATTTCAACTTCCCTTTTACATCTACTTGAATATAAGAATCATCTGCCAGTCAGACCTCTTCGTTTATAGATAGTTTTTCATATTCATAAATGCCATGGCTACTTCCTACCATATGGTCTGAAGCTCGTGAATCAATTATCCAAACACAAAATTCATGAAAACATGTGTTACTGAATTTGTGGTTGGAGTGCCTTTCTCTTGAAATTCCTGCAGTAACTGATATGTGATGCTCAATAGATGTGTTTGCCATGTTGTTGAGTCGACTCTCTATTCCTTTCAATCTTTTCATGGCAAGTGTGAATGAAGATAGGAGGAGATTTCAAGAAAAGTGTCAATAGATGCTCAATAGATGTGTTTGCCATGTTGTTGAGTCGAGTCTAAGTTTTACTATGAAATAGAGGGAAGAACAAAAAGGTCGTTGAAGAACCATTACAGGTCATATCAGTAAGCCCAGACTGCTATAGTGAAGAAGAAATTGAAGATCACGTGAAGAAAAGTGAGATGGACAACAAACCAGAAATAGAGGTAAAGACATACACTAGAGGAGAGAGAAGAATAATACTACCAATGAAATAGACTACCACGACTGAAGAAGGTACACCCTCTCTGGTCCTTCAGTGGTTAATAACTTAATATACTGGATGAAGAGTTGTAATGAAGATAATGCTTCAATATGACAACGGAAGATTGATAAATATCACCTCAAAGTATCACTCGCAAAAGCCTTAGAAAAAAAGGCTATAATAAAAGCGTATGCAACAAAGGCACAATAAAGCACAATAAAAAAAAATTATTTAGCCACAAAAGGCTTTTTGTTTTACAATGGAGTTAGGAGTATTTATAGAGAGAAGAAGAGGGAGTGAGAAGACTACAAGAGGAATGAAACAGCCAGCCTCCAACAGCTAGTGGCCCTGGCGGTCCAATGGGCCAGGGTCTGCTAGGGCTGGGCCCGAGTGACCCTTTTTTCTAACACCCTCCTCAAACTGACAGTTCCATGACCTGAAGTTTGCCAATTAAAGACTGAAATCGAGGAACAGGTAATGACTTGTTTGAGACATCTACAAGTTGATACTCTGATTTTACAAACTGTAATATTAAATTGCCTTGTAGATGTTCTTCACGAACGTAATGACAGTCCATCTCTATGTGCTTTGTATGCTCATGGAAGGTATTATTGTTGGCTATATACATAACACTTTTGTTGTCGTAGAACATGATTGGAGGAGCTTCCAATTGTCTGCCCAAATCCTGAAGTAGTCGTCGCAGCAAAGTTAGTTCGGTAGTTGTATTGGCCATTGCACGGTACTCAACTTCGGTGGAGGAAAGAGACACCTTTTGTTGTTTCTTGCATCTCCATGAGACGAGAGAGTGACCAAGGAATATGCAGGAGCCGGTGGTATAATGTTTGTGATTCACATCACTACTCCAATCAGCATCGGTATATGCGAGCAACTGGGATAAAGAGGAAGATGATAGAAATACTCCCTTAGTTGAGGTTTGTCGAATATAACGAACAATCCTCATAACAGCACTGATATGCACTGAGGTATGCGCATGTTGAAACTGACTTACAATATGAATGACATGAACAATATTTGGCTGTGTTATGGTAAGGTAGGTGAGTGCTCTAACCATCTGTGTATAAGGTGTGGGATCACTCAAAAGTTCGCCATAAACTAGACGCATCTTTTAGTTGATTACCACATGTGTCTCAACAACTTTGCCATCTGTAATACCTGATCTAAGAATAATATCATTAGTAAACTTAGTTTGTGATAAAAGAAACCTCTATCATCACGAGTTATCTGAATGCCAAGAAAATAAGAAAGTTGACCAAGATCCTTCATTTCAGACATATTACCAAGTTCTTGCTTGATTTGCTGGATACCACAATTATCACTAGCTATAATAATCATATCATCAACATGTAGAAACAACAGCACGATAATATTGTATCAATTTTGTGAGTAAAAGAGCAAAATCATGAGGCGTAGAAGAAAAACTAAAAATGACTCATAGTCTTGTGAAACGGGTGACAAATTTTAGGTTCGAGGTGTTTGTTTGAGACCATATAAAGCCTTTCAAAGATATGACAGAACTTAATTTGGTGGACAAGTGCCCTTGTGAGGTGGATCACATATAAACTTTTTCCTTCTAAATCCACCATTAAGAAAATAAATTTTTCACATCCATCCGATTTAGAGTTCATTACGCTAAGTGGTACTATGAGTTTTATGAATACGAACGTAAAGTAGATGCGAAAGAACGGTACAAAGGTCTCCTCATAATCAATGTTATATTTTCGGTGAAACCTTTGGCAACTAATCTAGCTTAGACGCTTCACCGTATTCCATCGACTTTGTTTTGATTTTATACACCCAACACAACCAATCACACTCTTACCAGAGGTCGAAGAACCAAATCCCCCAAATTGCCTATGCAGCGTATCCAACTCTTCGTTCATGTCATGGATCCAGTCTTGTGATAATTGGAGTTCCTTAAATGTTCTAGGTTCTTTTATAGCTGAAATATTTGTTACCAAGACTCTATGCTTTGGTGAAAAGCTATCATATGAGACAAATATTTTAGGAGGTCTAAATCACGATTTGACCTTCTAGGAATAGGCACAGATCTCCTAATATAATGTTGATCAAAATGTATAATAGGGTGTCTTATAAGCATATGTTCATCAAGATCATTTTCTACGTGAATTACCTCTTCTCCTAAAATATCATTCATGAAGGAATAGGAGGAGTCATCAAGAGAACTAACATCATTCATGCCTTTAAAAACATATTCATTTAAAAAAAACTTACATCTTTTGATACATAAAGCTTATCATTTTTATAATCATAACACCTATTCATGCCATAAAAGAACATAATTTATCAAAACATTAACATATCCTATACTATGCAAAAAGTTCATAATGTAAAGTCTGCCCTCTCTATGGCCACGACCAATCACCTTCTTCGAGAGGCGATCCTGTACAATACATCCCATGAATGAAAATGTTACAACACAATTTTTATCCGAAATTTGGGATACAGAGAGTAAGTTTAAATTTAGTTTTGGAACAACACTAATTTCGGAGATTTCAAAATTTTTATTTTGTAAATCACCAATTTTATCTACATCTAATTTTATTTCATCCGCAGTGTAAACACACGATAAAGATTTTTTAATACATGAGTTCAAAATTATTTCATTAAAAGTCATATGAAACGAAGCACCCGAATCAAGAATCCAAGAGGTAATACCTTGAATTTCATTTGTTGAAAAAGAGCAAACTGCACCAACTGTGGCTTTATCTTTCATTTGAGCTTAAAGTTGCTTCACTTTTTCTTGAAGTGAAGGATGAAAGATGAAGCATGTTCTTTCACTAAGTCTACCTTCTTTTTCAATTTAGGGTAATTTGGCCTCATATGCCCGGTTTCTTTACAATGATAGCAAATAACCTCATTTCTTGCTTCGCTTGATCTTTCGTTTTTGAAATGGGGAGGACGGTAAGCCTTCATATTTGCTCTGGGTTTAAATGTGGCAAGTGCAGTATCTTTTTGAAGCCTAGCTTCATTCATTCTTGTTTCCACCATTTTAAGATCAATAAGTACCTCTTCTTTGGTAGGAAACGGCTTCCGATGAATAAGAGATACCTAACTCCTTCAAATTCTTCTCGGAGACTTCGTAGAAATTGATATACAAAATCTTCATTGTCTTCACATTGTCTCTTATTAAGACAACTTTTACATTTCTTTCTATAACCATATAGTTGGTTCCAAATATTAGAATATTCGTCGAAGAAATCGTTTACCCCTTTATCTCCTTGTCTAAGAGAGACGAATTTGTCTCTTATTGCCATTCTATGAGCAACATCACTTTGAACATGATTTTTTTTAAATATTCCCATGCTTCTCTTGCATTAGTGAAGTCGACCAAAGTGTCCATCATGTGCTCATTTACATTATTAATGAGCACCCATAGGACCGTTCATATTTTTTCTTTTGCTCAAGCGTAGCACTAATGGAGGGTTGTACCTTCGAAATACTTAAATAGCCCCATAATTTTTTGAAATATAGATAATTTTTCATAGTTTGGGCCAATGTTTTGTAGTTTGAACGTGTTAAACGAAAATTAAATCCTCTATTTTTATTCATATTTCAAGGAGAAAAATAATTATAAAGAGGTAAACTTACAACAAAATCAAGAGCACTATCGGCACACTTCTCGAGGCAACAATCAACATTTTCACAATCGAAAATGGTTCTGATACCATGTAATGAAGATGATGCTTCAATATGACAGCAGAAGATTAATGAACATCACCTCAAAGTATCACTCGCAAAAGTCTTAGAAAAGAAGGTTATAATAAAAGCGTATGCAACAAAGGCACAATAAAGCACAATAAAAAAGAATATTATTTAGTTCAAAATCTAGTTTTTCATACTTTCTTACATGTTCTTTTGATCTTTTTTCTATATATCCACCATTTTAACCAACCATCATTAATTCTATGCGTAACATCTCCATAAATTCTTCCATCACTATTAAAAATTAACCCTAGGTATTTAAAACTTTCCTTAGAATGCAATGTGTGCCAATTTTAATTTCTATGTCCTCTAAAGTAACCAAATGATAAAAGTTACATTCCATATATTCTGTCTTTATTCTACTAAGTCAGAAGCCTTTACTTTCTAATGTTTCTCTTCATAGTTCCAATTTTGTATTAACTTTTTCCTTAGACTCCTCGACTAACACAATGCCATGTGCAAATAACATACATAGCTTGATGCACTCTTTTCTTCTTTGTCCATTTTTTTTATTTGTAAATCTATAACTAAAAGCAGTGTTATCTGTATCGCACATGATACGATACACCTAAGAGTATCGTAAAACAAAACTTATCGCTCCGTATCACACGATATAGGGCGTATCGCACGATACACCCACTTTTTTTTTCCATTTTTTAAAAATTTGTTTTTGCAGGTTTCCGGCCTCTCGTCACTTCTCTCCAAAGCATCCTCCGATATGCTTGTTTGGGATTGCAAGTTGTGTATGTAAGATGTAAATTCAGGTTTATAATTTCATTTATTGAATAAGAATAATTTATGAACAAATAAAAATTGTGACAAAATCATTTTCCTTTTTGTTGTCAACTTTTAGGTATATTTCTGCTAGTAGTTTCTAATTTCATGAAATCGGAAACAATGAAGAACAATTTGGTTGTCTCGGTTCATTGAGTGGGCATTTCACAACTTCACTATTTTAGGGTTCACCTTACGTGACTTCCATTGGGTTGAACATGATCAAACGTGTGTGAGGCTTAACTCAGTCTGTGAAGTGAGAAATGGAGCTCAAGCATTAGTTAAAAAGCTAGTCTCTAGTAAGAGAAAAAGGGGATATCATCAAGTAACAATATCACATCATTGAGGTCAGGTGTCATAGATTCAATAATCAAATAAATGGAGCTCATCGTTTTGATTTCCAAGCAGAAGGTGCTGTTGCTGCTGATGATGAGGATCTTCAGCAAGGAGAAGATGAAGATTATTTAGTTGATGATCCTGATTACAATTTGTAAAATGTAAATGTATTTTATTTTTTTTATTCAAAATATGTAAATTTGGATGCAATTGTTCAATGTTGAATGCTCAATCTTTACTAAACTTTGCATTATATGAATTTAAAACAATTACCATATTTTTCCTGTTTTTTCCTTTTTTTCGATTTTTTTTGAATTTTTCTTGATTTTTTAAATATTTTTTTAATATTAAAGTACGATACGGGCGATACGATACGATACGTCCGTATGATGGAGCCCAGCGATATGCGATGCGATACGCGTCAGACAACATTGATTTAGTCACAAAAGGCTTTTTGTTTTAGAATGGAGTTGAGGAGTATTTATGCATGGAAGAAGAGGGAGTGAGAAGGTCACAGGTCCTGGCCCTGACTGCCCAATGGGCCAGGGCTTGCCAAGGCTGAGCCCGAGTGACCCTTTTTTCTAACAAGAGTATGATTTAAACTTGCTTATTGCACTAAGGAAAGGTAAGAGAACATGGACTTATCCTCTAAGTAAGTATATTTCTCTTTGAAAATATATCCTCTAGTTATAAATGTTTAGCTAAAAATATAAATTATATTTATGTTACATAGAATTTTGAGTATACTAATAAATATGTTGAGTGACAATTAACTATAAAACAAGAACTTGATACCTTAAAAGGATCATACATGGGATATAGTGGACTTACCACTAAGAAGAAAGATAGTCGACTGCAAATGTGTATGCAGCATTAAGATAAAGGGGAACTATTGATAGATATAAAACAAGATTGGAGCAAAGGGGTATAACCATGTCTATGGTTTGGACTATACTCAGACTTTACACTAGTAGCAAAACTTACTACTATTAGGGTAAATATCAGTATGGTAACTAATAAAAATTGGAAACTCTAGACATGAAAAATGTTTTTTTTTTAGGAAAATGTAACAGAAGAGATATATGGAGTGGCCTCCAGGACTAAGAAACAAGGAGGGAACATCGAAGGTGTGTAAATTAAAGAAAGCGTTAAATGGATTGAAACAATCTCCTAGAGCCTGGTTCGAGAGATTCAATGAAGAGGTTATAAGTATTGACTATACATTATTTGTAAAGCATGATAAAGGTATTTCTATACTTGTGGTATATGTTGATGATATTATAATCATCGGTGATGATGTTGAAGAAATTGAAGAGCTAAAAAAACAACTCTACACATTATTTGACCTGAAAGACTTGAGAAAACTCCACTACTTTATGGGCGTTGAAGTTCTTTATTCAAACAAAGTTATATTTCTAACCTAGAGAAAATATACATCAGATTTGGTAAAGGACATTGAAATGACTGATTCTAAGCCGTGTTATGTACCAATAGGAATGAATAAGAAATTATCTCAGAATGAGGACAAAAGATATGAAGATGTTGGTAGATATCAAAGATTGGTTGAAAAACTAATCTATCTAACTATCACCTGACCGAATATCACTTACGCAATTAGTATTGTGAGTAGATATATGCATGCATCATCTAGATGTCATATGGAAGTTGTGTATCAAATTCTCGTATACTTAAATACTTAAAAGAAGACTCTGGGATATGGAGTAATTGCTAATCATGGACATCTAGAATTAGAAGTATACTCATATGTAAATTGGACATGTTCACTAGAAGATAGAAAATCTACTACAGGTTACCTAACTATGTTTGAAGGTAATATTGTATCATGAAAGAGTAAGAAACAATATGTTGTTGTTAGATCCAACACAGAGACTGAATATAGAGCAGTAACTCATGTTTTTTTGTGAAGGATTATTGCTGCAAGCACTTATTAAAGATTTGGGAACAGAGATACAATTACCAATCCATGGATACTGTGATAGTAAATCAGCCATACAAAGTGCATTGAATCTAGTCTAGCATGAGAGGAAAAAAACACATAGAAGTGAACTATCATTTTATTCGAGAGAAGATACTGAACAAACAATTTCAATTAACTCACGTGAGGTCAGATGATCAAGTGGCAGATATGTTGACTAAAGTAGTGTCAAAAAGAATATTATAGAATACCATTGACAAGTTGGGTGAATGCATTGTCTTTAGCCCAATATTAGGGGGAGTGTTGAGAGGATCGGCTAGTTCAGTCGAAGTCTATAATCGTCTATGATTGACTGTCATTCTGGTTTTGTTTTTAAAGACACTCGTATTTTCATTTCATTAATGGCACATGATCAATGTATATTTAAGTCTCCAGGGTTTCAGCCCTAGAGACTAACACGAGAGAGGCTGCCAAAGAACAACATAAGTGCTGATTGGCAGCCCAAGAATTTCTTCTCCAATTCTGTGCGTGTATGGTTGCTGCTAATCAAACAATCACAACTCAATATCGATATCTTTGAGGGGGCTTCAGCAGTTGTGGTTGATATAGATCGATATTCTGCTTTTGTGGATGATAAAGAGACTTTACATTGCTTCTTGCATCACCATGATAGACAGGGACCGGAATCAATAGTCGGGTCTAAGGAAAATCTATTGTAACTGCCAGTAGAAGGCAGACTGCTGATAAAAAGAGAACATAGGGATGGAACTCAGATTAGGAAAAAGAAAAAACAAAGTAAGTATCTACGACATGCTTTAACATAAGGTTCAAAGCAGGATATAAAAGTACCATTGGTGACACTAAACTCAGTTGAGTCTAAATAAAAAATGACCGTTGGTAGCTGGGAGCTCAGGATCCTGTTTTACTGTGCGAGGTTTTGAATTAAGCTTCAGCATCGCTTGATATCTATATTAGACTAGCTCTAGCCAAGCTTTTAGTTCAGCTTTAAGCAGTTCAAGTTTTGCTATATCCATATCTTCTAGGAAACTAATATCAGTTTCTGTTAATAAATCACTGAATGCCGCAGCTGTTTCCTGAAAATCATGGTATTAACTGTCAATGATCTTGGTGCTATGATATAAATTCTCACTTACTTAGGAGCCACCTTGACAGTAGGGAATAATTTAATTCTTAATTACCCTAGCGAGCCTCAGGTTTTCCTCTAAATTTTCGTGCATTCTTTGTTCAAATTTCCTGATTTGGTAATTGCTGCTATAGCTGCCTGTCACGGCTTCTCATTTCTTGTTCTTTAATATAACATCGATTCATTCTTAGTACCATCATATTGTTGAGAACTTTTGCCTTATGGATTATAGTATACAGTCATCAGTCTGGCCATTCTTTCTTGTGGTTTGATTAATCATATGGTCATTGAGACTGTTTTCCTTGCAGCTGTTCAAGGTGCTTCTGTTGAGAATATAACTAAAGCAGTGGAAAGAATTAAAGCCGTACTTGATGAGGTAGTTAAACTTGTCATTTTTCTTTATGTATTGGAGCTTTTCTGATACGTGATCAGAGGAGATCATGTTGTGATCAGGATTGGACTGATAGCAATAGTGAAACATCTAGTTCAGCATAATTATGTATATTCTGAAATTAATATTTGTTAAGTTTGGTTTCTGAAAGTGAGAATATCATCCACTCTTTCAACGAGTTATTTGCTAGTTCTATCTAACACTTCAAAGACATTTAACTTCAGACTTGCTTTTTGTGTCCATTGTGGAAAGCCATCTTTTCTAGTTCTTCTCCAGCAAATATGTTGTAAATTGTTCATTGGCATTCATCAGTTCCTAATATTGTCTACTTGATGCATAGATATCTAGCCCATGCCTTTTATCTTTTCATGCAGGCGGTGAAGAGCCCAAGACTTGATTATTCCCATTTTGTATCTCTGCCCTTGGCTATTTATCCAGGACTTGTTGACAAGCTAATGAATTTTCAGAACTCCATCTTGGGGATTTCAGATTGTGAATCAGGGGGTTGTAAAGAGAATGATTTAAATGAGGAGATATCAGAAGAGGAAGGAGATGATAGTTGCACAGCAGGAGACACTTCTACTGTTTCTGTCAATCTTACGGTCCAAGATGACAATGAACATGTCAAAGTAGGGGTAGACACTTTACATATTCAACTGAACCGAAAAGGCGGAAACACATCCTCTGCTTTATCTGGTAAACAATGACTGGGTCGATACTGATATAAACTTGCTACTTGAACATCGAGGAGTTCAGCTATTGCTTTTTGTTTAACTGCTATTCAACTTTCATTTCTGACATTTCTCTAGATTTTCTTGACCACTAAATATTGTTAGATCAAATTCGTGCTGGTGAAACTAGTAGCGAGTTTCTACTAAACTTATCACAGACAATGCCATGAACCTGCTTCTTTCATTCTAATTTTATGTTTCAGCAGAAAGCAATCTACAATGGCTTGATCGAGTATAGGGGCCTAATATCAAACTTTAGTAACAGTAACCAACATTATTCATCGACCAGACATCTTCTAAATGATCTTCATATACCTGTAGCTATTTCAACTGCCCAATCAAAAATGAGGAAACAAAACATGTGGAAGTGGATTAACACTTTTATTTGAGAGAATGTTAAAGGTAAGAAGGTAGAACCTGCACCCAGAGCAGTAGCTCAATTGCAGGGTGCTCTGATGCCCTTGTTGCATGTGGGAGTTCGATTCCTGGAAGGTGCATGGCTTCGGCCTCCCGTTGTAACCAGAAAGAAGGTAGAACCTCCTTTCTTTAAAGAAGACTAGGTTGCAGATTTATTTGCTAAAGCCATTGGCGATAGTCTTGGACAACAAACTCTCTGTGGTTCTACAATTGCTATCTTGAGTTTGGGAGGGGTGTTTTTTATTGTACTGTTTAATGTACAACCAAATGACATCAGTATTTACTTCAGCAGATCATGTACTGTTTCATCATAGACAGATGATATTCGTATAAATTTCCAGCCTAGAAGGTTTAGTTGCATCAAAGGGCACTTCTCTTGATGCTTTTTTTATGAAATATCTAAGGAGGGGTGTGACCTCCATACTGGTTAATGTACTCTACTTTCTAGTCCATATTCTTACCTATCCTTTTCTTACCATCTGATCAACTGTATCAGGTATATTTCAAAGCACGGTTACCATGTGTCAGAAGAAATTAAATGGTGCAATTTCAAAGGAAAATGGAAACAGCAAAATCTCGCAAGAAAATCAAAATCTTGGAAAAACATACTTCCCAGGGTTGCTTCAGGATATTTATTATTTTAAACCCACTTTACCATATATTGTTTGCTTCTCTCTTTTGAAATACCTTCATAAAGTGATTTTTCTATGTTTTAATAGTTTTTTTCTCTTTATTTATACATGTACAAATTTTTAAAATCATCTGAGATTTTACAAGGAAATTGTCTTTTGAAAATATCTATCAAGAGAAACCTTCCCAAGAAAATTCCAAGAACGAGAATGGTCAATACATTGCAAGGATGTGACCTTACCTTTCAAAAGATGGGTTGACATATGGGTAAATTTTGAACTATTTGTTTTTATTTATTTTAGAACTGCCCATGTTGGTGCAGATACCTGATCATTTTCTAGGAACCAAATGTTGGTAGTTGAATGTGGGTGCATTGCTGAGAATTTCTATGTAATGAGTGTAGAAAATGATATGAAGGGTGAAGAAAGCCACTGATCTGGGAGTATTTTTAATGTGGTGCGTTTTGAAGAGTTTTGGTGTACAGCTCATGCAAAATTCGATAGGTTACATGTGCCACCTAAGGTTCTTATGAAGGCCATAAAAATGGAGGCATCATGGGGATCAAAAGAGAGGCTGAGTGAGATTCAGCATTGATTAGGCGACTGAAATTTCTAGTGGTATATGTTGTTAATTTGTAATAGGGAATCTGGGCCATTAGGACTCAGCAGGTCCATCAAGGAGGACCCCTTGGGAGTTGGGACTGGGCCTCAAGGGCCAGTCATCTCCAACTGCTAGTGGTGTAGCCGTTGGGAGCAGCTGCTCCCATTCTCTCTCATTCTTAAATGATGTAAAGCATCTATAAATAGAGGGTGTGCTATTAATAAAATGAAGAGTTTTAATACTCACTTGACTTGTTTGATATTTTACCTATTCGGTTTGGCTTGTGTACCAAGTGTTTGGTGATTTGTTTTGGTAATTTGACTTGTGGAAGATCTTGCGAGATCATTTGTATTTGAGTTTGTAGATATCATTAGCGAGATATTGTTGCTATTTTACATGGTATCAGAGCAAATAGGTCCGATTAGAGTTGTATTAGGATTCATGCCGATTGTGGTAAGATCCTCAAATTTAGGAATTGTTTGATCATCTTGAGGGAATCAAAGTATTATTCGTATTTCTTATTATTGTTGAGAAAATGGAAGAAGAAAATGAGACATTTCGTTGTTTATTGGTGCTAAAGTGAGACATTTCATTGTTTATTGGTGCTTGACTCTTATCAAAATTGGGCAGATACCATAAAAAAATATTTTATCTCTAAAGACTATTGGGATTTATATTGACGGTACAATTAAAGAGTTCAAATCAATAGAAGAAGGGTTTAATGAGGATGAATTTCTCAAGTTACATGAGAAATACAAGCAATAGTGAAAAAAATGGGAGAAGTATAATGCTAAAATCACATGAATTATTAGCCAAAATATGGATGAAAAACTTCCTAGTAGAATTATCATGTTTGACAATGTCTTTGAGACTTTGGAATATCTTAAGAAAATTCATTCTCAAGACGATTTTGTTTTTCAAATAATTTGATAAAAAAATGATAATGCTCAATCAAGGTTCCATGAGTATTAGGGATTACCATAATGAGTTTTCTGATCTTTGGAACCAACTTAGAAGGTTTGACAAACTTGAAAAACTTAAAAGTATGGATGAGTTTCAAGAATATCTTGCCAATCAATATTTTTTCTTGTTTATACGGGGATTGAGAGACAAATTTGAAAATATTAGATCAAACTTGATTCATAGAAAACCGAGACCCAAAAGCTATGAGGTTTTGACCGATTTAATTATGGAAGAAACTAGATTAGGGAATATAAGAGAACAAAGAAGCGGTTCTTACTATATCTAGACCCAAAAATTATTTAAAGACCTAGAAACCTCTACATGCAAAAAATAGTGAAGGTAACGGACAATTCAAAGGTAATGTAGTACCTTGGCCAAACAAGAATACAATTTGCATGTTTGACATACATTAACCTTATAAGATACATGTACGATGGTGCAAAAATATGTGTGAGGACTCATGAAGGCATGACAAACTTCTTTTAAGTTAATATTGGGTTACATCAAGGATCAACTTTAAGTCCATACTTATTTATAATGGTGATTGATGAGTTAACGAAACATATTCAAGATGAAGTATCTTGGTGTATGTTATTTGCGTATGATATTGTGTTAGTGGAGGAGTCTAAGGAAAAAGTTAATAGAAAATTGGAACTATGGAGAGAAACATTAGAAAGCAAAGGCCTTCGGCTTAATAGAACAAAGACAGAATATATGGATTCATGGAATGTAAGTTTGATCATTTGGTTACTTCAGAGGACATAAAAATTAAAATTGGCACACATTGCATCCCGCAAAAGGAAAGTTTTAAATACCTATGGTTAATTTTTCAGAGTGATAGAAGAATTTATAGAGATGTTATGCATAGAATTAATGGTGGTTGGTTAAAATGGAGAGGAGCATCAAGTATTCTTTGTGATAAGAAGATACCATTAAAGATAAAAGGTAAATATTATAAAGCAATAATTAGACCTGCCATGTTTTATGGTTTTCAGTGTTAGGCAGTTAATCATCAACATCTACAAAAGATGTCTGTGACAGAAATGAAGATGTTGAGATGGATGAGTGGTCATAAAAGAAAAAACCGTATACATAATGAGGTTATTAGAAACAAATTAGGAGTGACATCAATAGAGGATAAAATGAGAGAATATCGTTTAAGATGGTTTGGACATATAGAAAGAAGATCAAAAGAAGAACTTGTAAGAAGGTATGAAAAACTCAATTTGGAAAGTATTAAAAGAGGTAGAGGACGATCACAAAAGTGTAAAAAGAAACAATAAAGAATGATCTAGTTTATGTTGAGTTAACTGCTAACATGGCACATGATAGGGCTCTGTGAAAACAAAGAATCCATGTAGCCAACCTCGTCTAGTATGGGAAAAATCTTAGTTATTGTAGTTGTTGTTGTTGGAGAAAATGTATGAATGCTAATTCGAAGCTGTAGAAAGGAATAATACATGGGACAATGTTTTGAAACCCAAAGAAAAGAAAATTATTGGTTATAGGTGGGTCTATTAGATCAAAACTCATAGTGATAGATCAATTGAAAGGTATAAAGCAAAACTTATAGCTAAGGGGTATTCTGAAGAATATGGGATTGTCTGAGGAAACTTTTGCGCCTATTGCACGTAGGACTACTGTTCGTATATTAATTTCTATTTGTGTAATTAAAGAATGAGATATATATTAACCGAATGTTAAATATGCATTTTTGAATGGTAATGTTAGTGAAGATATCTATATGGCTCCTTCTCTGAGATTCATTGTCCTAAGTAATTATGTCTTTAAAGTAAAAAGACTTTATATGGACTCAAACAAGCCCTTAAGGCTTGGTTTGATAGATTTGAGAATTTTATGCATGCACGGGATTTTCACTCTTGTTATATTGAAACTGCTTTGTTTGGAAGGAAAACTGATGCATGTATTGTGATTCTACTTCTCTATGTAGATGATATGATCATCACTAGAAGTGATGAAAATGAGATATTACGGATGAAAAGGGATCTACGTGAAGAATTTGAAATAAAAGATCTTGGTCTACTTAGCTACTTATTGGGAATAAAAGTAACCTGCAATAAGAGAGGTTATTAGATGTCACAAATAAAATTTGCTAGTGATATTATTAACAGGTCAGGTTTGACAGATGACAAGAAGGTGAGCACACCGGAGGTGATGGGGACCAAACTCAGAACTACGGATGGTGGAGGTTGCTCTGGAGGACTCTAAAGAATTGCTTTGTGACAACAAAAGCGTCATGTATATTACTTTAAATAATACATTTCATGAAAGAACCAAGCATATTTAGATGGACTGTCATTATATTCGGGAGGAACGCTTGTAGAAAAGATTGACTTTATTTTATGTTCCTTTAGAGCTACAATTGACATATTTCTTCATAAAGTCTTTGTCAGCTCTTAGATTCATGTTTTTGTCATAAAAACTTTCGACATATACACCATAAGTTTGAGGAAGGGTGTTAATTTGTAATAGGGAATCTGGGTCATTAGGGCCCAACAAGTCCACCAAGGTGGACCCCTTGGGACTGGGTCTCAAGGGCCAGTCACCCCCAACGGCTGCACTATTAGCCATTGGGAGTTCCCAACAGCTAGTGGTGTAGCTGTTGGGAGCAGCTGCTCCCATTCTCTCTCATTCTTAAATGCTTTAAAGCCTCTATAAATAGAGGGTGCGTGTTATTAATAAAATTCAGAGCTTAATGCTCATTTGACTTGTTTGATGTTTTACCTATTCGGTTTGGCTTGTGCACTAAGTGTTTGGTGATTTGTTTTGGTAATTTGGTTTGTGGAAGATCTTGCGAGGTCATTTGTATTTGAGTTTGTGGATTTCATTGGCGATATATTGGTGCTATTTTTACATATGTTTGGTGCTTGGCCCAAGTAACATACATCCCTATAGTTCTCCATGCAGGCAAGCAACTTTTCATTTTCTGCTTTGGATTTCTGTGTTTTCCATCTTTGTTTTGGAAAGATGTTTTAGAGTCAGTCATTAGGCTATTTGTTTAGTCAAACAAAGTGGCTACAAAGTAACCTAGTCATTGTTGTCTATAAATATATAACCATTGGACAAAACAAGTAATTGTTCAGATATTAAGTATGCTTGAATGAGCACGTTCAAGTGCACTTACATGTTTGTGTTTGGTGAAATGGATTTTGCATTTAGAGATTTATGGTATTTAAAGGAGTAAGAGCAACCACCGTATCTATCCCTTAAGGCTGACCATCCATGTACTATTTTCCCGCCCACATGAAGTTCCTATTGCTGGAATCTATTAGGCTTCTTTGGTTGCTGTTGCAGAAATTGCTAGGAGATGCCAGCTCTAGAAGTAGCCAGAAATGCTGAATTTTGGTGAAATGTATTTCATTTAAATTCCATTCTTATGAAAGAGAATTGTAAAATCATTGTTAGAAAGGTCGGATTTCTGCAGTCAGCTTCTTGTTATGGACCTGCCTTCCAACTATGCAACTAATTTGTTATAATAATATTTGTTATACTTATTGCAAACTAAAAGCAATGGGTTGTTTTGTGTATCAGTGCACGTTTCTGATATTTGCTCTAAAAGTCGAGTTTTCTGATGCATAGACGGTATAGTTCATGCTGTTCTTTTGTCTTGTTTTGCCTTCAAAGATTAGTGAACTATTTTTCTTTACCAGAGTTCCTGCCTCCTGCACACTCAAGTTGCACTTGTGCAGTGTTTCCCTGAAGAAGAATGCACGAAAGTGACATCTTGTTTCATTATGATTTGTTGCAATAAAGTAGCCAACTTCTGAAAGTACCTTTAAGAAGAGAAGAAGTTGTTTAATTAACAATCAGCATGATCCATCAGTGTAGTTGGACCCCAAAATCATCCTTAACGTGCCTTCCTCCTCTTGCTGATTAAATTAGACCATTACATTCTTTTTTAAACATTTAAGCTTTATTTGTCTTTCAATCAGCGTATAGATGTACGTGTTAGAATAGTCTGTGTTAGTCGTTATAGGTAATGTATTAAGCTAGTGATTTAAAATGTTTTTAAAGGTTCTTTAAATTAGAAGTCACTTATTAGGGGCAATGTCATCCTTTTCCTTTATGTGCACTATTATAAACCTAGTGGTCAACCGACCACAACAAGTAAGAAAAATAAAGAGAGAGGGCAGCCGTATGTTAAGAAAAGGAGCTGCACCTGATTTCTAATTTCTTCTTTTGTGTGTTTAGCATCACTTCTTTGTTGATTGCTGATTATTCGACATGGTATCATAGCATAATCACGTTTTTAGGCCGTGGGAAGCACACACGTCCGGGGAAAAAAATCATTTTAGTTAGGGTTTGAGTATAAACCCTAATCGTTGAAGAAAACTGTGAAAAACTATCACAAAGCTGGCATATTGGATAGAAATCAGAAATCCACCATCCACTACAAGATTGACGCACGACACAAATCCTGCGGCAGCTAGAGTGTGTGCAATGGCTGGAAAAGGTGAATTTTTAGGTGATCCTATTCAATGTTTGGAAGAAAACGATAACAACATTAAGATAGATGCAATACAAATCATTTTCATTAAATTTGATGAAAAAATTATAAAGATTGGTCTAGGGCACTTGAATTTGCCCTAATTGCAAGGGGAAAATCAGAATTTATCATGAAAGAAATTCCCCAACCACATTCTTAAGATCCTAGATATTCAAAATCTAGAAAGGATAATGTCGTTGCAGTCTCGTGGTTGATTAACTCTATGATACCAAGTATCAACATCACATTTATGTACGTGAATACGACATGTGAAATTTGGATAGTTGTTACATATGCTTATTCGAGAAAAATCAATATTACGAAAAAGTATGAAATACATGCGAAAATTAGAAAGTGTTGATAAGGAAGTCACTCTATCAGTGAGTACTATGCAAAACTCACAAGCCTATAAGATGGACTGCAATATTATACTCAAGGAGACGATTCTTATTGTGTCAAGAACAAAAACATAGAATTAGAAGAAAAGAAAGTATTTGATCTACGGTAGGGATAGGGAATATCTAGTGACTTTGAAAATATAAAGGCGAACATCCTCACCAGTAATACTTTGCCATCCTTGGGTGTAGTATATTTGTTGCTTGTACGAGAGGAAGACAAGAAGAACTTAGAGAAAGAGGAAGTACAAATAGGAGAAATGACAAGAGAAAATAAGTTTTTGTCTTGGATAGCAGGAAAGTAGTAATGGAAGAGGAGGTGCCTCTACGAGTGGTTCTAGACATGGATCCTTACGTCCTGATGAGAAAGACAAATTGAAGTGCTCCTACTGCAGGAAGTCAAGACACACTAAGGAGCAATGCTGGGAGTTGCTTGGAAAACCAACATATCTTAAGAATAAAGCCTATCATGCAAGCTCCTAAGATACAATGGATGCAGAGAACAATATGCTTTCTCAAATATTAAAGTGACTAGATGGCTTGGGTAAATCTAGAGAGGGACAATAATCTATATCAGACCTGGAAGCTTCCTTGGTTCATGCATGAGGCTTTAATATCATGAACTCTATTGGTTTGTCTTCTTGTACTTCTTGGATTATTGATTCAGGAGTTACCCATCATATAACTGGTAACAGGAATATTTTCAATTCTTATGAATGCATGAAAGTGGGCAGTAGTGTAAAGAAAAAGTGAGAACATCAATTGGGAGTCTCTCTTCAGCATTACATGTCCCTTAAATTCCCTACTAACCTTTTATATGTCCATGCTATTACTAAAGAATTAGATTGTTTACTTACATTTGATGAAAATAATTGTCTTTTAGTATCAAAGGACATAGAGGATCCTTGGACATGGTAGAGAAAAAGTAGACTATATATGTTAGATGGAGTTCAGTCACAGGTGGTCGTGAATAAAGCGATTGTGGATGTAAGTGTCAAGAAAATCAGACTATGGCATCAAAGATTAGGTCATCTTCTTTTTTTCAAAATTAAAAAATGTGGTTCCTGATTCGAGTTTAGATATGGGTAATTTGTCTCTTGAGTGTGACACTTGTTAAAAAGCTAAACATCATATAGCAATGATTTCTAGTAGTGAGTTTAGAAAAATAAACCCATTTGAGCTTGTCCACTCGTATGTGTAGGGTTCGAGTTGCTATGTCTGGCTACAAATACTTTGTTACTTTTGTTGATGATTGTATAAGATTCACAATGATTTACTTAATGAAAAATAAAAATGAAGTTTTAATTTTATTTTCTATGTTTCATAAGTATGTGGCAACTAAGTTTCATTGTTTTGTTAAGTGTATTAGATTACAACATTATTTCTTGAGACATTATTTAAAAAATCATGATATTATCCATCACACAAACATATGCTTACACACCTCAACAAAATGGAGTGACAGGACAAAAAAATCTTCACATCTTAGAGGCAACTAGAGCCCTACTAATCAGAAGCAATGTTCCAAAGGTATTTTGGGGCAATGCAGTTTTGAACCCCCTATCCATACTACAAGGAAGAATCCCACTTATTGATGCCCAACAAGAAAATGTTTGATATTCCCCTGAGAATATTTGGGTGCATTTGTTATGTTCATGATCATTCCAAACATAGAGATAAACGGGATTCAAAAGCCATCAAATGTGTCTTTCTCGGATATTTCTCTACATAAAAAGGATATGTTTGTTATGACCCCAGTAGGAGGAGAGTACACGTGTCAATAGATATAACTTTTTTTTTGAAGATTCCACCTACTATGATAGCAATAGGGAGAAACTACTCACAGAAAATCCAAATCAGAATAGGCGTGAACTGCAAATGTATAGCAGAAGGCACAAGGAGACTCCAAGGGAAACCGTGCCCATGCCCCAAGAAGAGGATCTCCCCTCCGATCTGGAGTTAGTTGATTTTATGCCAGAATAATCTGCCATATTACCCACTGATAATGAGTTGGATGTTCCCACTGTGTTGAGAAAAGAGATCTTGCACCCATCCTATATCATCTTATCTAGGTACCAAGGAATTATGAGGGGGCCAAAGACTCTAAACACCGGAAAGAAGCTAAATAAACTAAGATTCAAGCCTTAGAGAAAAACAACACGTGGGAGATTGTCAAACTACCTCCTAAAAGAAAACCAATGGGATGCAAGTGTGTCTATACTATCAAGTATAGAGCTGAGTATTGAAAGATACAAAGCACGGTTAGTGAAAAAAGGTTACAGTCAAGCCTATGGTTTAGACTATACAAAGACTTTTGCACCAGTAGCAAAAATGACTACCATTAGAGTCATTATTAGCATAGCTGCTAATAAAGCATGGAAACTTTGACAACTTGATGTTAAAAATGCATTTCTCCAAGGATACTTGAATGAAGATATTTACATGGATTTACCGCCTGACTCTTGTGATGAATATACGGATGACAGGGTATACAAACTCAGGAAGGCCATATATGGACTAAAACATCACCGAAAGCATGGTTTCAACGTTCCAACAATGGTGTTACCAATGTTGGATTTACAAGAAGTATAAATGATCATTCTATGTTTGTAAGGAAAGGTAATGATATTTACATCCTAGTGGTTTATGTGGATGATATCATTTCACCGGAGTGAAATCAGAGAGTTAAAAGGTCAGTTGCTTAAGTTGTTTGATATGAAAGATATATGACCTCTTCATTATTTCTTGGGAATTGAAGTATTTAGGAACTCAAAGGGCATATTCCTAACTCAAAGAAAATATATTCTGGTTTATGTGAATGACACTCACATCTTAGAGTGTAAGTTAGCAAATTTGCCCATGGATAGCAGCTCAAAATTGAGTGCCAATAAGGATGAATAGTTGCAGGAGGCTGGTGAATATCAAAAGTTAGTGGGACGACTGATATATTTGATGATCACACATCCATATATCTCCTATGCTGTAAGTATGGTAAGCTGGTTTATGCACTGTCCTACCAGATCTCATGTGAACGCTAAATATCTCCTATGTTGTATTTAAGTTTATGCATTCTCCTACCATATCTCATGTGAACCCTGTGAGACAAATATTGAGATACTAACACACTCTTGGAAATCTTCTACCATATACAACTAATGATCATCTAAATGTAGAGGTATATACAAATGCTGATTGGATAGGATCTATTGGAGATAGAAGGCAAATTGTAGTGGCAAACAGAAGCAGAGTATAGGGCGGCTGCACTTGGAGTCTGTGAAGCAATCTGGTTAAAATCTCTACTACAAGAACTTAGATACACACATTAAAGAGTCAATCTTATTCTATTGTGATAATTAAGCAACAATTCAAATAGCTATGAATCTAGTTTATCATGAGAGAACTAAGTACATTGTCATTTAATCATTAAGATGCTATATGTACGATCAGAAGAAGAGTGCGCTGATTTCTTAACCAAATTCCTAGGAAAGGGAAGACTTGAGAAACTCCTTGGCAAGTTGGAAACTCAAAGTATCTTCTTCCCAACTTGAGGGGAGTGGTAGAATAGAGTCTGTGTTAGTCGTTACAGGCAATGTATTAGGCTAGTGCTTTAAAATGTTTTAAAGGTTCTTTAAATTAGGAGTCACTTATTAGGGGCAATGTTGTCTTTTTCCTTTATGTGCTGTATTATAAACCTAGTGGTTGAAAAATAAAGAGAGAGGACAGCTGTCTGTTAAGAAAAGGGTTTTCGTTGATTGCTGATTATTCAACAATACATAATATGCAGTCTTTTCCCTTGTTTTGGTTCTTGTAATATTTGAATTCCAGATGCAGATATGCCATTTCCATTTTGCAGATCTGAGGATAGACAAATCAATCTTTATTAAACCAAAAACATTTCATTTGACCGTCCTTATGCTTAAATTATGGAACAAAGAGCGTGCTGCTACAGCTGTAGAAGTTTTGCAGGTTTTATTCTTTGTGATCCTTGATATATACATGAATTAATAACTATATTTGCTTTCTGATACTTTTGTTTTTGCATATACAGAATGTATCCTCAAAAGTATGGGATGCTTTGGAAGGCTGCCCAATTTCTTTACGGCTAACAGGCCTGGTACCTTTTGTTGTCTTGAAATACATACATAGGCACAACAGATATAACTGATGAACCATCTTTTGCAGGAATGCATGAAAGGCTCACCAGCAAAAGCTGGTGTTCTGTATGCACCAGTTGAAGTAATCAATGGGGAAGACCGCTTGCAACGTGCCTGTCGTATCCAAAATATTTGGAACAATTTTTGCAATATGTGCAGACAAATTTTTAGAGAGGCTTCCACGTTAGTAATGTGGTAAATTTGATGTATTCCTCAACTTCCCTAGAGGTCATTATTGATGCATATGTTGAAGCTGGTCTTGTTCTTGAGAAGGATGCTCTTCGAAAGCTAAAGGTACATTCTTTACATTGATTTTTTGTCCTTCTGGTAGCTGAGTTAGACTTTGTAATACTGTGTTTCCATTGTTAAATGTACTTTTACCTTTTCTTTATGTAATTTTTGTCCTTTATATATATATATATATTATAGCATGACCCAAAGGCACCAGGGCCATTCGGGTCTTGTCCACAGCAGGCCAGGAGGGCGTTGGTGCCAGGCCACTAAGGCCAGTGCCAGCTCCAACGGCTACTAACCGTTGGGCCAGCCCCCAATGGCTAGTCCAACTAGTCGTTGGGAGCTAACTCCTTGCAGACTCCCTTGCTGGCCCCTCTTTCACACTCCTCTCTCTTATCTCCTCTCTCATTCTCACCTCTATAAATACACTCCTAATGTATATGTTAATGTATGCCTTTTGTGGCTAAATAATATCAATTTACTCTTTGTTGTGCCTTTGTTGCATGTGTTTTATAGCTTTTTTTAAAGGCTTTGTGATTGACTTTTTGAGGTGATATTCACCAATCTTTTGATGCTACATTGAAGCATCGACTTCATTACATGGTATTAGAGCCATTTGCGATTGTGGAAACATTGTTATCGCCTCGAAAAGCATACCGATCGTATCTTTGGTCTTATTGCAAGTTTACCTCTTTAGTTTCTTTATCTACTTGAAATATAGATGATAAAGAGATTTAACTTTTGTTTAATGCCCTCGAACTAGAAGACATGGGCCAAATCTATGGAAAACTATCTATATTTCAAAAAGTTATAGGGCTATGTAAGTGGTTCGAAGGTAGAACTCTTTATTAATGCCATACTTGATAAAAAAGAAGAATATCAAGGAGGTCATAGAATGATCCTATAGGTGTAAATGAGCATACTACAGACATTTTGGCCGATTTTACCAACGCTAAAAAAGCATGAGAATACTTTAAAAAATCTCATGTTAAAAGTGATGGAGCTTATAAAATATCATTAAGAGATAAATTGGTCTCACTTAAACAAGGAGATAAAGGGATAAATAAATTTTTTGGTGAATATTCTAATGTTTGAAATCAATTGTATGGCTACAAAAAGAAATGTACATAATATCTTAGTGAGAGACAATGTGAGGATAATGAGAATTTTGTATATCAATTCCTAAGAAGCTTTCGAGAAGAATTTGAAGGGATAAGATTATCTCTTATCAATCAGAAACCTTTTCGTACCAAATAAAAGGTTCTTATCGATCTCTAAATAGCGGAAATAAGAATGAATGAAACTAGACTTCAAAGAGACACTGCCTTAGGCTGCATCAAAACTCGGAGCAAATATGAAGGCTTACCTTCCTCCTCATTTTAAAAGTGAAGAAGTTAGAAAATATATCATTTGTCACCATTGTAGAGAGACCAGTCAAATAAAGTCAAATTGTCCTAAATTGAAAATAAAGGTGGTATTAGTGAAAGAAAAAGCTTTATCCTCTATTATTGCACTGGAAGAAAAAATAAAGAGACTTGAAGCTCAAATAAAAGACAAAGCAACGGTAGGTGCAGTTTGCTCTTCTTCAACTAATGAAGTTCAATGTACGATCTCTTAGATTCTTGATTCAGGTGATTCATTTCATACGACTTGCAATGAATGTTTTTTAAAATCATGTGTTGGAAAACCTTTATCATGTATTTATACTACGAATGAAACACAATTTAATATTGATAAAATTGGTGACTTGCAAAACAAAATTTTTGAAGTTTCCAAATAAGTGTTGTTCCAAAATTAAATTTATACTTGCTTTATGTATCTCAAATCTTGTATGAGAATTGTGTTATAACTTTTTAATCCACTAGATTTATTATATATGATCGCCTCTCGAAGAAGGTGATTGGTTGTAGCCATAGGGAGGGCAAACTTTATATTATGGACTACATACATAATATAAGATATGTTAATATTTTGTCTAGTGATGTTCTCCTATGTTATAAATGATTAGGATATTTTAACATTCAAAAGTTGTATCAATGTCCTCTTAGAATAAATACTATTAAAAAAAATTCTTTTAAAGATTGTGTACTTAGCAAAATGCAACATCTACTATTTTCAAATAAAACGCACATCATAACAAAACCCTTTGAAGTTGTACATTTGGATGTATGGTGATTGACACCCTTTTTATCTAAAGGAGGGGTTTCCTACTATGTCATTTTCATAGATGATTTCACTAGATATACATAGGTATATCTTTTAAAAACCAAATATAACGTTTTTCAAAATTTTGTTATATTTCTGTGAAAAATAAATTTTATTCCGAAGTCAAGATTTTTGGATCCAACTCGGGATCAAAGTTTATGTCCAAAGAGTTTGAAAATCATCTTGACAAATTGGGAATTATGCATCAAACCTCTTATACTAAAACTTCTCAACAAAACGGCATTTTGGAACGTAAATATCGGCATATTTTGGAAACCACAAGAACCTTGTTATTATCTAGTGGTATTCCTAAGAATTTTTGGGTTGAACCCATTATGACTTCTGTTCACTTAATTAATCGAATGTCATCTTGAGTTTTACAAAATATGTCTCCTATAGAAAATCTCTTTAAACTCTCTCCTAATTATTCTAGACTACGTGTTTTTGGATGTAAATGCTTTGTTTATACTAATAAAGTTGATAAACTATCTTCTCGTGCTATATAATGTATTTTTTTTAAGGTATGAGATAAATAATAAGGGATATAGATTATATGATTGTAAAAATGACAAGGTCTATGTATCGAGAGATGTCAAATTCTTTGAAAATGAATATGTATTTAAGGACATGAATGATGCTTGTTATATTGATGATTATTATATTTCTTTTTTAATGATATCCTAGGAGAAGACGTGATTCATGTTGAAAATGAGCTTGATGAACATATGATCTCAAGACAATAAGTCACTCCCTTTGATCAATACTATACTAGAAGAACTCCGAATGATATCCCATCTATACCTCGAAGGACTAGTCGAGATTCTAGACCTCTTAAACAATTCGTTTTTTATGATAGCATTTTATTAAGACATAGAGACTTAGTAACCAATATTTTAGTTGTAAAGAAACCAATAACTTTTAAGGAAGCACAATCATCACAAGACTGTATTCATGCAATGAACGAAGAATTAGATGCCTTATATAGAGCTCAAACTTGAGATATTATGTCTAGACCACAAAACAAAAAGATGAAAGGTTGTAAGTGGTTCTATAAAATTAAAACTAAAAGTGATGGTTTCTTAGATTATTATAAAGCTAGATTAGTTGCTAAAGATTATCCATAGGAATATGGGATTGATCATGAGGAAACCTTTGCTCAGTGGTCCGAATGACAATTGTAAGAACCCTTATAGTTGTGTGCGCTATTAGAATTGAAACATCTATCAATTAGATATCAAGAATGTATTTTTTAATGGTTGGTCAAAGGAAGAAGTCTATATGGAATCTCCTCCTAGTCTTGACATACCTAGAAACGAAGTTTTATGGCTCAAAAGAGCTTTATATGGTTTCAAATAAGCTCCTAAGGCTTGATTTGATAAGGTGATTGAATTCATGACATTGCATGGATTTAATACATGTTATACTGACACGATTTTGTTTATAAGAAAGTCTTTTGCAGGCATTATTATACTTTTGATATATGTCAATAATATGATTATTAAAGGTAGTGATAATTATAGATCTTTTAAATCAATCAAGAACTTGGTAAGATGTTAGAGATGAAAGATCTTGAACAATTCACTTATTTCTTGGGCATTAAGGTAACTCGAGATGCTAGAAGTTTCTTTTTATCTCAAACTAAATTTGTTAATAATATTGTTCTTAGATGAGGTCTTACTCATGATAAAGTTTTTGAGACACTTGAGGTAATCAACTAAAAGATGTGACTTCTTGATGGAGAGTCAATAAGTGATCCTACTCTTTACAGAGATGGTTGGAGCATTCACTTATCTCACCATAACACGTCTAGATATTGCATGTGTTGTACATACTTTAAGTCAGTTTCAATATTCTCCTATATTTGTGCATATGAGTGTCGTCATGAGGATTGTTCGATATATCTGACAAGCCTCAACCAAGAGAGTATTTCTATCTTCATCCTCCTTATTTTAGTTAGTTTCATATACTGATGGTGATTGGGGTAGTGATGTAAATGACACACTCCACTACGGGCTATTGCATTTTTTTTGGCAACTCTCTTGTATCATGAAAATACAAGAAACAACAGAAGGTATCTATTTTCTCTACAAAAGTTAAGTATCGAGCAATGATCAACACAACCACAGATTCTCCAGTAACATTGGAAGCTCCTCAACCATGTACTGCAGTGTTGTTCGACGCGTATCGTATCGTGTATCGTTTTGATCCACGATACGGGCGTATCATATTGTATTGTATCGTACTTTAATATTAAAAAATAAAAAAAATAAAAAAATCAAGAAAAAATAGTAAAAAATAAAACAGAAAAAATAAAAAAAAAATCTGGTAATTGCAAAGAATTCATATAATACAAAGTTTAGTACATATTGATCATTAACCATTGAACAATTGAAAAAATTTACACATTTTGAAGCAAAAAAAATGAAATACATTTACATTTATATATTGTAAATTTGTATCAAGATCATTAACTAAATAATTTTCCTCTCTTTCATGAAGATTCAAAGTTTCTCATCACCTTTTGCTTCAAAATCAAAATTTTCATCTCCTTCCTGATGTTGCGCTCCTAAATTAATCCATGCAATGTCTTATTCTGTTAACTCCGCCCATGTAAGGGATCACCCTTGCATTGCGGGTCCCAAGCCCGGATAAAGGAGGAGGGTTGTGTTAGGCTTCTAACAGCCAACGTAAAACTTCGTCGGATTTTTACAACATGGATTACAAAAATTATGAGCATTACTTTGGGGCGTCCCCGCCTAGCGACGTGCTACAGAGCCCGAATGCAGTAAGAAGTAAGCAAGGGCCACTATTTTCGCCCGAATGTAGTGAATCAATTGGAGAGAGGGTTCCCACATCATGGAGGGTGTGGGTAAAGAAGTTAGTCCCGCTACATTGCCGCCTGAATGTAGTGAAATTTTTTTAGAGAGGGTCTCCGCATTTTGATTATGGACGGATGCGGGGGGGGGGGGGTAAGGAAGCTAGTCCTAGATAATAAGATTCGTATTGGTTCTTGGAATATCGGAACATTATCGGGTAAGCTAATGGAGGTGGTAGATACTATGATTCGGAGAAAGATTCATATTCTATGTTTACAAGAGACAAAATAGGTTGGAGAAAAAGCAAAGGAGATAGAGGATACAGGTTTTAAATTATGGTACTCGGGTAAAGAAAGGGCTCGAAACGGAGTTGGTATTATCATAAATAAAGATTTAAAGGAGAGTGTAGTAGACATACAACGATATGGTGACCGAATCATGACGTTGAAATTAGTGTTAGGAGTAGAGGTTTTGAATATAGTTTGTGCTTACGCACCCTAAGTAGGACTAGAAGATAGTATAAAGACAGTTTTTTGGGAAGAGTTAGATAAGGTGATTCAAAAGATTCCACAAAGTGAGATGATTTGTTTAGGAGGAGATTTAAATGGACATGTTGGTAAAGACGCATTAGGATATCAAGGGATTCATAGAAACTTTGGTTTTGGGGATATAAACGAGGAAGGTAGGGAGATTTTAAATTTTGCTATGTCATTTGATCTCTTTATAGTCAATACAATCTTCAAAAAACGAGATGAACATTTAATTACTTATAAGAGTGGCTTATCACAAACACAAATTGATTACTTTATTTGTAGAAAAAAAGATAGAGGGTGTTGTAAAGATTGTAAGGTAATTCTAGGAGAAAGCTTAACCACCCAACATCGACTTTTAGTTATGGATTTATAAATAAAAAAATGGACAAAGAAGAAAAGAGCGCATCGAGCTATTCAGACTAAATGGTGGAACCTCAAAGGCGAGAAAGAAGATATATTTAAACAGAAAGTCCTTCAAGGAGATGTTTGGAATTATGTTGGCACACCCTCTGATATGTGGAACAATATGGCTATACATATTAGGAAAGTGGCGAAAGATGTGTTAGGGGTATCTAAGGGAGGTGTACCGGCACAAAAAGAAGCTTGGTGGTGGAGTGAAGTAGTACAAAATAAAATCAAGGCAAAGAGGGCATGTTACAAATTATATTATGCTAAGAAAACTAGTGAAACTTTAGAAGCTTATAAGAAAGCAAAGAAGGAAGCGAAAAAGGCCGTTAGTGAAGCAAAAGCTAAGATTTGGGATGACTTATATAAAAAAATTCAACTCAAAAGAGGGTGAAAGAGATATTTTTAGGATAGCTAGGGCTAGAGATAAGAAAACTAAAGATCTTAATTATGTTAGATGTATAAAAGACAAGGATGAAAAAATTCTAGTGCCGAATGATGATATAAGAAATAGATGGAAAAACTATTTTTATAATCTTTTTAATGAAAATAAAGATGTTAGTATTAGTTTAGGAGATTTAGCAAGTCATAAAAGTATATAAACCACAATTTCTACCGACGTATTCAAAAGAATGAAGTCAAAGAGGCTCTTAAACATACGAAGAGTGGTAAATAGGTAGGACGAGATAATATTCCTATAGAAGTTTAGAGAATACTAGGAGAAATAGGAATCACTTGGCTCACAAGACTATTTAATGAAATATGGAAAAACCAAAAGATGCCCGAGGAATGGAGAGCAAGTACACTTATACCCATATATAAGAACAAGGGAGACATTCAAAATTGTGCGAATTATCGAGGTAACAAGTTAATGAGTCAGACTATGAAATTATGGGAAAGAATTATCGAACATAGGTTAAGACAAGTATCAAGTACAACAGAGAACCAATTTGGATTTATACCAGGCAGATCTACTATTGAAGCGATTCACCTTTTGAGACGTCTTATGGAATATTTTAGAGCAAAAAAGAAAGACCTTCACATGATATTTATTGATCTAGAAAAAGCTTATGATTGGGTACTGAGGGAGGTTCTTTGAAGAACTTTGGATAAAAGAGGTATCCCATTGACATACATTAACCTTATAAGAGACATGTATGATGGTGCAAAAACATGTGTTAGGACTCATGAAGGAACGACATACTTCTTTGAAGTTAATATTGGGTTACATCAAGGATCAACTTTAAGTCTATACTTATTTATAATGGTGATGGATGAGTTAACAAAACATATTCAAGATGAAGTACCTTAGGTGTATTTTATTTGCATAGGACATTGTATTAGTGGAGGAGTCTAAGGAAAAAGTTAATAGAAAATTGGAACTATGGAGAGAAACATTAGAGAAAGGCCTCCGACTTAGTAGAACAAAGACAGAATATATGGAAGGTAAGTTTGATCATTTGGCTACTTCAGAGGACATAGAAATTAAAATTGGCACACATTGCATTCCCCAAAAGGAAAGTTTTAAATACCTAGGGTCAATTTTTCAAAGTGATGGAAGAGTTGATGGAGATGTTACACATAGAATTAATGCTGGTTGGTTAAAATGGAGAGGAGCATCAGGTATTCTTTGTGATAAGAAGATACCATTAAAATTAAAAGGTAAATATTATAGAGCAGCAGTTAGGCCTGCCATGTTTTATGGTTCTGAGTGTTGGGCAGTTAATCATCAACATGTACAAAAGATGTCTGTGACAGAAATGAAGATGTTGAGATGGATGAGTGGTCATACAAGAAAAGACCGTATACATAATGAGGTTATTAGAAACAAATTAGGAGTGGCACCAATAGAGGATAAAATGAGAGAACATCGTTTAAGATGGTTTGGACATATAGAAAGAAGATCAAAAGAAGAACCTGTAAGAAGGTTAGAAAAACTAAATTTGGAAAGTATTAAAAGAGGTAGAGGACGACCACAAAAGTGTTGGAAAGAAACAATAAAGAATGATCTAGCTTATTGGGAGTTAACTGCTAACATGTCACACGATAGGGATCTGTGGAAACAAAGAATCCATGTAGCCGACCCTGTCTAGTATGGGAAAAGGCTTAGTTGTTGTTTGTTTGTTTGTTTGTAATGTCTTATTCAGTTAAGAACTTAGGAGTGCATTTTCTTCGTTATCTTCCATAATTCACTTATCTAATACATCAAAATTAACAAACTGCTATCTTTGTACATGTAGTTAGCATATTTGCTAATTTTCATATGTGAGCAAAACGATGAGCTCCATTTCTTTGATTATTGAGTCTATGACACCCCAGTGATGTGATGTTGTTACTTGATGATATCCTCTTTTTCTCTTACTAGAGACTAGCTTTTTAACTAATGCTTGAGCTCCATTTCTCACTTTACAGACTGAGTTAAGCCTCACATACGTTGATCATGTTCAACTCAATGGAAGTCACGGAAGGTGAACCCTAAAATAGTGAAGTTGTGAAATGCTCACTCAATGAACTCAGACAACCAAATTGTTCTTCATTGTTTGCGATTTCATGAAATTAGAAACTAGTAGCAGAAATATACCTAAAAGTTTGCAAGAGAAAGGGAGATGATTTTGTTACAATTTTTATTTGTTCATAAATTATTCTTATTTAATAAATTTCTTATAAACTAACCCGAATTTACATGTTACATACACAGCTTGCAATCCCAAACAAGCATACCGGAGGATGCCTTAGAGAAGTGAAGAGGTCAGAAACTTAAATTTTTTTTTTGGTGCGTATCGCCCTTATCGTATGATATGGGCGATACAGGCCGTTACGGATAACACTTGTACTGTAACAACAAAAGTGCTATGTATATAGCCAATAACGATATATTTCATAAGCGGTTCAAACATATCAAGATGGAGTGAAGAGCATCTACATGACAATTTGACACTAAAGTTTGTTAGATTTGAATATTAGCTTGCAAATGTCTTAATTAAGTCACTATCTACTCTATGATTTCAATTTTTGGTTAGCAAACTTTCGGTAATGGTACCATCAGTTTTAAGAAGGGTGTTAAAATACAATAACAACAACTAAGCCTTTTCCCATACTAGACGGGGTCGGCTAAGAGGGGTGTTAAAATATTGTATTTTTTTTATTTATGTAATTTATGTTTTTTTCATTTATTTATGTAAACTACGGCTAGGGTCATTCTGCCCTGGTATGTGACCACAAGGGTCAGCCCCAAAGGGGCCAACCACAACAGCTACTAGCCATTGGGGGTTGACTGGCCCCCTTTTCAAGCATCTTCTCTCTCTTATTCTCTCTTCTATAAAAGCTCCTCTAATGTACATATCAAGTTAAGCCTTTTGTGGCTAAATAATATCAATTCTCTTTTTATTGTGCCTTTGTTGCATATGCTTTATAGCCTTTTCTAGAGCTTTATGATTGACTTTTTAAGGTGATATTTACCGATCTTCCGCTGCTAAGCATCGACTTCATTGCAAGTAGAACAAAGACATAATATATGAAATATAAGTTTGATCATTTGGGTACTTCATAAGATATACAAATTAAGATTGACACACAATGCATCTCTTACTAGGAAAATTTTAAATACTTAGGGTCAATTTTTTAGAGTGATGGAAAAATTGATTGATATGTTACACATAGAATTAATGCCAACTGGTTAAAATGGAGAGGAGCATAATGTATTATGTGTGATAATAAGATACCATTAAAGTTAAAGGTAAATATTATAGAACAACAATTAGACCTGCAATGTTTTATGATTCTTAGTGTTGGGCACTTAATCATCAACATGTGCAAGAGAGACGCTCCTGGAAGAAGCAACAAACAACAACAACAACAACAACTAAGCCTTTTCCCATACTAGACGGGGTCGGCTACATGGATTCTTTGTTTCCACAGATCTCTATTGTGTGCCATGTTAGCAGTTAACTCCCAATAAGCTAGATCATTCTTTATTGTTTCTTTCCAACACTTTTGTGGTCGTCCTCTACCTCTTTTAATACTTTCCAAATTTAGGTTTTCTAACCTTCTTACAGGTTCTTCTTTTGATCTTCTTTCTATATGTCCAAACCATCTTAAACGATGTTCTCTCATTTTATCCTCTATTGGTGCCACTCCTAATTTGTTTCTAATAACCTCATTATGTATACGGTCTTTTCTTGTATGACCACTCATCCATCTCAACATCTTCATTTCTGTCACAGACATCTTTTGTACATGTTGATGATTAACTGCCCAACACTCAAAACCATAAAACATGGCAGGCCTAACTGCTGCTCTATAATATTTACCTTTTAATTTTAATGGTATCTTCTTATCACAAAGAATACCTGATGCTCCTCTCCATTTTAACCAACCAGCATTAATTCTATGTGTAACATCTCCATCAACTCTTCCATCACTTTGAAAAATTGACCCTAGGTATTTAAAACTTTCCTTTTGGGGAATGCAATGTGTGCCAATTTTAATTTCTATGTCCTCTGAAGTAGCCAAATGATCAAACTTACATTCCATATATTCTGTCTTTGTTCTACTAAGTCGGAGGCCTTTGTTTTCTAATGTTTCTCTCCATAGTTCCAATTTTCTATTAACTTTTTCCTTAGACTCCTCCACTAATACAATGTCATCTGCAAATAACATACACCAAGGTACTTCATCTTGAATATGTTTTGTTAACTCATCCATCACCATTATAAATAAGTATGGACTTAAAGTTGATCCTTGATGTAACCCAATATTAACTTCAAAGAAGTCTGTCGTTCCTTCATGAGTCCTCACACATGTTTTTGCACCATCATACATGTCTCTTATAAGGTTAATATATGTCAACGGGATACCTCTTTTTTCCAAAGTTCTCCAAAGAACCTCCCTCGGTACCCTATCATAAGCTTTTTCTAGATCAATAAATATCATGTGAAGGTCTTTTTTTTTTGCTCTAAAATGTTCCATAAGACGTCTCAAAAGGTGGATCGCTTCAATAGTAGATCTACCTGGCATAAATCCAAATTGGTTCTCTGTTGTACTTGATACTTGTCTTAACCTACGTTCGATAATTCTTTCCCATAATTTCATAGTATGACTTATTAACTTGATACCTCGATAATTCGAACAATTTTGAATGTCTCCCTTGTTCTTATATACGGGTATAAGTGTACTTGCTCTCCATTCCTCGGGCATCTTTTGGTTTTTCCATATTTCATTAAATAGTCTTGTGAGCCAAGTGATTCCTATTTCTCCTAGTATTTTCCAAACTTCTATAGGAATATTATCTGGTCCTACCGATTTACCACTCTTCATATGTTTAAGAGCCTCTTTGACTTCATTCTTTTGAATACGTCGGTAGAAATTGTGGTTTATATACTTTTCTGACTTGGCTAAATCTCCTAAACTAATACTAACATCCTTATTTTCATTAAAAAGATTATAAAAATAGTTTTTCCATCTATTTCTTATATCATCATTTGCCACTAGAATTTTTTCATCCTCGTCTTTTATGCATCTAACATAATTAAGATCTTTAGTTTTCTTATCTCTAGCCCTAGCTATCCTAAAAATATCTCTTTCACCCTCTTTTGAGTTGAGTTTTTTATATAAGTCCTCCCAAATCTTAGCTTTTGCTTCACTAACGGCCTTTTTTGCTTCCTTCTTTGCTTTCTTATAAGCTTCTAAAGTTTCACTAGTTTTCTTGGCATAATGTAATTTGTAACATGCCCTCTTTGCCTTGATTTTATTTTGTACTACTTCACTCCACCACCAAGCTTCTTTTTGTGCCGGTACACCTCCCTTAGATACCCCTAACACATCTTCGCCACTTTCCTAATATGTATAGCCATATTGTTCCACATATCAGAGGGTGTACCAACATAATTCCAAACATCTCCTTGAAGGACTTTCTGTTTAAATATATCTTCTTTCTCGCTTTTGAGGTTCCACCATTTAGTCCGAATAGCTCGATGCACTCTTTTCTTCTTTGTCCATTTTTTTATTTGTAAATCCATAACTAAAAGTCGATGTTGGGTGGTTAAGCTTTCTCCTGGAATTACCTTACAATCTTTACAACACGCTCTATCTTTTTTTCTACAAATAAAGTAATCAATTTGTGTTTGTGATAAGCCACTCTTATAAGTAATTAAATGTTCATCTCGTTTTTTGAAGATTGTATTGACTATAAAGAGATCAAATGACATAGCAAAATTTAAAATCTCCCTACCTTCCTCGTTTATATCCCCATAACCAAAGTTTCCATGAATCCCTTGATATCCTAATGCCTCTTTACCGACATGTCCATTTAAATCTCCTCCTAAACAAATCATCTCCCTTTGTGGAATCTTTTGAAACACCTTATCTAACTCTTCCCAAAAAACTGTCTTTATACTATCTTCTAGTCCTACTTGGGGTGCGTAAGCACAAACTATATTCAAAACCTCTGCTCCTAACACTAATTTCAATGTCATGATTCGGTCACCATATCGTTGTATGTCTACTACACTCTCCTTTAAATCTTTATTTATGATAATACCAACTCCGTTTCGGGCCTTTTCTTTACCCGAGTACCATAATTTAAAACCTGTATCCTCTATTTCCTTTGCTTTTTCTCCAACCCATTTTGTCTCTTGTAAACATAGAATATGAATCTTTCTCCGAATCATAGTATCTACCACCTCCATTAGCTTACCCGATAATGTTCCGATATTCCAAGAACCAATACAAATCTTATTATCTAGGACTAGCTTCCTTACCCCCCGCATCCGTCCATAATCAAAATGCGAAGACCCTCTCTGAAAATTTTTCACTACATTCGGGCGGCAATGTAGCGGGACTAACTTCTTTACCCACACCCGTCCATGATGTGGGAACCCTCTCTGCAATTGATTCACTACATTCGGGCGAAAATGTAGTGGCCCTTGCTTACTTCTTACTGCATTCGGGCTCTGCAGCACGTCGCTAGGCGGGGGCGCCCCAAAGCAATGCTCATAATTTTTGTAATCCATGTTGTAGAAATCCGACGAAGTTTTACGCTGGCTGTCGGAAGCCTAACACAACCCTCCTCCTTTATCCGGGCTTGGGACCGGCAATGCAAGGGTGATCCCTTACATGGGCGGAGTTACGCTCCTGGAAGAAGATATAAAAAATTATATCGTGAAAATGTTAAAAGAGAAAGAGGACGACCACAAAAGTATTTGAAAGAAACTATAAAGAATGATCTAGTTTATATTGAGTTAACTGGTGGCATGAGACATGATAGGACCATGTGGAAACAAAGAATCCATGTAGCCGACCCCATCTAGTGTGGGAAAAGGCTTAGTTGTTATTGTTGTTTAAACCACTAGAGTCTTGGGTTGTATTATAAGTAAAATCTCTTTTGATTTCTACTACGGTGTGCATTCATGGGCATTTGTGTATTGGTCCATGCTTGTATATGTTTCTTGCTAATCAAATTGGATTTTGTGTTGTTCATACATTCCTGATGCTATGATTCTACTGGTTATGATTTTGACTATTTTAATTTCAGCTACATGCAACTCTGATGAATGCGAGGCACAGGAAATGGTAATTTTCATTGTTTTCTTGTATTGTATTTGAATTTTGACCAGTAGTTGAGCCTGTGAGCATGTCGTGAAACTGTTCAGGAAGAAGAGAAGCCAGAAACATGATTCTTTTGATGCACGCACCATTATCAAGCAGTATGGATCTGAGGACTGGGGAACATATGTACTTCGTGAAGCACACTTGTCACAGAGGTTTGTGTTTGATGATGATGGTTATTATCATCGCTGTGCACTAATTCCTTTTCCTGAGGTTGACAGTGCTGTGCCCATGGCTTTGGAGGAGTCTTGAACTCGCCACCTTTCTGTTAGGTCTTACCAGCGGGAAGACTGCAGCATTGCATATGCTATGATCTGATTTGCGTTTGAAACATAGTCTCGCGTTTCATAAATTATCTTAATTTAATCTCTTTCTCCTTTTGCTTTCTAAGTTGTGGCCTTTATATTTGTGCTTCCTGGATGTCTTGAAGATGGGTCTTTCCAATTCAATCTTTTCTTATGAAATCACGCTGGCATAGCTTGCTCACCAAAATGGCTCGGCACACAGAGCGTTAGCTCATCTGGCAGGGCCTCTGACTCTCACCTCAGGTGGTGGGTTCGATTCCCAGGTTGCATGCATTTTTGTGTGTGCGTGCGCGTTAGGCTTCAGCTTCCTATTGTTCAGAAAAAAGAAGAATGGCTTTACTTGATGGAATTACTCGATCTGACATCTAAGGGGAGAATTACTTGGATGGAATTAGCTGATCTGACATCTAATGCACCTGAGGAAGATCTACAGCCAAATTGGTTCCAACCTAAGTAGTCAAATCTTCTTTGGGTGTTCCTAGTTGCATCAGTATCTTTGTTAAGCTTCTCAGAGATGCTTCACGAACTCCTTTCTCACGAATGACAACTTTTCTTGCTTAGCATATGAATCTTTGCTTCAATTAAGCTTTCTATGGAAACCTTTCCGCAATGTGTTAACGCTTGGGCTTCTGGATGTGAAGATCTTCATTTCATTAATTTATTTGAGAATACTTTGCAGTTCAGATTTTCTTTACTTGATGGAAGTGGTTTATGCGAACTAGCATCTGACGGACCTATAAAAATCAACGGCCAACAGTTTCCTATCTAATCAAGAAGATCTATCTCAGTGGTTGTTCTTTCATTTACGTCAGCTCATTTTGGATTGAAGATGCTTCTGCAACTAGACATGGCTGGTTGCGAACCGGCCCAGAGGTTCCAACCAGAACTGGAACCGGCCATGTCTATCTGCATTCTATCTAGCCAGGGAGATTCTCTCTCTTCTATTACTGACTTGTTCCTTCTTTAAAGGCTACCTGGTGTCTGGAGGCCCCCTACCGGATGCGCACTATGGTATTGAACTAGTGACCTTTTATGAGAGAGCCAATCGGCCTCCTGGCCAGTGAGCTTGCCCTTTTGGGGCAGTCTAATATGGAATTTACGAGTTTAATATCAATGAGCTCAACTTGGTAAAATAGCTCAAGTACCACAAAAGAATTCATTATACCTTTTAGGTGTGTTTGATTCACGGTGGTTGTATGAGTAAAAAGCATGGGTACCATGGAGAAGGTCCACAAGTGTTGGATCCATGGGGTTCATACGAAAACCCAAATGTCTCCTTTGCCATCTTAACATATAACTCAAGTGTCACGAATCAAATATAAAATCATAATTTTTTAAACTATAATTAAAAGTTGATTAAACCTACAGTTTTAGTATTAGGGGCATGGTACCACAAACCAATACCTTTTTGGTTAAAAAGGTGTACTCATTTTGAAGAAAAGAAAAAGTGGAGGATTTTAAAGATTGGTACTCGAGATGTGAAGGTAAGAAACGTATCTTCCTCAAAATGCAACAGCATTCTTCAATAATATCTTTGCTTTTGAGGGCTTTGAAGCATCTTTGCTTTGGAAGCTTCTTTCCTCACCAATCACGAATATGCACAATGCAGGGAACACACCTACACCTACAAACACATACATGCACACACACACATATCATACTCATGCATGTATACATGCACACGGACATGATAAATTCAAGTTGGATGTAGCGATATCTATTGATATATTCTAAAAGATTTGAAGCCTTATTTAATTCTGATGTGGTTTTACTGTACCCGGCCGGCTGGATATAATTCAAACTGAATATCATATGTATGCGAATCATTGACATTTAGATGAAGGCAATGCAACAAAAGAACCTGTCAGAATAACGAGGTAAGCAACCCCCAACAAGCACTGTGCTGTATGCTTGCTCGTCGTCTTCTAAACCTGCACATCTCTGTTCTTTTAGTAGTGGGGGGAAAAATGAGACTGTACAGCAACACTTCGCTCTGTGTCTATGCGTGCATGAGAGAGAGAGAGAGAGAGAGAGAGAGAGAGAGAGAGAGAGAGAGAGAGAGAGAGAGAGAGACTTTCTTTCTTTCACAGTAGACTTTTTCATGGCTAAAAAATTGGAATCCCATTAATTTAATTTCCGCATGTATTCTTGTGATTTTGAAAATGAGTTTCAATATAATAACGTGCAATCTCCATGACGACATACATAGAAACTTGAGCAGCAAACTATATAAACTGACAGTTTTAATCTTTATGTAAAGGTAACAGCAGTTGCAACATCTACGTGATAAATGATGGCATCACACCGTTCGAATCTTCGTGAGCACATACATATTAATATGTTAAGGGGATTATTAAAAGACACACCCATTTTATGCGTAGCTCTCAAGTTCAAAAATCTTCAGACTACCCTTTTGTTATGCTACTCGTATACCACACAACAGGATAGACGAGGCGCAACTCAGAGGTGACTCTTCTCCACAAGAGATGCATTTGAGATGTCTCTTTTTGAATTTAAATGTCTCTCTTCTCAAAAGGACACACATGTGTCTCTTCTTTAAGAGAGATGCACTCCTCACACATCTCTTTTAAAGTCACACGTCTTACCAAAAAGCTAAGAGAATTTAGGATCAAGAGGAGGAGAAGGGAGGGTACCTTGGATCTGTCTTATTTGACTATTCAACTGCAAATCGATTATTAAAGAAAAATTAGTTGCAGGACCTTGGCCAAGATCTTCAAAAGCGAGCGGGGCACGGCCATATCCGGTGGAGAGTTCATTCATACACATGTGAACTGTATCAAGGACAAAGTAAACTTAGATTAGCCTACCCCATTTAGTGTCTGCTTCTGTAAGGCAATGCTTTTAATATATTAAATTTGTCATTTACTTGGAAATCTATGTTTAAGCTTGTCATCTACATCAAACTTAATACATTTCGTCGACTACAT